>SNQJ01S0010874.1:101785-122693 GCA_010110895.2 Picea sitchensis | reverse complement strand
TTTTCCCACTCATATTTAAGCCTACATTATCACCTTAATCTATTTCTCCAAAGGTATATAACGTTTCTTCTCTTTGCCATATGTTTAATTTGTTTTACATGTAATTTTACATTACTCTCATACTTAGCCACTAATCGAAAATATATAGTTGCTAAAACAGTTTGAAGACTGCAGTTAATATATCGTTGCTGCTTGAAGACCATGTTGCTGAAACAGTCAAACAGTACGCAAATCTCGTTGTTGAAACAGTCCGTGATTTGCGATGCTGAAAAAACATTTCACATACAACAGTAACAAGGAGGAGATGTTACACTAGCCGCAACAGCTGTCCCTTAAGACAACACCATTAACCATCGTCGCTGCTTGAAGACCACGTTGCTGAAACAGTCAAATAGTATGCAAATCCCGTTGCTGAAACACTCCGTGATTTGCGATGCTGAAACAATATACAACCGTAACAAGAAAAGATAATTAAATGAGTTGTTACACTGGCCGCAACAACTGTACCTCAAGCCAGGACCATTACAACCACCGTAACAACATTTTGCTACAAAAGATCAGAATGTCCTATTCCAGCATAAAAGATTAGATCAGATTAAGAATAGGAGTTGTATATACACATTTAATTTTATGCTTAATTGTATTAAGAGGATCCTCCTCTTTAAATATGGGAGAAATCAACATTAGAGGGGGATTATGAAAGGCTTAGCTAGAAGCGAATTACAGAGAAGGAGCGTGTTCACTTTGGATATTGTAACTTGTCACATTTGACAGATGAATAAAAGATCATTTTGAGCATTTCTTCTTAATTCCTTTTATTTCTGGGGAATCTTGTGAGAAGGAAAGGGCCCACCTTATTCACAAGATTCACCCATTAGTTTCTGTAGTGTGTTTGTATTGTTTTTATCTATACCTTGTTAAAACTCTGTTTTGCTGAAACTTTGTTTTCACTGATTGTTACATTGTTTTCATACAATTCATTCCTAGGTAATTGTTAATCATTTTGATTGGTAATTCTGTTTGCAGAATGAGTTTATGAAAGTGTGATAGTCAGAGACAGGTGCTGAAGGTTCCTACTTTGGGGAATAGGGTCATGTTCTCTGTTACAGAATAGCCCGTCTTCAGTAATTGTTAATTATTTTGATTGGTAATCCTGTTTGCAGAATGAGTTTATGAAAGTGTGATAGTCAGAGATAGGTGCTGAAGGTTCCTACTTTGGGGAATAGGGTCCTGTTCTTTGTTACAGAATAGTTAGTCTTCTTTGCAGTATGCTGAAAGGTTCCTTTTTCCTAGGTTGTTGTTTCTTAATGTAATCCAAGATTCTTCTGATAATTATTTTCCTTGAATTTTGAACTCTGCAATAGATARATTGCTTTTACTGTAATAGAACTTTAGTGTGTTCAAAGCAAGGTGTGAATAGTGTAACTTTTACTACAACWTTGGATTGCTTTTGAGATTGAGCATATACAATGTGTGATTGCCTTTGAAATAAACAGACTTCCCTGGGTTGACAATTCATGTGACACTTGATTGTTTTAATTAAAAAACAATTATAGTGACCAACAACGACATGCTTCAAAGGTTTGATGTTACATTCTTATTGCTATTTCATACACTAGAAATGGTCAAAGTTTACAAGTAAACCTTTCAATATATTTTTTAAAATTGTTGTTTGATATCTCATGAACTTGATCGATGTTTGAAAAGTTTGAACAATTTGAGATTTGAGCAAATGATCTGAGCTTAGATTCACTGGTAGTATGATGTCTAAAAAGGTTAATTCAGAGGACTTGAACTTTATTCCAAATGATTCATCGTTTCCAGGTTTAAGGTAATTTAAGAACACTAGTTTTAATTATATTTTCACTCATTTCTTGTCCTTTCATTCTCTCAAGTCTGTGACTGGTTTAAAATCTGTTTAAATCTATTCAAGCCTTGACAATAAATTTTATATGGAAACATGGTAATGTTTCAGTTTCCTCAGATATCGTACTATTCATGATAAAATACTATCATGTATGTAGATGCTCAAAGGAACCTAACAAAACAGGTTGCAAGTACCCTACAACTCTTTGAATGATGATTTTAAGTGGGCTTTGATAAGAAAAACATTGAACACTGATAAACATTGAATTTATTTCTGTGAATATATACTTCATTAGCTATTTTGCGCTCTCAAGAACAAATTTTGGAATGAACATGGGATATTTTGGGTGAATTGGTCTTTGAAATATTCATTGGGTGAAGGCTTCATGAAAGTTGTGCTCAAATGAACATGCTTATTAATACAAAGATAAAGGTCATGCGGCGATTTGTTTTTAAATGGGTCTAACATTAACATAAATTCATCATTTCACTTGCTGGAAATAGACTCGTTGATGTTTTGACACACTCAACACTTGCAAACGTTCTACATAATCCATGCTACATTTACCTTTGAGAACATAATGTTATGCTCTAAAKATTCAATCTTTACTTGTGMGATTATGTTGAGGATTTGTAGTGTTTAAATAATCGATGCCCTAAATTTCATTGCAATTTATGGTTAATGAATCCTTTTCCAACGCTTATGGTTGATGACATTTCTATGTAAAATCTGATCTATCTCGCTGTCTTGAATTCTGATATACATATTTATGCATGGTAATTAATGTTTAATTTCTTGGAATAACTCTTTAAGTATGGTGGAATGATTCAATGAATGACAAACCCTCGAAGTTTAATGGTTATTGTTACCGCTCAAATTAGTGGTTTCATCAAGGCTCGTCGCTAAGGTGGTACCACACAAGACAAGTGCCCACTGTCACCTCTGCACGAGTCCCCACTCTTTAAGCCCAACTCCTACACAAAAGACTATGGGAGGCTTCCCTATCGCAATATGAAAACACTTCACCCGATATTAGTAGATTAATGCCTTGTCCAATTGGGCTATGGTGAAGGTAGGAGTTAATTGTTTACTTATTACTAATATGTAATTGATATAAAATGCAAAAAATGAACACAGACCAGCATACAAGTATCACTCAAACTTGAAATATGATCTAGTAAATAAGTGCAAGATGAGTGATTAAATACCCTTACCAATTTTGAGATGAATTCCTTGGTTTACCTCTTGGAAAGTGTTAGCTTTTTAGCTCGGGAGGTGCTCCGCATGTTTTGTCTTGTATGCGGATGTAACCTTATGTTGACACTTCTAGTCACTTAACTTTGTAATGGGTTTTTATAAAGTTGTTATAAAATGGTTATTTTATTAATGTGACCTTTTAACTATGTTACCAGATCCGCGAGGTTGGTTGGATGGATCCGTGGATCCTCGTATCTGATGCGGATTCGGATTCGGATCCACCAGGATCTGCCTAGGATCCGGTTTGTGGCATTGTTAATCGGTTTCAATGCGTGATTTTGAAATTCCATTGGGCCTATTACTCAGTTACCTTTGATTTTGAAATGTCGACGTGCTGTACTCGGGGTGTTTTGGCCCCCGAAACCTATGTTAATAAATTTATTTTAGTAACAGTTTTAGGGGCTCTCCAATCCGTCGGCTCACAGTGTGCGCGAGGTAGTCTCAATCTTGTTATCAAATCCCCTAAACTAACCGTCTTAGTAACATTTTTCGGGGCTTTCCAATCCGTCGGCTCACGGTGCGTGTGGGGTAGTCTCAACCTTATAACCAAATCTGTATTAGTAACAATTTTGGGGGTTCTCCAATCTGCCGGCTCACCTTGGCGCAGGGTATTTTCAATTCTATTATCAGATCCCCATAACCTACCGTCAATACCCGTGCCTGGGGAAAAGGTTTTTTTTATTAGTGTAATATATTCATTATTAATCTCTAAATCTTAACATTTTAAAAATTAATTATATATTAGTTATATGTTAGAAAAATTATTTTTAAACGATTATATACTAGTTATATGTTATACAATTTATTTTTAAAAATTATTAAACATATTTATATTGTTTGTACTTGACGTTTCCCCGCCGTATCTAGATTCTAGCTTTTCAAAAAACCGACGAATCCGAATCCAGATCCGTATCTGAATCCTGGTAACTTAGCTTTTTAATGAAGTGTACCTTTTAATATTAAAGTGACTTTATTTCATAAAGTGCACTTATGTAATAAAGTGCACTTATGTAATAAAGTGAAATGTACTTTAATATTTTAAGTGATTTATTTTGGAGGGAATGAATCATGGCCCTTGATCTTGTAAAGGTAAGATTAGATCTTGGCCTTTGGATTTAGGGTTAGGGGAAGGTGAAAAGACACTTGGGAGGTAAAAGGTCATCTTCAGAAATTATAAAAGAATGCATTTGGTAGTGTGCAAGACACAAGTGAAGAAGAGTGAGAGAGATTTCTGAGGAGAATTTCGATAGAAAAGTGATCGACACATTTCCCAAGAGAGCTAGGGCACAAATCCCAAGAAGGCATTTTCTGTTTTGAGTGTTGTTGTTTTATTTTCTAGGATAGGTCGTATTTTACAGATCCGTACAGGTCGTACAACAACAAACTTTGGCACGGAAATCGAGGCATGAGAAGGCATGGTTTTCAAGGCAACATTTGTAGAGTTTTTTGAAGGAGGTCGACCATACATAAGGCAAGGTACAATTGTCTGTTTTGGGCACATTTTTCGAGGTGCCATTTTCAGCAAATCCGTACAGTTGTACGAACTGTGGCATAGATTTCAAGGTAGTTTTGTGGTGGGACAGTTTTGTGCTGTAAGTTGTCTCTCTTGGCTGGAAAATGTATTGTAGTTGCTGATAAATATTTTCTAAAGCTAATAGAATCTCTTTCTCTCTTTGGGTTTCCCCACATTGGGGTTTTCCCTAACATTTGCCTATATTTCTGAGTTATTCATGGTTGATTGAACATTGTTCATTGTGTTTATTCCGCTGCTAAATTGCTTAGCAATGTGTATTTTGCATATAGTAATTTTTGAATCTGAGTTTATGCATATTAGATTTCATTGATGACAATGATCTCTAGGTTGCTAAGTGTATGACAGAATATTAGCTTGCTGATTTTTTCATTTAAATTTATGCATGGTATCAAAGCTTGGGCTCTGAGTGACAGTGAGTAGTGAGATTTTTGGGCAAGTTTGAAGGAGAAACTTTGTGATTGTTTTCCTTGAGCTATGACATGGAATATGACTCCATGCATTAGATTTGAGGATCGGTGCATGCATTAGATTTGAGGATCGGTTGGAAGACATTTCCAACTATTTGCAGTGGAAGGACCAGATGTCAGTTGTTCTCAAGGAGAACAAGATTTGGAACTATGTCAGTTATGTTGTTGTGGTTCCCACATCAGATCCTGTTGCTTTGGATTTGCATAAGGTCAAGGAGGTCAAAGCTCAGAGGATTATTTTGGATGGGGTGAAGGATCACCTTATCCCACACTTGGCTAAGAAGAAGACAACCAAAGAGATGTGGGATGCACTTAAGAACTTATTTGAGGCGAAGAATGAAACCCGAAAGATGGCCTTGAAGGCTAAGCTGCATGATACCAAGATGAGTAAGGAGGAGAATGTTTCTTCTTATCTTACATAGGCAGCTCAAGTGAAAGATGAGTTGGCTGCAGTTGGAGAGGTCATATCAGATTCAGAGTTGGCGAGGATAGCCTTGAAAGGCTTCAACAAGGAGTGAGAAGTTTTCGTGAAGTGTGTGGTGGGTCGTGGGCATCTTCTAGATTGGAGCATTCTGTGGGACGATTTCACTCAGGAGGAGATCCGGGAAGGATCTCAGAGCAGTGGACAGAAGACAAATGGAGCTGATGAGAATGTTGCTCTTGCTGCAAAGAGCTAGAAGAAAGGAAGTTTCGAGAGATGCGAGAAGGATCTCAGAGCAGTGGACAGAAGACTGATGGAGTTGATGAGAATGTTTCTCTTACTGCAAAGAGTAAGAAGAAATGAAGTTTTGGGAAGGACTTGAGTAAAGTCAGATGTTACTGTTGTAACCAGTTGGGACACCTTGCTTCTCATTGTCCTGAGAGGAAAAAGAAGAAGAAGGAACCGGAGGGGCCTGAGACAACTGCTATATCAGCCATGGAGGAATTTGTTTCCAAGTATAACAAGGAATTTTCTTTGGTTACTCTAGCTTCTAGTGTCGGTAGCGGAGGATTTGGGGGTGATATCAGATGGATTGTGGATAGTGGATCCTCTTGTCACATGACGAGAATCTGGCGAACCTAATTATCACAGAGACAAGTCTTGACTGATAAGTGGTAAATGAAGGTGGTATGGTGCAAGTTGTACGTGGAGTTGGAAGGGTTATATTCTGACTCGAGTATGGAGGATTCCTAGAGCTTGATGGAGTTCTCTTTGTTATAGGGTTGAGAGTTAACTTGCTCTTAGTCTCAGCCTTGGAGGATGTAGGATATGTACATTGTTCAAGAGGGAACATGTCTTTATCTACAGTGAGGGAGTGGACCCAGTGGAACTGCAGTTGATCGGTGATTGGGTGGACATGTTGTATATGTTGCGAGGAAAACCTTCAAGGTATGATTCAACGTCAGATGAGGAGCATGAGGAGGCTCCTGAGACTGTGATGGTACCAATGATTCAATCTTTCATTTCGAGAGAAGAGAGGGAGTCTCTTCTGAGCACTGGCAGGAGGCTCAGCCAGTGTGATCGAACCAATGCTTAGGGTGGAGTGGATTCTCCAAGGAGCTCAGGGTTCCGGATAGATGTCAGGAGAAGATCTTCTAGTTCGAGCTCTATGCAAGTGTTGAGGATGGCTCCAGGTTCAGAGGGAGCCCCTATTGAGCACAATGTGATGGAACCAGATGATAGTGATGGCAGTGAGTATTTCCCTCGCTAAGGGGGAGTGTTAGCTTTTTAGCTCGAGAGGTACTCCACATGTTTTGTCTTGTATGCAGATGTAACCTTATGTTGACACTACTAGGTACTTAACTTTGTAATGAGTTTTTATAAAGTTGTCATAAAGTGGTTCTTTTATTAAAGTGACTTTTTAATGAAGTGTACCTTCTAATATTAAAGTGACTTTATTTCATAAAGTGCACTTATGTAATAAAGTGAAATGTACTTTAATATTTTAAGTGATTTATTTTAGAGGGAATGAATCATGGCCCTTGATCTTGTAAATATAAGATTAGATCTTGGCCTTTGGATTTAGGGTTGGGAGAAGGTGAAAAGACACTTGGGAGGTAAAAGGTCATCTTAAAAAATTATAAAAGAATGCATTGGGTAGTGTGAAAGACACAAGTGAAGAAGAGTGTGAGAGAGATTTCTGAGGAGAGTTTGGAGAGGAAAGTGAGCAACACGTTGGCACATTTCCCAAGAGAGCTAGGGCACAAATCCTAAGGAGGCATTTTCTGTTTTGAGTGCTGTTGTTTTATTTGTTGGGACATGGTGTACTATACGGATCCGTATAGGTCGTACAACAACAAACTTTGGCACAAAAATCGAGGCAAGAGAAGGCATAATTTTCGAGGCAGCATTTGTAGATTTTTTTGAAGGAGGTTGGCCGTACATAAGGCAAGGTACAATTGTCTGTTTTGGGCACATTTTTCGAGGTGCCATTTTCAACAAATCCGTACAACTATACAGACTATGGCACAGATTTCAACGCAATTTTGTGGTGGGACAATTTTGTGTTGTAAGTTGTCTCTCTTGGCTAGAAAATGTATTCTAGTTGCTGATAAATCTTTCCTAAAGTTAATAAAATCTTTGTTTATCTTTGGGTTTCCCCACATTGGAGTTTTCCCTGGCATTTGCCTAAATTTCCGAGTTATTCATAGTTGATCGAATGCTGTTTATTGTGTTTATTCTGCTGCTAAATTGCTTAGAAATGTGTATTTTTGCATATTGTAATTTCTGAATGCGAGTTTATGCATATCAGAGTTCATTGGTGACAGTTATCTCTAGGTTGCTAAGTGTATGACATAATATTAGCTTGTTGATTTTGTCATTTAAATTTCTACAACAAGTTGTTATAGATGGATGACTTCCTTGTTGTCATGTACTTTCAGATCTGTAAAATGCACACAAAACGCAGAAACCAACAAAGAAAATTCCTCCCCCCCCCCGCCACACACACACATGAGTGAAAACACTTTAGATCGTTAGATCTGTGGGTTAGGAAGCATGTGAAGTAATATAATATTGATTTCCTTTGTCCAAAACTTTAGATCTACATTTAAATTATAACCCCCCCCACGAGTGTGAAAACACTTTAAATCGATAGATCTGTGGGTTTGGAAGTCTGGGAAGCAAGATAATAAAGATTTCCTTTGTCCAGAACTTCAGATCTACAATTATATTGTAATTTCCAGCAAGCTCGAAATCACTTTGCAGATTTGGGGTTCAATTCCCTTTATGGAAAAAATCCAGAAAATTATTCCAGCAAGAACATAACCTTGTAATGGTTGGAAATTGCTTATTGCTATCCCATAAATTCAGTTTTTCAATTATAAAACGAATATGGAAAAATCATAAGGGGTTTCCTAGGATAGATACTTACTTGGAAACCCCTTAGGGTGAGGTTATTGCTAGATTTGATGTAAACTCTGTTGTAATATACTGCATATCTGCAAAAATACCTCACAATACCCTGGTGAAATATGTGATTTAATTGCAGAAAAGAAGAGGGTGAAATATCCTTGGGTAGAAGATAGATCTAGTGCTAAAACCCTCAAAGATCTACTAGCTATTAAGATGAAACTTTAAGAGCAAGATAGCATAAATATTTTTGGTTTTTTATATTTTATTTAAACAAAAAATAAAAGAGATTTTGAGATGTTCTTTAAATAAAATGGTTGAAGTAGTGAGTCTTATCTCAACATTACTCTTACCTCTAGAGCGTTGGATTGTGATCACAACCCTTTCTAATTCTATCACAAAATTTGGACTGGAAGTTGGGTTTGGAGTTGATGGACTATTGCCCTTGATCTAGTTTAGAATATTTGTATTTCTTTTGGATTTTTCTAAGAAAGCTCCGGTAGTGGGATGCTCTCCAACCGTGAGATCAACATGGATGTGAAATGAGATCTCCTCATTGAAGATACCAACACTTGGATTTCTATACCTCTTCTTCCACGTGACTATGTAGCCCCTTAATGGATTGATCCAATAGCCTTGCAAATGATACAAAAAACAATGTTTATTCTATAAAGTACTTTTACCTTTAGCCAAGATCAAAGACCATAGAAGAATCAACCATGAAATTTACTCAAGAAATAAAAGTTCAAATAAATAACATTATGATCTCACAATTCGTCAACAACTTGGGTAGAGGGGGATCTAGCCTTATATAAATTTCCTTGTAACGACTAGATTTCTCTTTCCCAAAAATAACAATGGTTTAACTTGTCATCCACAATGGTTAGAGACTAAGTCATGTGATGAAAATGAATTTTTACAACAAAATCTCCCCCATGAGGGGGTCGATTTGATCCATAAAAGTAACAATTATCTCCATGAGGCTCACAACTATGAAAGATGGTGGCTCTTCTTTTACTTGACCGAGGGTCCATTTAATAACATGTGCATCGATTTGAGTGAGGGAAGGTGCCAACATGCGTTTGGAAGTCCAACGTCCCAATTCCTCACTTCAACCTTCCAATTTGGCCCATGACTGCTTGGATTCTCCACGACCATGATAGAAAGAGATTCGATTTCATTGGATTGAAGGCGATAAGTGACTCATTAAATGCTCCACGACTTTCTTTTGACTCGTGCGATTCACCCCTTCACCCAACGACTAAACGGATTCCATGCTTAAGTGATCTGGCGACTAAGTAAGATGTAGCGAGTTCTTATGTGTGCAACAATTCTCTTATTTGACCACCGATCCATCAAATTTACCCCACAACTAATTAAATATGTTGGTGGCTAGGACAATTAGTTGATTGGGCTAATTTCTTAAATGTTGGTCGAAATTTAAATTAGTGGGGTAACATAATGTTCCAATATTTATCAAGTCCACCCCTTCTATTGAATTTGATGGGTTTTCCATAAGTAAAGGGGGAAAATAACCTTTTTCACCATAATCTTAGGATAAGGGGAGCCTCTTTACATATAGTGACATTTCCTTTTTATCCCCAGTAAGTAATGTTTGAACTTCTGAAGCGCGTAGACCATAGCTAGGCCTTCCCTCTCTATAGTGTTGTAGTTCTTCTTCGATTCTGATAGTTTTCTGCTAGCAAATGCTATAGGATGATCCAATTCTCCTGATCCTGGCTTCGCCAGAACAACTCCAAGTGTGATGGTCGATGCATCTAGATGTACATGGAATGTCTTCTCCAAATTTGGGAATACTAATATTAGGGTAGTTACCATATTTTTTTTTAGCCTATCCAGGCCGTGTTGGCAGTCCTCATTCCACTGGAACTTTGCGTCTTTCCTTAGCAGTTTCTCCATTGGCGTGGTGATCTACGCGTACCCTTTTATAAATTTTCTGTAGTATCATGTGTGTCCCAATGTCGCTCTTATTTTACAAACTGTTTTTGGTGGTGGCAGGTTGACGATTACTGCAATCTTGGCAGGATCTACTAGTAAACATTGCTGACATACTATATGGCCCAATAGTATCCCAAAAGGTGTTCCGAAGATCCACTTCTTGATGTTTAACGATATCTGGCACTGCATGCATCTTTCTAACATCAACCACAAGACTTATACATGGTCTTTCAACAAACTATAGACTGTCCAATCGTCCAAGTATACCTCTAGAAACTGGTGGATAAATTATTTAAATGCAGCTATGACTACTATGGAAAATATTGCTGGTGCATTCTTCAGTCCAAACGACATGACCGTGTACCGATAGGATCCCCATTCTGTAGCAAAAGTGGTCTTGTATTTGTCTTCCGGTGCTATCTTGATTTGATGGTATCCTAAAAATCCATCGGTGAATGAATAATCTTCCTATCCTCCTACGTTCTCCAACACCTCATCCGTGAAGGGTGTAGGGAACGAGTCATGTAGGAACACATCATTCAGCTTCCTCAAGTCGACACATATTCTTATCCCGACTAGTCTTTCCCCATCAACCACCCTTAAAACCAACTTTATAAACTCAATACAAATCTATTTTACTAAGACCACTCTTCGTTTCACCTTGAGCCCATATTATCCTACCTAGGCACACCCCCCTTGTACTGGACGAGAGCTTGTCTTAAGTGAGAAGAAGGTTGCATGGTAACATTAGCATCCCTCTTGAGTTGCCCATTGACTAGCACCAATCTTGGACTTTGGATCTCAAGTGCTAGTTTGATAGGTAATGATTCGTATTGCTTATCTTGAGGCATGTTATATACATTCGAAGTTTTGCCTTAAATAACCTTGAGCATTTTTAATTGGCTGATTTAATGTTTCAGTGCTTTAGTTTTAACTTTCAATGAAAATATCTACAAGCTTACAAGAAATATATATCTTGTTAGCATGAAGCACTTTGGAAAAGAACTAGTGCTTCTTTGATTTCAAAATTTATTGTTGGTATTTAGTCATGACATTCAATCCTCACAATAGTTTCACCACAACTTCTATCTAATAGAGTTCCAATAGTTGTTGCTTTAAACGTTCCAAGTTTGTCATAGAGCAAGGTCACTCTGCCTTTCAAGTTTTTGTAAATGTCTTGTGTGAACTATTAAATCAATAAACACTCAAGGAAGATATAGTGCATGAATCTGATTACTATGTTTCCAGTGAGCAATGGAGGCATTCCTAGCTGTTTTTTCATAGAAAATAGATTCCCATTTGGCATTTACAAACAATTATGGACAACCTTCTAGATTCAACCATTTTCTAGCTAATGGCATGGGAAATCTTGCTAATCTTGCCATATTTTAAGTTTCTACATTACTTTATACTACTCCCCTCCCTATCCTCAAGCTTCATGCTTCACTTTGATGGTGATCGCTTCCTTGACTAGTAGCCAGATGATATCTTCCAGATCACATCGACGAGTTGTCCCTTCTAGTTAGCAATACAACACTCAGTCTAGCTCCTTGTTCGGTTCTTCTTTTGGACATACATCTATTTTGAGATTTCTCCGTTTCCCCTTGGATGTTAGGAAAGATAGTACCAGTGGACTAGGGTAGGCTCGTGCCATTGGTATCATAGACACTAGATCCACTCACCTTGTACCCCTCTCTCACGGATCATCTCTCCATCCTCAAAATTGGCTTTGTAGGATCTATGTTAGACTCCTATGTTACTTTTTGCATCTTGCTTTTGTATAATAGCTGCTTTAGCGCTACTACTTTGTATGGTAATCATTGTACCTAACAATCTCATTGATTGACTTTAGTAGACATTTGTCGGACATTAATACAATTATCTTATCTTATCTTATTATCTAAGTACTCCTATGGGGGATATCATTCTTTTGGGCAATTTCAATGCCTGCATAGGGATTCTATAGACGCTTACCCATGATTGAGTTGAGGATGCACTTTGCCTCCATGAGATAGACCAAATTACTATTTGTATTTAGAGGAGGTCATTTGATGGATTCAACTCCATCACAACATATGGGAGACACCCTTTTAAGCTTGGTGACTTCCACAATCTCATCATTCTCAATGGACTTTCTTGCTATCCAGAGTTTGGTAGGTACACTAAGTTTCCTCATAGTGGTGGTGTTGGTATTGTTGATTATGTCTTATCCCTAATCCCCCATACTTGAAATAGTTTTTCTTTTCCTCTACTCCCCATTTTTTTACCATGCTTACCTAGAATTTTCCCAAGTAGACACCCCCTTCCCCCCCTCCTCTCCCCCAACTTCACTTGATAACCCACATACAATGGTTCACTTTGATATCTATTGTGTTGATGCCTACACTTTCCACTTTTTATTTTCCACATAATATACATACCAAGGAAACTGGCCAAGCACTTCCCATCATTTAGCGGATGGTACCTAGCGTAAAATAGATTTTGCAGGGGCTCGAGGCCTTGTCAAAAATAATTTCTCAATAATTTCTAGATCTGTTTTTTTTGAGTTTGTCACTAATCCATTGATGCTGGAAAATACACAAATAAATATTATGCGGATTTTAAGCTTGCTTGCACTCACACGTGGTGAAAATACCTCAACAACTTGGTTTGAAACTCCATATCTGAGAAAGGTTTGTGCAATTTAATGGTTATAACCTTCTCATTAAATGGATCGATGGGGTTTCTAGTGGAACAACCTGCTTCAAAGGTTTGATGTTACATTCTTATTGCTATTTCATACACTGGAAATGGTCAAAGTTTACAAGTAAACCTTTCAATATATTTCTTAAAATTGTTGTTTGATATCTCATGAACTTGATCGATGTTTGAAAAGTTTGAACAATTTGAGATTTGAGCAAATGATCTGAGCTTAGATTCGTTGGTAATATGTTGTCTAAAAAGGTTAATTCAGAGGACTTGAACTTTATTCTAAATGATTCATCATTTCTAGGTTGAAGGTAATTTAAGAACAATGGTTTTAATTATATTTTCACTCATTTCCTGTCCTTTCATTCTCTCAAGTCTGTGATTGGTTTAAACCTGTTTAAATCTGCTCAAGCCTTGACAGTAAATTTTTTATGGCAACATGGTAATGTTTCAGTTTCCTCACATATCGTATTGTTCACGATCAAATACTATCAGGTATGTAGATGCTGAAAGGAACCTAACAAAACTGGTTGCAAATACCCTACAACTCTTTGAATGATGATTTTAAGTGAGCTTTGATAAGAAAAACATTGAATATTGATAAATATGGAATTTATTTCTGTGAATATATACTTCTTTAGCTATTTTTCTCTCAAGAACAAATTTTGGAATGAACATGGGATATTTTGGGTGAATTGGTCTTTGAAATATTCATTGGGTGAAGGCTTCATGAAAGTTGTGCTCAAATGAACATGCTTATTAATACAAAAATAAAGGTCATGCGACGATTCGTTTTTAAATGGGTCTAACATTAACATAAATTCATCATTTCACTTGCTGGAAATAGACTCATTGATGTTTTGACACACTCATCACTTGCAAACGTTCTACATAATTCATGCTACATTTACCTTTGAGAACCTAATGTTATGCATTAAAGATTCAATCTTTACTTGCCAGATTATGTTGAGGATTTGTAGTGTTCAAATAAGTGATTCCCTTAATTTCATTGCAATTTATGGTTAATGAATCCTTTTCCAAGGCTACTGGTTGATGACATTTCCATGTAAAATCTGATCTATCTCGTTGTCTTGAATTCTGATATACATATTTTTGCATGGTAATTACTGTTTAATTTCTTGGAATAACTCTCTAGGTATGGTGGAAAGATTCAATGAATGGTAAAGCCTCTAAGTTTAATGGTTATTGTTACCACTCAAATTAGTGGTCTCATTAAGGCCCGTCGCTAAGGTGGTACCACATAAGACAAGTGCTCACTGTCACCTCGGCACGAGTCCCGTGCTTTAAGCCCAACTCCTACACAAAAGACTATGGGAGGCTTCCCTATCACAATATGAAAACACTTCACCTGATACTAGTAGATTAGTGCCTTGTCCAATTGGGATATGGTGAAGGTAGGAGTTAATTGTTTACTTATTAGTTATTACTAATCTGTAATTGATATAAAATGCAAAAAATTAACACAGACCAACATACAAATATCACTCAAACTTGAAATATGATTTAGCAAATAAGTGCAAGATGAGTGATTAAATACCCTTACCAATTTTGAGATGAATTCCTTGGTTTACCTCTTGGAAAATGTTAGGTACTCAGCATGTTTTGTCTTGTATGCGTATGTAACCTTATGTTGACACTACTAGGCACTTAACTTTGTAATGGGTTTTTATAAAGTTGTTATAAAGTGGTTCTTTTATTAAAGTGACTTTTTAATGAAGTGTACCTTCTAATTTTAAAGTGACTTTATTTCATAAATTGCACTTATGTAATAAAGTGAAATGTACTTTAATATTTTAAGTGATTTATTTTGGAGGGAATGAATCATAGCCCTTGATATTGTAAAGGAAAGATTAGATTTTGGCCTTTGTATTTAGGGTTGGGGGAAGTTGAAAAGACACTTGGGAGGTAAAACGTCATCTTCAGAAATTATAAAAGAATGCAATGGGTAGTTTGCAAGACACAAGTGAAGAAGAGTGTGAGAGAGATTTTTGAGGAGATTTTGGAGAGGAAAGTGAGCAACACGTTGGCACATTTCCCAAGAGAGCTAGGGTGCAAATCCCAAGGAGGCATTTTCTGTTTTGAGTGTTGTTCTTTTATTTGTTGGGACAGGCCGTACTGTACGAATCCGTATAGGTCATTCAACAACAAAATTTGGCACAGAAAATGAGGCAAGTGAAGTCACAATTTTCGACGCAACATTTGCAGATTTTTCTGAAGGAGGTCAACCGTACAAAAGGCAAGGTACAACTGCCTGTTTTGGGCACATTTTTCGTGGTGCCATTTTTAGCAAATCCGTACAACTGTATGGATTGTGGCACAAATTTCAAGGTAGTTTTGTGGTGGGACAATTTTGTGCTGTAAGTTGTCTCTCTTGGCTGGAAAATGTATTCTAGCTACTGATAAATATTTCCTAAAGTTAATAAAATCTATGTTTCTCTTTGGGTTTTCCCTGGCATTTGCCTAAATTTCTAAGTTATTCATGGTTGATTGAATGTTGTTCATTTGTGTTTATTCTGCTGCTAAATTGCTTAGCAATGTGTATTTTTGCATTTTGTAATTTTTGAATGGTTCACTTTGATATCTATTGTGTTGATGCCTACACTTTCCACTTTTTATTTTCCACGTAATATACATACCAAGGAATCTCGTCAATCACTTCCCATCATTTAGAGGATGGTACCTAGCGTAAAACATATTTTTCAGGGGCTCGAGGCCTTGTCAACAATAATTGCTCAATAGTTGCTCGATCTGATTTTTTTCGAGTTTGTGTCACTAATCCATTGATGCTGGAAAATAAACAAATAAATCTTATGCGGATTTTAATCTTGCTTGCACTCACACGTGGTGAAAAGACCTTAACAACTTGGTTTGACACTCCATATCTGAGCAATGTTTGTGCAATTTAATGGTTATAACCTTCTCATTAAATGAATCGATGGGGTTTCTAGTGGAACGACCTGCTTCAAAGGTTTGATATTACATTCTTATTGCTATTTCATACACTGGAAATGGTAAAAGTTTACAAGTAAACCTTTCAATATATTTCTTAAAATTGTTGTTTGATATCTCATGAACTTGATTGATGTTTGAAAAGTTTGAACAATTTGAGATTTGAGCAAATGATCTGAGCTTAGATTCGCTGGTAGTATGATGTCTAAAAAGGTTAATTCAGAGGACTTGAACTTTATTCTAAATGATTCATTGTTTCCAGGTTTAAGGTAATTTAAGAACACTGGTTTTAATTGTATTTTCACTCATTTCCTGTCCTTTCATTCTCTCAAGTCTGTGACTGGTTTAAACTTGTTTAAATATGCTCAAGCCTTGACAATAAATTTTATATGGCAACATGGTAATCTTTCAGTTTCCTCACATATCGTATTGTTCATGATCAAATACTATCAGGTATGTAGATGCTTAAAGGAACCTAACAAAACTGGTTGCAAATACCCTACAACTCTTTGAATGATGATTTTAAGTGGGCTTTGATAAGAAAAACATTGAATACTGATAAACATGGAATTTATTTATGTGAATATATACTTCATTAGCTATTTTGCTCTAAAGAAGAAATTTTGGAATGAACATGGGATATTTTGGGTGAATTCGTCTTTGAAATATTCATTGGGTGAAGGCTTCATGAAAGTTGTGCTCAAATGAACATGCTTATTAATACAAAGATAAAGGTCATGCGACGATTCGTTTTTAAATGGGTCTAACATTAACATAAATTCATCATTTCACTTGCTGGAAATAGACTCATTGATGTTTTGACACATTCAACACTTGCAAACGTTCTACATAATCCATGCTACATTTACCTTTGAGAACCTAATGTTATGCTCTAAAGATTCAATCTTTACTTGCCAGATCATGTTGAGGATTTGTAGTGTTTAAATAACTGATGCCCTAAATTTCATTGCATTTTATGGTTAATGAATCCTTTTCCAAGGCTGATGGTTGATGACATTTCCATGTAAAATCTGATCTATCTCGCTGTCTTGAATTCTGATATACATATTTCTGCATGGTAATTAATGTTTAATTTCATGGAATAACTCTTTAAGTATGGTGGAATGATTCAATGAATGAGAAACCCTCCAAGTTTAATGGTTATTGTTACCGTTCAAATTAGTGGTCTCATCAAGGCCCGTCGCTAAGGTGGTACCACACAAGACAAGTGCCCACTGTCACCTCGGCACGAGTCCCCACTCTTTAAGCCCAACTCCTACACAAAAGATTATGGGAGGCTTCCCTATCGCAATATGAAAACACTTCACCCGATATTAGTAGATTAATGCCTTGTCCAATTGGGCTATGGTGAAGGTAGGAGTTAATTGTTCACTTATTACTAATATGTAATTGATATAAAATGCAAAAAATTAACACAGACCAATATACCAGTATCACTCAAAATTGAAATATGATCTAGTAAATAAGTGCAGGATGAGTGATTAAATACCCTTACCAATTTTGAGATGAATTCCTTGGTTTACCTCTTGGAAAGTGTTAGCTTTTTAGTTTGGGAGGTACTTCGCATGTTTTGTCTTGTATGCGGATGTAACTTTATGTTGACACTACTAGGCACTTAACTTTGTAATGGGTTTTTATAAAGTTGTTATAAAATGGTTCTTTTATTAAAGTGACTTTTTAACTATGTTACCGTATCCGCGAGGCTGGGGGGTTGGATCCATGGATCCCCGTTTCTGATACGGATTCAGATCTGGATCCGCCAGGATCCACCTAGGATCCAGTTTGTGGCATTGTTAACCGGTTTCAATGCGTGATTTTGAAATGCCATTGGGCCTGTTACTCAGTTACCTTTGATTTTGAAATGCCGACGTGTTGTACTAGGGGTGTTTTGGCCCCCAAAACCTATGTTAATAAATTTATTTTAGTAACAGTTTTAGGGGCTCTCCAATCCGTCGGCTCACGGTGTGCGCTGGGTAGTCTCAATCTTGTTATCAAATCCCCTAAACCGACCGTCTTAGCAACACTTTTCGGGGCTCTCCAATCCTTTGACTCACGGTGCACGTGGGGTAGTCTCAACC
The DNA here is from genome assembly GCA_010110895.2 of Picea sitchensis. NCBI lineage: Eukaryota > Viridiplantae > Streptophyta > Pinopsida > Pinales > Pinaceae > Picea > Picea sitchensis. The sequence goes on along the minus strand of SNQJ01S0010874.1, from coordinate 104,521 downwards.
TTATTACCAAATCTATATTAGTAACAGTTTTCGGGGTTCTCCAATCTATCGTTTCACCTTGGCACAGGGTATTCTCAATCCTATTATCAAATCCCCACAATCTACCGTCAATTCCCGTGCCTTGGGAAAAGGTTTTTTTTTATTAATGTAATATATTCATTATTAATCTCTAAATCTCAACATTTTAAAAATTAATTGATTAATCTATTAATTTTGGGTTTAGTAGATTAGTATTAATTATTAATTTAAATTTATTACTTTAATAATTATTTTACATAAGTATTACATGTTACAATATATTACATATTAATTGTTAATCTAATGATACCAATATGAATAAAATTAATCTATTAATATTAATTACTAATCTAATATGTTAATTATTTTATTTAAATATTACATATTACGATTATATATTAGTTATATGTTAAAAAAATTATAATTTTTATATAAAATTTATTTTTAAACGATTATATACTAGTTATATGTTATATATTTTTAAAAATTATTAAATATATTTATATTGTTTGTACTTGTCGTTTTCCCGCCGTATCCAGATCCTAGCTTTTCAAAAAACTGACGAATCTGGATCCAGATCTGTATCTGAATCCTGGTAACTTAGCTTTTTAATGAAGTGTACCTTTTAATATTAAAGTGACTTCATTTCATAAAGTGCACTTATGTAATAAAGTGAAATGTACTTTAATATTTTAAGTGATTTATTTTGGAGGGAATGAATCATGGCCCTTGATCATGTAAAGGAAAGATTAGATCTTCGCCTTTGGATTTAAGGTTAGGGGAAGGTGAAAAGACATTTGGGAGGTAAAAGGTCATCTTCAAAAATTATAAAAGAAGGCATTGGGTAGTGTGCAAGACACAAGTGAAGAAGAGTGTGAGAGAGATTTTCGAGGAGAGTTTCGACAGGAAAGTGAGCGACACATTTCCCAAGAGAGCTAGGGCGCAAATCCCAAGGAGGCATTTTCTGTTTTGAGTGTTGTTGTTTTATTTCCTAGGACAGGTCGTATTGTACAGATTTGTACAAGCCGTACAACAAGAAACTTTGGGACGAAAAGCGAGGCATGAGAAGGCATGGTTTTCAAGGCAACATTTGTAGAGTTATCTAAAGGAGGTCAACCATACAAAAGGCAAGGTACAATTTCCTGTTTTGGACACATTTTTCGAGGTGCCATTTTCAGCAAATCCATACAGTTGTACGAACTATGGCATAGATTTCAAGGTAGTTTGTGGTGGGGTAGTTTTGTGCTGTAAGTTGTCTCTCTTGGCTGGAAAATGTATTGTAGCTGTTGATAAATATTTTCTAAAGCTAATAGAATCTCTTACTCTCTTTGGGTTTCCCCACATTGGTGTTTTTCCTGACATTTGCCTAAATTTCTGAGTTATTCATGGTTGATTGAACACTGTTCATTGTGTTTATTCCGCTGCTAAATTGTTTAGCAGTGTATTTTGCATATAGTAATTTCTGAATGTGATTTTATGCATATTAGAGTTCATTGATGACAGTTATCTCTAGGTTGCTAAGTGTATGACAAAATATTAGCTTGCTGATTTTTTCATTTAAATTTCTACATGGTATCAAAGATTGGGCTCTGAGTGACAGTGAGTAGTGAGATTTTTGGGCAAGTTTGAAGGGGAAAATTTGTGATTGTTTTCCTTAAGTTGTGACATGGAATATGACTGCATGTATTAGATTTGAGGATTGGTTGGATGCCATTTCCAACTATTTGCAGTGGAAGGTCCGAATGTCAGTTGTTCTCAAGGAGAACAAGATTAGAACTATGTCAGTTCCATTGTTGTGGTTCCCACATCAGATCCTGTTGCTTTGAATTTGCATAAGGTCAAGGAGGCCAAAGCTCAGAGGATTATTCTGGATGGGGTGAATGATCACCTTATCCCACACTTGGCTGAGAAGAAGACAACCAAAGAGATGTGGGATACACTTAAGAACTTATTTGAGGCGAAGAATGAAACCCGAAAAATGGCCTTGAAGGCTAAGCTGCATGATACCAAGATGAGTAAGGAGGAGAGTGTTTCTTCTTATCTTACACATGTAGCTCAAGTGAAAGATGAGTTGGCTGCAGTTGGAGAGGTCATATCAGATTCAGAGTTGGCGAGGATAGCCTTGAAAGGCTTCACCAAAGAATGGGAAGTCTTCATGAAGTGTGTGGTGGGTCGTGAGCATCTTCCAAATTGGAGCATACTGTGGGATGATTTCACTCAGGAGGAGATCCGGGAAGGATCTCAGAGCAGTGGACAAAAGACAGATGGAGCTGATGAGAATGTTGCTCTTGCTGCAAAGAGCTAGAAGAAAGGAAGTTCCGGGAGATTCGGGAAGGATCTCAGAGCAATGGACAGAAGACAGATGGAGCTGATGAGAATGTTGCTCTTGCTGCAAAGAGCAATAAGAAATGAAGTTCCTGGAGGGACTTAAGTAAAGTCATATGTTACTGTTGTAACCAGTTGGGGCACCTTGCTTCTCATGTCTTGAGAGGAAGAAGAAGAAGAGGGAACCGGAAGGGCCTGAGACAACTGCTATAGCTGCCATGGAGGATTTTGCTTCCAAGTATGACAAGGAATTTTCTTGGTTACTCTAGTTTCCAGTGTCGGTAACGGAGGATTTGGGGGTGATATCAGATGGATTGTGGATAGTGGAGCCTCTTGCCACATGACAAGAATTTGGTGAATATTCCTAATTATCACAGAGATAGGTCTTGACTG
>SNQJ01S0010874.1:19991-36613 GCA_010110895.2 Picea sitchensis | reverse complement strand
TGGTTTTCCCGGTTTGGGTTTCCAGGTGAAAAATCTCTGTGTAATGTTTGTATTTGCCATTGTATATTTTATGTTCTTTTCTGAATATCAGTTTGCAGTAAATATTGTACAAGGTTAGAATTTACAGAGAAGTCAGCCCCACAAGAAAGTAATAAATAAATTGAAGACCCAGAAATAAGAACTTGTCCCTAGACTGGTGCCTATATTAGTATAAATACATAACTGACTCATTTCAATTGGACAGTCAAACAACACCTTCTGCAGTGCGCACAAGGTAGCTGTAGTTTTTGGTAATTTCGCTATTTATGGTTTTCTGGTATCTTGGAGGGTGCGCCACACTTGGAGACGCTAGCCTTGGGGAGGATCTTCTCTGTATGGTATTTTGGCTATTGATGGTGATGTACTGGTAATATCTTGCACTGAATTATTTTATAGAAAGGTTGTTGGGTTTTCTCCCAATTTGGGTTTCCTAGGATAAACTCTTGTGTTCTTGTGGCTACTATGCATGGTTAATATTTCTAGATCTTGTTATTTCCGTTGCATTACTAAGTTGATATTTTCAGTGCATAGTTATTCTATGATAATTATTGTATGAAAGTGAATCTTGTTATTAATCATAAGGAAATAACTATCAAGAGTTGAGAATCATGTAAAACACCAATATTTTTAAATATATTACAAAATTTTATCATAGGATTGTTTATGATCCTTGAGATCACCCTGGGGTGCAGGGGGGAGAATACACAACTTCTTGGATAGACACTCAGACTTGCAAAAAGAGAGACAAAATTATGATTCCTAAGTTCACTTGAGAGCACAGAGGGAGAGCATACTCTTTCTCTCGGACTCGATACCCTGATGATGAAAATGAAGCCAAGAGCCTTATTATATAGATCAAGGAGTTGGTTATCGGTAAAAGCAAACCTACATATATGGGTCAAAACAATCCCACTATCTAGAATAAAAACACGAATAATTGGCCTACATAAYTTTTAGGACACTGACAACACTTTTCCAAACAAAGATTCGGGGCATGTGGGACAACACATGTTATCTCATCCCTTAAACAATCTAGAGGACATGTGGGGACCCAATCCAGACTGACAACCAACATACTTACATAGTAGAGCATCTCATTTCCTATGAAGAGAAATAACTTTTACTAAAGTAAAATTTACATATGGCCCACAAAACTAACATATTACTACCAAAGAATATATACAAAGATTAAAAGAAATATTTGGAAGAGGCCCACTATGCTTCAATAGCTTGAATCAATCCTCCATACTATTTTCAAGATTATGGAGTTCTTCCTCAGTTCATGAGATGTCACTATCATATGGGTCTCAAGGATTTTTAATGAAATTTGGTAGCAAGAAAAGATAGTTTTCAAAACATCTATCTATATCAGAGCCTTTCATGAGTGGATGACCACCTTTATTACAATAGGCACCTTCAAAGGAAGATCTGACTTTCGGGTTGAGATCATCTTCTTCTTGAATAAATCCCATAATTTTTCCTTTACTGTTTTTTACAGACTTTGTGAACACTACAAATCTAGGCGGCCTAAGTTCTTCAAGATGTGTACTAGTAGCTTTCAGGATGAATTCGAACTAGAGGTTGCACTGAGCTACAATAATCATGTCTAACTATAAATGAAAAATAAAACTTGAATTCCTATGCGTCTAATCTTTTCAAGGAAAAAAAAATTATAACAGAACCTTGATCCATCCAATCCAGGGTGACGAACTAAGTTGCTTGGATCTCCACATATAGTAATTTTTCCTTTCTCTTTAGCTAGTTGCAATATTAATGAATAGGAATCCCACGTCAGAAGACCAATCACAATAACATTGGCCACTTTAGTCATATTATAGCTAGGTGCCAAATTGTCCCATACTAAGGTTTTCTTCTACTTGGGATGTGAGACCAAAGAACGAAGTTATTGCCATTTTCTAAGATCATGATATTTAAGTCCGAACTCTTTATTTCTTTGATAAAAAAAAATTCCATGTGCATATCTAAAACTTTCTTGGTTAATATTTGACACAATTCTTTCCTTTATTTAGCTCCGACAACTAAGAGAATCCTACTTCTCTTCTGGTTTCTTTCATCAACGTACTATTGTGCTTCCTTCTTGGATTCGTATGCCATATGCTAAGGAGCCATTAGGGATTTTTCTTTAGAATATTTACTTGCATGCATTGTCATAGTTGGTTGTTCCATTATTTCTCTAGTTATCATATCAACAAGGAAATTTAAATATCTAGGTTTAAATTCAATATCAAAATCAAAAATTTGTAACCAGGAGACCCATTTTTGGATCCTTGTATGACTACTAGTAAATACTTTTTCAGATTTCAACATTCCTGGAAGCACTTTTAAATTTGTCCTGATTATAATTCTAGTAGGTTTTAGGTATAACCTAAAATGTTGAATTACCTTTTTTACTACTAGCAATTCTTTATGGATAGAAGGATGGTTCAATTCAGCCCCTCTAAAATAATTGAAGGTACATCCACACACTTCTTCTTTGTCGTCAATTTCTTCAATTGGGACACCTCCCCATATTATGTTGGATGCATCTGTCTCAATTTTGTACTTATCTTACTCAGTGGGAAGAGTCAATGCTGGGGGATTTTTCACCTTTTTTTTTATTCATTTTACTGCTTCTGTCATGCTTGCAAAACATGGAGGTGGTGACTTCTTCAACCTATGTTGTAGGGAAAACAATATCATTTGACCGTCCCTTATAGAAGGGGCGAACATAATTCATAATTCCCAAGAATCTTTGCAATTGAGTTTTATCTGTAATTACATTTGGGAACTTATCAATGATTTTAAGAATATGTTATTGCAATAGAATCTGACCTTTGTTGATGATAAAGGTAAGGAATTCTACTTCAATGTTTCCTACTTCCATTTTTTAAGGATACAAGACTAAACATTGTTGAAAAACAATCTCGTAAAACTTTTGCAGATGTTTCATGTGTTCTTCGATATTTTTTTAGAAAACCAAAATATCATTAATATAAATGATAAGACATGAATATTCTTTGAATAAGTCTTCCATCCTCTTCTGAACCTCTCCAGGAGAATTTTTCAATCTGAAAGGAAGAACCTTTCATTAGTAATGCCCATGGGGAACCACAAATGCAGTCTTGTGGTGATATTTAGGTACTATTCCAATTTGGTAGAACCCTAACTTCCAATCAAATCTACTAAAGATTGACTTTCCTTTAATCCTTTGCAAAAGTGAGGCTTTATTTGGCAAAGGGTATTTGATGGGTTGTAAGACTTTGTTGAGGGGCTTGTAGTTAACTACTAATCTCAATGTTCCCCTCTTTTGTTTGGAATGTTTATTAACATAGAACCCTCTACAAGCCCAAGAGCTCTTTGATGGTTCTATCAAGCCTTTCTCAAGCAAATCTTGAATTTCTTCTTGGCAAGTCCTTTTTTTCCATAAGGGATCATAAGAGTAGCAAAGGCTTTTTGAGACACTAATCAATGGGTTATAAGTGAGAGATACACAATATTTTTCTTTGTGCCAGAAGGAATTTGGAGAATCTGATGTGCAAAATTTTATTAATCTCTCTCTAATTGGATCTAGGATATTCTTATGAGTCAATGCATAACACACACTTCTTTCCATTTTATTTATTTATAGTGCAAACATTATGGACTGTATAAACTTTCTAGGATTATTTGTTCTATTTTTACATATTCCTTTAGTAGATAATGGAGTATTTATATCAAATGTTGATATTCGTTTTGATATTTGGGCATGGTTTCTTAAGGAGTTAATAAGTATTGAAGAAATTTTAAAGTTATATTATAAGGCTACATGTATGGACATAAATACAAGGAAATCCTATGTGTTACTAAATGGGGTGTCTAAGAATGTCAAAGCCCAAATATAAATTTTATTTCCAATGGATGTGATGGAGTTAGACCAATGAATTAAGTATTTAGGTTTGAAAATACAACCTAATAAGTACAAGGGTGAGGACTAGTTGTGGCTGTGCAATAGAATTGAAGCAAGGGTTTCTTTATGGTGTAATAGATGGTTGTCTAGAGGAGGGAGATTAATCTTGGTCAAAGCAGTGTTAGAAAGCATCATGGTACATTGGATGACCATCTCACATATTTCAAAAGGCATTCTTACAAAAATTAGAAAGAAATGTTTTAGTTTTCTTTGCATTGGTAAGAGGGAAAGGGAAGGAATACATTTAGTCAAATGGAAGAAAGTAGCAAATCTGAAAGGAGCATGAGACTTATTTATAATGAAGGTCTTTGCGGTAAGGTTATGAAAGGGAAATATTTGAGAAGAGTTTCTATAGTAGACTAGTTCAGTGTAATAACCCCAATAGAGATAAGCTAGGTTGTTATGGTCTATGTTGTGCTATGAATGAGTGTTTTTGTCAAATAGTTTGCATACATAGGTTATAATGCTATAATTTGATTATTAACTTCTGCCAAACAATTTGTATATAAACTAACCATAGACATTACATCAAACACATTGCCTACACTCCAAAATACTCGTGAAATTGAAGAAACAACAGAGGCATTTTTATAATGGACGAAAATTGCAATACGACAATGAATAATCTCTATAGGTTGTTGTAGTAGCGACAATATATCAGAAAAACACACATTACACAAGAAAAACATGGAAAGGGTGCCTCTCTCTCCTCAATAGTTGTTTTCACTGCTTAAACAACCTGCTAGACTAATCGTTGACCTCTCCAAGCTCACGATCTCAACAAAAAGGGCACTCAACCCACCCTAAACCTTCACAGTTTGGGTCCCCCAAGAGCCTACGACTGTCCTCCTCCTCCACGCAACCTGTAATTTGTCCCACGGCTCCTCCTCTATCATGTGGGCTTGAAAACAGGTGGTGTGGCCTCCCAAGATCCTCGTGGACTCCTCCTGGCCTCATGGCCCTGTCACACAAGCAAATCGAGCCTCCCTTGAACCCCACAATTCCTCCTAGTTACCACGATCTTTCTCAAACCCTCACGAGTTCTTTAAGCAACCACGACCCTACAAAATAGTGACAAATCGACCCTCCAAGAAAAACAATGAACCTTCAAACAAGTCATTTCACTCTAACTGTAGAAAAGTCACAAGATGAATCTGCAACGAGAATCTCGGATGGACTCCCTCTTCGTTTAGCTAGGGTGGGTATTGCACCACCGAAACCAAACCCACATTGGAAGGATTTTGTTAAAACCTTAACGAAAACTTGGCTCTCAAGAGCACTCTGAATAAGAGATCAAATCATAATGAGGAAGGTGAAGTGCTACCCTTCCTTTATACTTCTCCAAACCCCTTATAGATATTTACATGTTGACTTTATCCACATTATCATTATTTCCCTTTTACTTTTCATTTAATTACCCTTTTTAACCCCTTTTTAATGTTGGAATGTGCTTAAGTGTCTTTTAAGACATCCCTGAATGTCAAAAGTCCCTTTTTCATCATTCAATCCTTTAGATATTTTTGCCCCGGTTCCAACAAGTTATTACACAAAGGTATCCCCTCAGATCATCTGATCCAAATGACACTTTTAGTGTATTTAATTAAAGTATGCTCAACAATAACCCAAAATTACATAAATCGTCAGAATGCCATGGAACTCGGAGAGAACTGTGCAAAAATGATCATGATGACGAAACATGGTGAGTGGACTAGCTTGGGCCCCATATAACTCCTCCAAATCACCCGAGTTCATTGTTAACCTCATTTTACTCCTCTGGTCAGGCTAACATAAACTCACAAGGTCTCCTCTGATTGCGGGGTAGGGGAATCCAAAAATGGGCACATTACAGTTCTCCCTTCCCAAGGATTATTTGTCCTCAAGCAATGTCATAACAACCCGACACCCCATTCACTGAGACAGACTAAAACTGAAAATGATACCAAGGTCCCAAACCACCCTGTAAGATGTGAAGCATCCTCCGCTCGAGGCGTGGTCCGATAAGGTACTGACATAAGAGCCCCCCTAAGAATTGCCAACAAGTAAAGAAACTCAGCATTGTAATAACTCAATCAATCCCTCCAAAAACTACTATGTTGGGTTACTGTTATTGCATGGATTGTAGGTTAGGAAAAGCCCGACCCAATCTACAAAGGTGGGACGACAATGGGAAAACCTACCCACTGTCACCTTATATTGGTACTCCCCTCGATTTAGTGAAGGATAAATCCTACACAAGGGGGGAATCCTGGGTGACCCTAGGGGGATTGAAACAGAGGACAGAGAGATAATGAGAGTGTTAGCACATAAAAATGTTAGATCAAATTTGGTCATATTTCAAGTTTTTAGTCCTTAGAGTCTCTTCTCATTTGGATAAAAATAAATTCAAGATCATAATGAAGGGTGCTTCAAGTGTCAAAAGGTCATATCATGTCATTTATAAACGGTTTCATAGTTTTCAAAGCAAATCTAAGTCATTTCAATACACTCCAACAATTTTGCAGCGCATATGTCAAAATGTTGTGGAATTGTTCTTCTCCATAATGGTTTGCAATCATGAGTATCACTTGAGTTTAGTGGTGTCCTCATATCTAGGGTTAGGCAATTATGAGTCTTTATTAGAATTGGAGTCTTGGGTCATGTTTTATTCATTGTAGATTTTAAATCCTTCAAATGCTGCGAAATTCCTCACTGCTGCAAAATCGTGCTGCTAAAACTATGTTTTCTCTACCAAATCTCTGATTTTTGCTAAAATTATGTGCACCGACATCATTTTGATCTACACCACAGTCAACACAAAGCCAAGGGGTAGAATTATGGTATTGGAACATGGTTTGTCTAAAAAATTCTAGTTTTGTGAATAACTATAGGTTGGAGCACATGTATGAAACCTCTGTAGACAAAGAAAAAACAATTTCAGAAGACCGGTGTTTCCACAAAGAGAACATTGAAGATTCATACTAGGCTTAGAATCAATCATCTTCGAATAAATAACTTGTGTTGTTCTTAGGGCAGACTTTCAGTTCGTGTAATTGCCCATGGGCATTGGAAGGTAACTTTTGTAAGCATGTTATCAAAGTTGGCACATTGTGTGGAGATGTGTAGGACCTAAAACAAATGATTAATTTAACTGAGAACAAGATCATATATTAAAGACAATCAAGAACAGAGATTTCACAATGAAATACAATTCACTGTGAAATATCTTGTAGCAACAGTTTTGCAGCAAACTGATACGCTCTGAAATTGTATTTTCAACGTATCTTTTAAACGACGATCTGGGTTTTTCTCAAATTTTGTGTGGAGAAGCATTATAATGTCATTACTTTTCTTACAAAAAATCAGCCCGACCCAGTTCGTCATTTGGGAGAAAAGTAAAAAACATCAGCTACATAGTTTTTGCAGCGAAAGTGTGCTGCGAAATTGGACAGATTTCTAGAATTCGACTTAATGGAGCTCCAACATGGAAAGGACGACCCAAAGTTGAGTTGGATGATGAAGTTTGAAGATTCTTCTATCAAATCCCATGATTGTCTCTTCAGTTAGAACATGTTTAGTTGGTAAAATACAGAATCCTAAAAAATAGGATGTAGAATTAAATATTATTTTGTTCTCTGTTTCAGATCCTATAATCATGTAACCGTTGCTATTTTTAATAAATTCAACTCCCTTATGGAAGGAATCAAGGATTTGTAATGACATCCTATATATTGTAATGCTAACAAGAGAAAAGGGTTAGGTCCATGATCCAAGAGAGACTCGAGAGAGCTTGAGGGGCATTTTTCATGTGTATGTTTATCTGTAAGCCTGAGGGCACTCTGTTTGTAATTGTTTTCTACCATGAAAGATTCAAGAAATTTGTTCTATCAAATTGTTAATTTCTATGTTTTATATTCAGCGTTTTCATCTTGCTTGAATATGTTGCAAATTTTGAAGATCAAAGGTTGTCTTTGATTTATGGATCCCTGAGCAACATAGGATCTGTTGTAGCTAGCCTCCTAATCATTGTTTTTTCTCAAGCTTTTTTCAATCTATTTTGCAAAGAGGATCACTGCCTAGTGGATATTCTACTTTTGTCATCTTCTCCATTCTTCTATCCATAATTAAACAAACCTTATACTGGTATGCAACTTTATTGCCTTTTATTTGCAGGGTGTTTATGACTCCATGCCCAGTGGTGTATGTTATTGATTTCCATTAACTTGTTGCCCTCTCCCTTTCTTGCTCAGTCTTACTAATTCACTCAAGCATAAACCTGATTTAATTATTCATATTCAAATGGGTACTAGGATTATCCTTATAGAAGTCTAAGGGTAACTCTCGGTGCTAACATTTCTGGTGTCGTTTCCAGGGAACAAAGACACGAATATATCTTCTCTAGGTTGTACAACACAGACTATGACCAGTTATTGATAGTGAACAAGGATTGGTGAAAGAATAGACTGCATCCTTCACCTTGTGACTCCACACATTTGAAGAACTTATTGTTGATTCAAATCAATTTATAAGACTCCACTGAGGAACGAGCTTAGACAAAAAAATGAAAGGAAAACACAGGGAGTCCAGGTATCAAGTTATAAGTTTCTTTCAGGAACTTATGGTATTTGTTGTCAACTCTTTCTTGTATTTTCCTTCACATATCAGGAGAATTATCATTTGCTTTGTTTACTCTAATGATCATAAACCTTCATTTATATATCCCTCTTTGGAAGAAGATCTCCATTCTTCTTGCATTATTGATGTTGACCTTATTCCTTCATCTGACACACATGAAAAAGACGATCTGCATATACTCATATACCATGAACTTGATCATTCTTGTCATTTTATAGAAAGTAAAGTTGATTCATTACCTTCTACCATTTTTGTTGAAGCTTGCAATCAACCTGTTGAACTTTACTTTCAGCCCACTGAAGTTCAGTCTAGAATTAGAGAGAAAAGTTTCAAACCTTGAAGGCTTCCATCTTGCCTCTATCCTTACCCTCCCAATTTTATTGAGTATCTTCCTCGGTTTACTGGAGAAGACCATATCACAGCTGAGAAGCACTCGAGAGATTTTTAGAATGTCATTGATAATTTTGAAATTGTACATGAGGATGTAGATATGAGGTTATTCTGCAAATCCTTATTTGAAGATGTTGCTTTATGGTTTAGAAATCTGGAAGTTTCTTCCATTTGTTCGTGGGCCGATTTTCATGGTGTATTTTTTAGTTACTGGGGTGAAAACAAATCCTATAACCAATTTATTTCTGAATTTTATGCTTTAAGAAGAGAGGAGGATGAGGTTGTTGTGGTTTTCAATAGAATATTTTATAACCTTTATCTTAGCATGCCTATGGAAATCCAACCTTCTAAAGTTGTTGCCATGGTGCAGTATACAATAGCACAACACCCCGATCTAGTTCTTTATCTCATGGAGAGAAAGTCTACGACCTTGCAGCAGATGTTCAATGATGCTCGGGAAATAGAAGACAATCTTCGAGCATGTGGAAAGTTTTCAGATCAGATTGAGGATGAAGGGTTGAATGTCAAAGAACATGAGAATGAGCATGAACAAGAAGGAACTGATTTGAATCTTGATCCTTTTCATTTGAGCAAACGAATGATTAAGTCATGAATTTTCTCGAAGTTTTCAATAACGATGATTTTGCAGCAAGTTATAATCAACGTGTTGAGTAGCAACAAGTTGTTGTTTCAAAGTGCCTTATTGTTTATATTGGAAATCCACAGCCCTTATTGGTTTATGACAACGTCCAGGATCATATGTTTTCAAACTTTGGTCAGGGGCTTTTATTGCATGATCAAAGAAATTTTGTTGCTCCTAATTGTCATGAAGTGAATTATGCCCAAGATATGTTGTTTAAGGAACAAGGAGGTCACCTTTTCCTCAGCAAAAGAGAGTTTATGTAGTGTTCGTCATCTCTTTTGGATGAACATGTATTTTCTCTTTATTTTGAAATAGAAAATATGCAGAAACAATCTAATATCCAACTAGAACAACAAGAAGAGGTATTACTTTATGACTTTCGTGACCCTATAATTGATTATCTGGAGTCTCTAAGAAGTGTAGATGTCAAATAATTCTTGTTTAGTGGATGTTCGTTCTGCTATCCTTGTGAACTGCACTTTTCTATGCCATGGATTTTTTCATTTTTTCAATCCTGATCAAGAGTCCCACGAGCTAATAAGTTCATTGCATGGTTATAGTGGAAAAGTGATTTCACATGATGTAAAACAATTGATTTGGTTAGTGTAGGAGTGTGCATGAATAAGCTCACAGTTCGAGCATCTTTTTCAGCAGTGTACAGTTTCAATTTGCAGTTTAGTTTCAGTTGAAAACGGTCACATATCAGTTTGGGGGTTGCAGAGATGGTTTGGGAACAGTCGAATGGGCAGGCACATGGTTTGAAAAGTTCTTGGCAACTAGCAGGGAGCATGCCATCCCCCATGGAGCCTATGTTAGCACATAAAAATGTTAGATGAAATTTGGTTATATGTCAAGTTTTTAGTCCTCGAGTCTTTTGTCATTTGGATAAAAATAAATTCAAGATCATAATGAAGGGTGCCTCAAGTGTCAAAAGTTCATATCATGTCATTTATGAAGGGTTTCATAGTTTTCAAAGCAAATCTAAGTCATTTCAATACACTTCAGCAGTTTTGCAACACATATGCCAAAACGTTGCGGAATTATCCTTCTCCATAAGGGTTTGCAATCATGAGTATCACTTGAGATTTAGTGGTGTCCTTGTGTCTAGGGTTAGGAAATTATGATTCTTTAGTGGAATTGGAGTCTTGGGTCATGTTTTATTCATTGCAGATTTCAAATCCTTCAAATGCTACAAAATTCCTGGTTGCTGCAAAATCGTGTTGCCAAAAATTTGTTTTCGCTGCCAAATCTCTATTTTTTGCTAAAATTATGTGCGCCAGAATCATTATGATCTACACCACAGTCAACACTGAGCCAAGGGGTAGATGGAACATGGATTGTCTTAAAAATTCTAGTTTTTTGAATAACTAAAGGTTGGAGCACGTGTATGAAACATCTATAGACAAAGAAAAACAAATCAGAAGACCAGTGTGTCCAGGATGAGCACATTAAAGATGCATACTAGGCTCAGAATCAGTGATCTTCAAATAAATACCTTGTGTTGTTCTTAGGGCGAACTTTCAGTTCGTGTAATTTCCCATGGGCATTGAGAGGTAACTTTTGTAAGCATGTTATCAAAGTTGGAACGGTGTATGGAGATGTGAAGAACCTCAAAGAAATGATTAATTTAACTGAGAACAAGATCAAAGATTAAAGACAATCAAGAACAGATATTTCGCAGCGAAATACAATTCGTTGCAAAATTCCCTGTAGTAACAGTTTTGCAACAAACTGGTACGCTGCAAAATTATATTTTCAACATATCTTATAAAAGTCGATCTAGGTTTTGCTCAAATGTTTTGTGGAGAAGCATTATAATGTCATTAATTTGTTAACAAAAAATCAGCCCGACCCAGTTCGTCATTTGGGAGAAAAGTTAAAAATATCAGCTACATAAGTTTTGCAGCGAAAGTGTGCTGCAAAATTGGATAGATTTCTAGAATTCGATTTGATGGAGCTCCAACATGGCAAGGACGACCCCAAGTTGAGTTGGATGATGAAGTTTGAAGATTGTTCTATCAAATCCCATGATTTTCTCTTCAGTTAGCACATGTTTAGCTGGTCAAAAACATAATCCTAAAAAATAGGATCTAGAATTAAATATTATTCTGTTTTCTGTTTTAGATCCTATAATCATGTAACAATTACTATTTTTAGTAAATTTGACTCCCTTGGGGAAGTAATCAAGGATTTGTAATGACATCCTATACATTGTAATGCTGACAAGAGAAAAGGATTGAGTCCATGATCCAAGAGAGGCTCAAGAGAGCTTGAGGGGTAGTTTTCCTGTGTATTCTTATCTGTAATCCTTAGGGCATTTTGTTTGTAATTGTTTTCTGCCATGAAAGATTCATGAGAATTGTTCTATCATATTGTTAATTTATATGTTTTCTATTCAACATTTTTCATCTTGCTTGAATATGTTGCAGATTTTGAAGATCAAAGGTTGTCTTTGATTAATGGATCCTTGAGTAGTAGAGGATCTGTTGTAGTTGGCATGTTAATCATTGTTTTTGCTCAAGCATTTGTCAATTTATTTTATAGAGAGGATCCATGCCTAGTGGATATTCTACTTTTGTCATCTTCTCCATTCTTCTATCCATCATTAAACAAACCTTATATCTGGTATGCATCTTGATTGCCTTTGATTTGCATGGTGTTTATGACTCCATTCCCAATGGTGTATCTCACTGATTTCCATTAACTTGTTTCCCTCTCCCTTTCTTGCTCAGTCTCACTGATCCACTCAAGAATAAACCTAATTTAATTATTGATATTCAAATGGGTAATGGGCCTATCCTTATAGCAGTCTAAGGGTAACTCCTAGTGCTAACATTTATGGCACCGTTGTCGAGGATCGAAGACACGAAGATATCTTCCCTGGGTTGTACGACAAAGACTACGATCAGTTCTTGATGGTAAACAAGGATTGGTGACAGAACGGACTACATCCTTCACCTGGCGACTCCACACATTTGAAGAACTTGTCGGTGATTCAAATCAAGTTATAAGACTCCACTGAGGAACGAGCTCAGACAGAAAAATGAAAGGAAAACACAAGAAGTTCAGGTATCAAGCTATAAGTTTCTTTCAGCAATTTATGGTATTTTTTGTTAGCTCTTTCTTGTATTTTCCTTCACATATTAGGAGAATCACCATTTGCTTTGTTTACTCTAATGATCATAAACCTTCATTTATATATCCCTCTTTGGAAGAAGAAGATCTGCATTCTTCTTGCATTATTGATGTTGAGCCTATTCCTTCATCTGAAACACATGAGAAAGATGATGTCCATATACTCATATATCCTAAACTTGATCTTTCTTGTCATTTTATAGATACTAAAGTCGATTCATTACCTTCTACCATTTTTGTTTAAGCTTGCAATCAGCCTGTTGAACCTTACTTTCAGCCCACTGAAGTTCAGTCTAGAATTAGAGAGAAAATTTTTAAACCTCTAAGGCTGTCATCTTGCCTCCATCCTTACCCTCCCAATTTTATTGAGTATCTTCCTCGGTTTACTGGAGAAGACCATATCACAATTGAGAAGCACTTGGGAGATTTTCAGAATGTCATTGATCATTTTGAAAGTGTACATGAGGATGTAGCTATGAGGTTATTCTGGAAATCTTTATTTGGAGATGTTGCCTTATGGTTTAGAAATATGGAATCTTGTTCCATTTGTTCGTGGACTGATTTTCATGGAGTATTTTTTAGATACTTGGGTGAAAAAAAATCCTATGATCAATTTCTTTTTGAATTTTATGTTTTAAGAAGAGAGAAGGATGACGTTGTTGTGATGTTCAATAAAAGATTTTATAACCTTTATCTCAGCATGCCTATGGAAATTCAGCGCTCTGAAGTTGTTTCCATGGTGCAATATAGAATAACACAACACCCCGATCTAGTTATTTATCTCATGGAGAGAAAATATATGACCTTGCAACAGATGTTCAATGATGCTCAGGAAATAGAAGACAATCTTTGAGCCCATGGAAAGTTTTCAGATCAGATGGAGGATGAAGGGTTGAATGCCGAATAAAATGAGAATGAGCATGAACAAGAAGGCGCTGATTTGAATCTTGATCCTTTCCATTTTGAGCAGAGGGTTGATTATGTCGTGAATTTTCTTGAAGTTTCCAATAACGATGATTTTGCAGCTGGTTATAATCAACATGTTGAGGAGCAACAAGTTGTTGTTTCAAAGTGTCTTATTGTTTATATTGGAAATCAACAACCCTTGTTGGTTTATGACAACATCCAGGATTATATGTTTTCAAGCTTTGGTCAGGGGTTTTTATTGCATGATCAAATAAATTTTGTTGTTCCTAATTTTCATGAAGTGAATTATTCCCAAGAGTTGTTGTTTAAGGAATAATGAGGTCACCTTTTTTTCAGCAAAAGAGATTTTATGCAGTGGCAGTCATCTCTTCTGGATCAACATGTTTTTTTTGTTTCTTTGAACCAGAAAATATGCAGAAACAATTTAATCTCCAGCTGGAAAATCAAGAAGAGGTATTCCTTTATGACTTTTGTGACCCTATAGCTGATTAACTGGAGTCTCTAAGCAGTGGAAATGTCAAACAATTCTTGTTTAGTGGATGTTCGTTCTTCTATCCTTATGAACTGTACTTTTATATGCCATGGATTCCTTCATTTTTTCAATCCAGATCAAGAGTCCCACTAGCTAATAAGGCTCTTGCATGGTTGTGTGGAGATGTGCAGGACCTCAAAGAAATGATTAATTTAATTGAGAACAAGAATAGTGATTAAATACAATCATGAACAGAGATTTCACAACAAAATACAATTCACTGCAAAATTTCTTGTAGCAGTGGTTTTGCAGCGAATTGGTACACTGCAAAATTATATTTTCAACATATCTTCTAAACGACGATTTGGGTTTTTCTCAAACTTTTTGTGAAGAAGCATTATAATGTCATTAATTTGCTAACAAAAAATCAGCCTAACCGAGTTCGTCATTTGGGAGAAAAGTTAAAAACATCAGCTACAAATTTTTTGCAATGAAAGTGTGTTGTGAAAATGGACAGATTTCTAGAATTCGACTTGATGGAGCTCCAACGTGGCAAGGACAACCCCAAGTTGAGTTAGATGATGAAGTTTGAAGATTCTTCTATCAAATCCCATGATTTTCTCTTCAGTTAGCACATGTTTAGTTGGTCAAAAAGAAAATCCTACAAAATAGGATCTAGAATTAAATATTATTTTGATTTTTGTTTCAGATCCTATAATCATGTAACAGTTGTTATTTTTAGTAAATTCAACTCCCTTGGGGAAGGAATCAAGGATTTATAATGACATCCTATATAGTGTAATGCTAACAAGAGAAAATGGTTGAGTCCATGATCCAAGAGAGGCTCAAGAGAGCTTGAGGGGCAGTGTTCCTGTGTATGCTTATTTGTAAGCTTGAGGGCACTCTGTTTGTAATTGTTTTCTACCATGAAAGATTCATGAGAGTTGTTCTATCGTATTGTTAATTTCTATGTTTTCTATTGATCATTTTTCATCTTGCTTGAATATGTTGCATATTTTGAAGATCAAAGGTTGTCTTTGATTAATGGATCCCTGAGCAACAGAGGATTTGTTGTAGTTGTCTTGTTAATCATTTTTTTTCTTAAGCATTTGTCAATCTATTTTGCATAGAGGATCCTTGCCTAGTGGATATTCTACTTTTGTCATCTTCTCCATTCTTCTATCCATCATTAAACAAACCTTATGTCTAGTATGCAACTTGATTTCCTTTGATTTGCAAGGTGTTTATGACTCCATGCCCAATGGTGTAGCTTACTGATTTCCATTAACTTGTTGCCCTATCCCTTTCTTGCTCAGTCTTACTGATCCACTCAAGCATAAACCTGATTTAATATTCATATTCAAATGGGTATTGGGCTTATCCTTATAGCAGTCTAAGGGTAACTCCTATTGTTAACAGAGAGGAACCCCTTAGGTCAATGATGGAAGAGGAATGAGAGCTTGAAAATGAGTCTTGTGAATGGAGAAAGGTTGTCAAAGACTTGAGTACTTGCACCAAAGTGTTAAACCTCCCAATACAAGACAAATGATTGAGATACAAGCTCAAAGATCAAAGACACAAGCAAGTGAAGCTTGTTGTCCTAAATTATAGCAGTAAACAAATATATATATCAGCAATAAAATTAATAAGTTACCACATAAACAACCATCAAAGCATTGAATATTTATTGGGCAATGAAGCACTAAACAAGTAGATGAATCCCCAATACTTTAGCGCAAATTTTTATGGTGAATTAGGGATGCAAAAGGATGTTTTCAGATATTTTTCAGAGCATTCAAATGGTTGTAGCAAAGATTTTCTACAACAACAATTTTTTGTTGTTTTTCCATATATATAAGATATGATAGATATTCGATATATTATTACAATAATGAGTGTTCCATATATAGGGAACATAAGGCGACCATCCATGAAAGGATGTGTCCCTTGAATAATCAATAACTACTTATTATTATCATTTACTTATTATATACTATATTTAATAATTAATAATAATTATATTATTAATTATTATCTTTAGAGAATGTCTTCCCGATGTTGTCCAAACATCAACACTCCCTCTCAATGAGGGAGACATTCTATAACATGCCACTATTGTCTTTGAAGTATACAAACTTCACCCTAGACTCATGACACTTGTCTGTCTGTCTTAGGAGACATCTCTCTCCCACCTGAACTGAGGAGAAACTCCTTCTGCGGCTCTCCCTCTGAGCCAATTAACTCTCTCTAAGATTAGGCTCACTTTGGGTCCACATGTAATATCATAAAGCATCTTGAGTCTTTATCATTCCTTGTCAAATCGCCATGACTAGGACAAAGACTATACCAAGATATTTCACCAGAGGCACACACCTATGAGTGAATGTCGGCTTGATGCTAACTGACACGTGGAAAGCACTTCAAGCACCTCGAGTCCATATTATTCCTTGTCATGATCA
>SNQJ01S0010874.1:0-16895 GCA_010110895.2 Picea sitchensis | reverse complement strand
ATAAAATCTCGAGGTTCCAAATTAAAACCGTACTCTAGAGAGTGAAATGAATGTTCGTGCACCCTTGTCAAAGATTCATCAATTCTATTGAAATATTGGGTGGCATCAACTATCAAAGGAAGAAGCATAAGAGAGGATGATTCTCCATGGGGATGATGAGAGTGCCTTCCCAATACAAGAATCCGGTGTGCCGAACTCAAAAAACTTTCCTCTCTTCAACGCAATGGCAACATGGGTGTGGAACCAGGGTTTATACAACCATCCAACCATCCAATATCGTTAATCACATTCCCTTTGCAAGTCACCTCTTCTCTTGAAGCATACCTACCCGTTGTGATCACAACGTTTGTCTCATTGAAGATCATAGTTTCAAAAAAAAAATCAGGCACCTTTTTCTTCATAATCGTTTTGAGGTGGACAGAAGGATTCTAGGTAGTGGTTGGTGATGTCGTCCAAGTTACCAGTGACAGGACTATAAGTGACCTTTATGTATTCCTTGAAGGGAGTGAGTCGGAACTCAGCTCTGAAAATCAAGCCGATGGAACCAAGCGACTAGGGCACCGCATGGAGGAGGTTGGAGTACTCATTGTCAGTAGTGGCCCTGACAAGAGACCCGTCGGCCAAGATGAGCTCGTAGGCAATGCAGGTATAGGAGAAGAGGCCGAAGAGGTGGTTGTTTCCCTCGATGTCGTATCCATTGATGACCCCACCTGTGGTGAGATCGTAGAGTTCAGAAAGCACTTGGGGCGCCATCCCCAACGGAAACACGGTGACACTAACCTCCGACATGCAAACCATGGGCTCGCACTTGATGAGAATCCTCTCCCTATCCACCCACATGATGTCCATGAGATGGGAGAGATCCACCTCGAACCTGTGAGAACGATTGTGCTTCGAGTGCCTCATGGTGACCTTGAGCCACGACCTTTGCACCGTACAGATCATCCCGTCGAGCTTCGGTTATCGACTATTTATGCTATCCTGCACTTTCTTGATCGCCTTCCTGTGCTTCTCCTCCGACGGGGGCCCGTGGATCTGGCGCCAAATAGTAGTCCACCATTGAATATACTGATAAAACAAGAAGGACAGAGGCAGAACGATGGGGACTATCAACACCCACTTAAAACGCACTCGAAAATCTGGTTGAATTTCAAAGATGATAAAATTCCATGTCAATAATTGAAGGAATACAATTCAGAGAGTGGTTGTAGCCTACAATTCATAGAGTGGTTGTAGCATTGACATAGACATTCAGTATCTTTTGGGTGCCATTGACAATGAGCAAGAGCAAGGATTTCTTCTTCTTCCCAATTGGCAGCCAGAGCTTGGAAATGAGAGCTTGCTATTGGGCAATACAATTGATGAATTTATTTATTTTCTTCCACTTACCTGGGCTCTCCTATTAGGGAGTGAGGCTCAGTCCTGCTCTGATACCATGTTGGTTTTCCATATATATAAGATATGATAGATATTCGATATATTATTACAATAATGAGTCTTCCATATATAGGGAACATAAGGTGACCATCCATGAAAGGATGCGTCCCTTGAATAATCAATAACTACTTATTATTATCATTTACTTATTATATACTATATTTAATAATCAATAATAATTATATTATTAATTATCATCTTTAGAGAATATTTTCCCGATGTTGTCCAAACATGAACACTTTTACCCCAGGAAACTAGCCAACAATAGTCAATATCAAGTAGATAAACAATAGCAACTTGCCAATTATTTTCAACAGTAAAAGATTGAGAAATTAAGCTTGAAAGAGAGAGTTTGCAGTAGCCCTAATAGTTGTAGTGTAATTTTGTAACAACAACAAGATAACCTTGACCAATCAAGACGCCCTAGTGGCTCAAGCAAGCTATTAAGGTAAAGAATTGATTCCACTTTGAACAAATCCAATATCTCATAAAACCATGCATTCCAATGCAAATAATTTATTTCTCCAATGCAAAAAATGATTAGTGCCTTGCCAATGGGTTATGGAGTCTTGGGTTTAAAGCTAGGTTTGCAACTCCTCGAGGGGTGTAAGCCCTTTTACTCCCTAGAGTATGCAAGACCTAGAAGGGTAAATCTAGGAGGGTGTACACCCTTGTACTTCTCCTAGCAACCCTTGATAAATGACTTGTCCAATAACAAATAAAATGAACTTGGTGGGGGGTGTATGCCCTTATACTCCTCCAAGGGTTTTAAGACAAGAATAACTTGAAACAAGAATAAATTACTAACAATTGCAGAAAATTCCTTACCAATTTCAAAAAATAGCAAGACCAGACCGTCTTTTACCAAACAAAATTCATCCACATGCCAAGATAAGTCTCCAAGAAAGGTAGCACACCACTTTATCTCCATAATAGACAAGAAAGTGTCCAAAGAATTGCACAAGAGAGAGAAATCGATTTTCCCAAGTAGGGAAAAAATTTCAGCCAAGAGTCTCTTCATTCAAGAGAGTGAGTTCTGAAAATGAAATGATCTTGTCTTTTTTTATAGGACTTAAAAATAAAGTTTGTCCACATAACTTAGGGTAAAACACAATTAAGAGGACAACCCCCCTTAATTGTCCCTTTACAATTAAAAATTAGATTTTTGCGTGAAAAAGAAACCCTAAAAGGTGTCGTCATGCCCCTAAGGGGTGACGTTTTGACTCTTTTGACAAATTGTTGAGTGCTCTGAGGAAGGATTGGGCCTCCAAAGGCCATGTGTCATCATGTTGTGCATCCTCCATCCATCTACCATGTCAAGTCACCTTCCAAATTTCACCATTGTCATCAAAACCCTAGCCCCATCAAGACGTCAAGCCCAAAAGTGTAATTCTTTAGCCTCCAAAGGCAAATCGTTGGGCTAGTAAGGGCTAAGTGAGGTCCTCCAAGGTACTCTCTCAAGCCACCAAAGGTAACATTCGCCATTCGGTGTGCCCCAAGGTGTGGGATATGGCATCCATCTATGGGTTTCCTGCCCCAAAGAAGGCCCAAGCTAGGCTTGTTCCTTCAAAACTATCCACCAAGCAAGGTCCTGCAAAGACAAATGAGTGTGATCTCCAAGGGTTTCAAGTCAAAAGCATCATAGCAAGTAAAATCACATTTAATACAAGAGCCACATAAACATGTGCATCAAAACTAACTTATCAATTTAAACAAGTGCTCAAAGACCCTATGCAATTTGCCAAGTTTAGGTATGGGAGGGTTGACAAGGTGACCTATTGGGTGAGTCATTTCTTAAGTCAATGAGTGTTTCTGAGGTGGACCCCTCTCTAAATCATGTGGAAAAAATGAAATGGATGGGGGTAAGACTTTTAGGCACGGGGTTCATGACATACAAATGTTCATATTGTCTCATTTATGGGTGTCTTTGTAGAGGGTATGTTGCACCTTCGTTTTCAATGCATCCTTTTTCCAAACCCATTTATTTTCCATTAATTAATTAAAGTTCAGAACAATTGGGTACTCCAAATGGGTAACATAAAACTTAGGAGGCAGTACTACAATGTCACTTGAAGGGAGAGGTACACAGAGTGCCATAGGGGTAAAGCAAAGGTTGTAACGCACTTGTGTAGATCCCTCGACAAGTGGGACGTCTAAATAATATGAAATTGTTTCTTGCAGGTCTTTGATTTTTTAGGAGAAACGTTTCATCGTTCTCAAGACCTTCTTGGGAAAGCATCTAGAAGGTTATAGTTTTGGCTTTTATCTTTTGCCAGCTACATTCCCTCTCGGCTTTCAACCCCTTCTTCCAAGAAATGAGGTACAATCTCTTCTTGGGCCAGTACACCCGAAGATCCTTAAAGATAAGGAGATGAAAAGGATGAAGTGTGAAAATGATAAGTATGACCGAGAATGGCATGATGACTCGTCAAGGAGACCTCTCAGTAGAAAACCCATCCCCGAGGGTAACCACTTACTAGGGCACAATGTCAACCATCAAGGTGAAACAAGGAAAAGAGCATAATTTCCAAGCAGGCGTTCTATAATCAAAAGCAGCTTTAAATGCAACATACTCAAATGCCTCAAGTATTAAAGTGAAACTTACCACAATCCCTGACTTGTACCTCATGGAGCAAGACCCATTGTCTTTTGGAAGCAAGTTGATGTGGTGAATGCCATCATGACGAATCAAGGATGCGTGGTGGTGAAGTGGGTCTATGTCTGTACATGTGGACGTTGTCACTCATCTGTCTCTCGGTACTCCATGTTTGCAACCTAAGGGCCTCGAAACATCATCTCCTTAGTTATCCCTAGAAATTGGGGATAACAAGAACCAATCACGTGAAAGCAAAAACTGGCTCTCGCCTTTGTGTCAGTTGTTGAAACGTTTAATACTGAAATTCCAGGGTCCCAAGCTAATCTTATAAAGGAACCACCATGTTGACACCATGCCACTATGATCATAACCATCTGATCATTGTTCCTAGTCTGCATCCTCCTCTCCTAGAACTCTAAGTTGAAATACCTGTAAGGGTTGAACCTACTACCATAAATAGTAGTCTGCATAGGCATCCAGGGGAAGTCATGCCTTGCAAATCCAATGCCATACTCGACCTCAAATATCGGAAAAGGAAGTTTGTCCCAATCACTGTCAATGACTCTGAGTTGCTCATGGACTCTAAACATCTCTCTATTGGATAGCTCTGTCACTTGTACTACCCTATACTCCAAAGAAATCACCAGGGAGTACGTGAACTATGATGATTGATCAATCATTGCACACATATTATCTGCTCCCTGCACCCTCAGTAAACCTGTGATGCAATCTATCAACATGCTCTCCCACTCTCGCTCAGAAATGGGCAAGGACTACATCAACCCTGCAGATGAGTGTGCCCCGACCTGCTCTGCTGACAAGTCGTACACTCTGTCATATTGCCCAACACATCGTTGACAAAGTCCCTCCATGTGAACCTCTCTCAGACCTACCTGTAAGTGGTAAAGTCACCAGGGTCCCATGCGAGCTTGTATGATGTGAAACACCCTCTACTCATAGCATTGATATGCAAGGGGCTAACACAAGAATCCCCCTGACTACCCCTGATAAGCTAGGAAATCATAAGTTGCATAAACTTGGTCAACTCCTCATAAGACCACTCCTCCAAGCAACCAATCCTAAGAATCCTAAGAGTAAACTCCGTAAAGAGAAAATTGGCCATCTCATCTGTATTGGTTGTCGAGCTGTCAAACACTGCAGTATCAGGATCCCAAGCTAATCTCCTAGAGAAACCATCATGTTGGCACAGTAGCCCACTGAATATAATTTTTTGATCACCATACTCAGACTGTGCTCTCCTCTCTTGGTACTCACTATCATGATTCATACTTAGAAAAGGCATCACAATGAAGTCGAAACCTGCCACTCCACAGCGATAATCGATCTTGGGTATCGTGAGGGAAAAACTACCTCGCCATATAAAAAGAAGCTCAACAACTCTTCTCACAACATCCCCATAATGATGCAGGCCAATCACTGATACGACCCTACCGATCATCCCCATTCGGAAGCAGTCTATCACCTCGATGAATGCCATGATCCCACCACCAGATAGGATATCCACCACTCCCAATTAATGTTGTTGAACCCTCGGTGAACTGATCCAATAGAACCTAGATCTCCTCCTTTGTACTATGTGCACTTATCACATGGCCCTAATGAAAAGCCTTTGCCATGGCCATAATGACCCCTATCTCATCCAACTGACTCCAGTGATCCTCTCTTGTCATATTGTATCCACCACTCTACTGAGGTTGCTTGAACCTGTATCCCATAGTTTGCCTATGTCCATCATATATTTGTCCACCCAATCTATGGATGCATATACTTCCTTATGGGTTGGCCCACAAGGAATGTGCTCAACTCTCTCCTCTGTGGCTACGTCTTGAGCCTTTAGTGGGCTCTCCAAAAGCAATGTTGTTTCATCCACATGGAGCGGGTTGTTACACAAGAGACCATCTGACTCACCAGATGATATCGTGCAGTGATGGGACTCCCGTGAACTGTCCTCATACGAGATTTTTGATATGTTCTAGTCCACCAAATCAGCCCCTACATTGTCATCCTCCACGTATGCATCATCATACATGTCATAACTAGGATGAGGTGTTGAACCTGCGTCATAATTAGGTGCTAGCATGCTTGAACCGCCCTCATCATCAACATCATACACAAGGGGAGATGTTGGATCCTCAACATCGAATGATTGGAACATATCCTCATAGTCATCCTGAGTAGGACAAGATGTTTCAACCTCATCTTTCTCATCCAACACACTAGTGTCATCGGCCTCATCAATTAGCTCTAATGGTGTATCATAGGTTGTTGTTTGGTCTTCCTCTATGCACACATCCTCAACATGGTTAGATGCACATTCCTCCATCTTCTCATCTCTCATCAATTTCTGCAATGTGCCTTTAAAGTAACCCTCGTCAAAATCCTTGGACCAACTTCCGTACTTGAGGGTGTAATAGCCTTTAAAGGGTAAAGATGCAAGGATCTCCTTACCCAATGTTAGATACTCTCGGTAGTCAGGCATGTATTTATTTGTTGCCATCTCCCTTGAAATTTCATCCAAACGTTCTGGATTTATCTTCTTAAGCCACTGCATCATGGTTGTTACAAAGTTGTAGTAATTTGGTAGTTTTCTGGCTTAAGGGTTTCGTCAAACACTTAATAAACCCTTGTCCATGGAAAGCAATGTTGAGTTCTTTGTAACCCATCCATGTCTTATGCAGTCACAGGATGGCAAGATCACCAGCTCTGATACCACTGTAATAAACCCAATAGAGATAGGCTAGGTTGTTACAGTCTATGTTGTGTTCAGAATGAGTGTTTTTGTCAAATAGTTTGCATACATAGGTTATAATGCTAGAATTTGATTGTTAACTTCTCCCAAACAGTTTATATATAAACTAACCATAGACATTACATCAAACACATTTCCTACACTCCAAAATACTCATGAAATTGAATAGCAGAGGCATTTTTATTATGGACGAAATCTGGAATACAATAGTAAATAATCTCTAGAGGTTGTTGTAGCAACTACAATATATCAGCAAAACCTGGAAAGGGTGCCTCTCTCTCCTCAATAATTGTTGTCACTGCTTAAATAACCTGCTAGACTGATCATTGGCCTCTCCAAGTTCACGATCTTAGCAAAAAGCACACTCAACCCACCCTAAACCTTCACGGTTTGGATCCCCTAAGAGCCTACGACTCTCCTCCCGCTCCACGCGACCTGCAATACGTCCCACGACTCCTCTATCACACAGACCTGCAAACATGTGGTCTAGCCTCCCAAGATCCTCGCAGACTCCTCATGGCCTCACGGCCCTACCATACAAGCAAATCAGGCCCCCCTTGGACCCCACGATTCCTCCTCGCTGCCACAATCTCTCCCAGACTCTCACAGGTTCTTTAAGCAACCAAGACCCTACAAAATAGTGACAAATCGACTCTCCAAGCAAAACAATGAACCTCCAAACAAGTCGCTACACTCTGACTATAGACAAGTCATAAGATGAATCTCCAACGGAAATCTCGGATGGACTCCCTCTTTGTTAAGCTAGGGTGGGTATTGCACCACCGAAACCAAACCCACAATGGAAGAGTTTTGTCAAAACCCGAACGAAAACTTGGCTCTCAAGAGCACTCCGAATAAGAGATCAAATCATAATGAGGAAGGTGAAGTGCTACCCTTCCTTTATGGTTCTCCAAACCCCTTTCCCTGTTGACTTTATCCACATGACCATTATTTCCCTTTTATTTTTCATTTAATCATCCTTTTTAACCCCTCTTTAATGTCGGAACGTGCTTAATTGTCTTTTAAGACATTCCTGGACGTTGGAAGTCCATTTCTCATCATCCAATCCTTTAGATCTTTTTGCCCCGGTTCCAATGAGTTATTACACAAAGGTATCCCCTCATATCATCTATCCAAATGACACTTCTATTGTATTTAATTGAAGTATGCTCAATAATAACCCAAAATTATGAAAATCATTGGAATGCCATGGAACTCAAAGCAAACAGTGCAGAAATAATCTTGGGGATGAAAGATGGTGAATGGACTAGCCTGGGCCCCATATAACTCCTCCAAATCGCCCGAGCTCACTACTAACCTCATTTTACTCCTATGGTCTAGCTGACATAAACTCACAAGGTCGCCTCTGACAGCGGGGCAGGGGAATCCAAAAATGGGGACATTACATTCAGGAAAACAAGGAAGAATTCAAATAGTAGGTTCTATTGGTTGCAAAGCTTGGTAAAGGCTTTTCCCTTGGTTGAGAAATGAATAGCTTGGAAAATTGGACGAGGGAATAATGTGAGAATAGGGGAAGATCCCCGAATTGGTTGCAAAAGTAATTTTAGATTGTCAGAGGATTTGATAAGAGACCTTCATCTCTTAGGAATTTATTCCTTGAAAGATGTAGTGTCTAATATTGGTACAAATGTGTGGTCTCAAGGCTGGAAATTGGCAAAAGAATAAAGGGAGCAAAAGCTGAGGAATGGAATCAGTTTGTAAGAGGATTATCAATTAATGCTATAAAACTTTCATATCAGAAAGACTTGCTTATGTGGTCAAAAAACCAGGGAACAGGTGAATACAATGCAAAGCTGGGTTATAAAGCAAAAATGGAAGAAGATTTCGGAGAGAGATCTTGATGGTGGTTCTTAGTCTAGAAGATTGAAAGTCCTTTGAAAGCAAAAAAAAAAAATTGTGGTTAACTTTAGGTAATAAAATCTTAACTGGGGACAACTGTCAAAAGGGAAATATTCAAGGGCGTGGATGGTGTATTCTATGCAAATCCAATGAGTATAGACCTTTTGTTTGTTTTTGTCCATTTTCAAGAGCAGTCTGGAATGATATCTTACAGGTTGCGAATGGGAGGAATAAATTGGAGCATAGGTCATTGCTTCACTGTTTTCATGCCTGGGCTTTAGACAAATCAGTAAAAGCTTAGAGCTCTTCCTTTATGTGATTTGGGGCATTTGGATATCTATGAACAAAATGATCTTTCAAGATCTGGATTTTAATCCAGCTAAGGTTGCACACATAATCAGGATTGCTGGAAATGGTAATTGGGTTTCATCTAAAGTAAAACCAATCAGAGCTTTAAAAGAACCAGAAATTGATTTTGATCAGGCATGGGGGTACTTTGATGGAGCACGTCAGGGTGATCGTGGTCTGTATGGGGTTGGGATCATTCAATTTCTGAATCAGCAACATTACTTCAAACTTAAGCAAGCTGCAGGTCCAGGCACAAATAATGGCACAGAATTATATGCCATGTGTCTGTCACTGAATACAGCTGTAGATAAAGGTGTTAAAGTTCTTCAATTGTTCGGTGCTTCAAAGTTGATGGTGGATTGAGCAAACCAGAAATGTAGGCTAAATAATCTGCTGCTAGAACCTATTACGAACCAATTCTTGCAGGTCAGAGAGTCCTTTGAAGCCTTCTAACTTTGTTGATATCTACCAAGAGTATAAGGTACATGCAGATCAGCTATCAAAGGATGGTTTGCTATTAGAAGGGTTTTTAAATGAACAACAGATCAGAAATGGAACTCTTGCTTCAGAAACAAGTTCTGTCCTCTTTTAATTTCTTTCAGGGGAATATGTCTCGTTGTGGGGAGTTTTGTTTGGGAGGTTTTCTGTTTGTCTATGATAGCAAAAGAGTGACTATGTAGCCAGCATGGCTACTTTAGAAAAACTTTTTAAAACTGAAAATGAAAAGGCTGCCTTTATGGAGCTTGGAAGACTGTCAATTAGTAGATAGAGATGATAGAGAGACACGGTAAAATTTTAGTCCTCAAGACTATTTTTTGTTATGAGCCTGTGAAGGCTGCAGGATGTATATTCTGATTTCTTAGAAAATCAAATATAATGCTTTTTCTCTTGAAAAAAAAAGTAATCTCTTAACCATGGGTTAATATTAACATTCAACATTCATAATTTCACTAAAGGAAGAATTGCCTAGCATTTCCAGAATATATGATTAAAAAAGTTTCTAAACTCCTCCTTCAGCAAAAGGCAGATGACTCAGCAGTATCAAACATATGCAAAACGACATCCAGGAACACCGAATTCAGAAATTAGAACTAGATAGAGAAATAGTACAATTTTCAGAAAAAAATGGAGAAAATGTCTGAAAAATAATATAATCTAACAGTTTATAGAATGATCGCTCACCTCTATCAACGAGACCACTGATGTAATATGGTTTCTGAAACCAAAGGATATCAAACTTCAAAAGCATAGAAATCTCTACTATTTTGAATGCACATATACAGCAAGTTTAATATAACAGTTTGCAGTTCAATTAATACAATGATTCTATTACATGCCAGGTCTAGAAATGTGGCATGCAAGCCACGAGCATTGATATCTATATAAACACATATCCACAATTATAACAAAATAGCAATAATATGCTTCTAATTACAGGAATACACCAATACGGTTGTATCCTGATTTTGTTTTAAGCCATAAGAATGTACAATCAGTGTTCCTAGAAGACCAAGAATGTTCTCAGAAGAAATTATAAATATATCTAAGGTACAATAACAGCCTTGACTTTAAAGAGACGGGAATTCAAACAAACACCGATTTGTCTACTGAGCCTTCGCCTTTGATGGTGGAGGCAGCAACTGCAAAATCCACAATAGCACTTTTCAGCTTTAAGAGCTAAAGACAAGAAGAAATTTCAAGATTCAACACTCTTCTCAAAAAGAACATAATCATACTTTCAAACCAGTTTAACTTCAGCAGAACCCCATACCTGATAGCAAGAGATGAGAGAGGATACAAAACCAAAGGCTCCGGTTACACGTGGGGTGACTTTCTTTGGTGCCAACTGAAGTAGCCCTATGGCAACTACAACATCCATTGATGACTTGACCAAGTTTAACAGCCTATTATTTGACTGCTTGAGTTTGGAAATGTATTGCTCATTCTACATTTATTACAACAAGAAGATAGTCATCAGAAACTTGAGATAAAGTTGTTAATACAAGCAGGTACCTTAAGGCTTACAAGGATTCCCTGTCACTAAAATGTTGATTACTCCTTCCTTTACTAAAATAGCATATGCAATAACAGACCCTTTGAATAAACCTGCTCTTAATGTGTAAACCATTGCATACTTTAACTTTTTCATTAGCCAAAGAAATTTAACACCACTTACTAAATTTCCTTCATTGTATGTGGCTTGGTTCAGCGCTTTCTCTAGCTTTCTTATAGATACAGTTAATCGCCCAAGCTCTGAGATCTGCGAAGTATCCCCACAAGCCTTGGAAATTTAGAACTTCCAAAATATATAGAATCAAAGAATCCAATGCCAAGAGTGGGTTACTAAAAACGTGAAACAAATGAAAGTATGCTAACCTCTATCAAAGTTGTGCACACGGAAGAACTCAACCAGCAGTAAAGTGAGATCCTGGAAATAAGGTCAACGCGCTCTTTGTTCTGGAGAACGATAAAAAGACCAATATAAACTATAACTTATTTCTACTATATAAAGCTGTGAAATTTAACTTCACTAAAAATAATGGATTAACAGAATATGGTGTTGTAATGCTAATATTTACCTTGTAGATACCAGTTCTTCCTGCCCAGACAATTTGATCCAATGCCAGAAAAGTTGACAGCAGAGCATTTTTAGACTGTAGGCAAAGGATGGTAAGATAGATATATGGCTAACAAACGTGATCTTTAAATGACAAAAACAAGACATAGTAACAAACATGACTGCAACCATACTGATAATACATACCTTCCCAAGCAAAACAAGAGGAAGTGGAGTTGATTTTGGCAGTGGTGTAAGAAGAGCATGTAGATCGTTCACAAACTGCATATACACTAGCCCAAATTAGTTATCTCCTAGAAATTAGTTTAAGATATGTGGATGATAATTGATTTCAATTAAACCAGGAAATCACCAATATGTACAATTTAAAAACAAACCTTGAAAAGCCGAAAAACTTTTCGTGCCAAACTTGTGGACTTGTCAACATTTTGTGCTGTGCCGGGCTCACCATTGCTGATGAACTTTGAGCCATATTGAATAGCTCTACAGATTTTATCTCTGGCTTCTGCTTTGTTCAAATACAAGACAAGGAGAGCAAGTTCTGCTCTGGTTGCATCTATCGAACCCATCACTTTGGTACTTGTGTGTCTAGTCACAGCTGTGAACTAATATCCAAACTATGCTCCAAGGACAAGATAACAGTCAACCAGGGGGACGAGAAAATGTAAGAGCTCGGAATGTCATGAACTTTCATGAACATAAGAATAATGACCAATAATTTTAATTCCTTTACCTCACTCTAAAGAAAGATAAATGCAGCTAGACTATAAATATCAAATGAAAAAAACTTATAAGCATTAAAAAATGAACATAGCATTTTCTTCTTTCTTGCTGAAATTTCACATAAGCTAAAACACTAAGTGTGTCAATAACTCTGGTTGATGACTGAATAACCACAAATTTTTTTGTTATCATTTCAATTCCAAAAACAGATGTAAAATTGTCAAGAAACTCCACTGTTACTTTAACTAATACCACCTTGAAATGTTTCTCCTTGAAAGTACTGTCCAAATAATAGATACTAAATCACTGGTTGCCCTCAAGAACCAACAATAGTGGCATCCCCAAAAATGGTGCACTATGTAATTGTAAATAATCCCCAATAGCAATACTGCAAAGAGAAAAAGTGGCAAAACAAATAAAGAAATCCATTTTGATCTAAAAATCTCCAAATCTTGTGGCTAAGACCAACAAAGCACATTTCATGATCTAAAATTTCCTGGCTTGTGATGGAGATTTGACAACCTATCGAGTCTGACACAACTAAAACTATTGTAATTTTTGAAAACTTTAAATTACTAGCTGCTTACCAACACATGGGCTCTTTATGCTGTGAATGGATTAGCGGGCCTAGGCCAGATTGTTTTGAAAGTTCTGTGAGGAAAAACAAGAAAAGAAAGAAAATCGTTTCTTTTATCATCTTTAATATTGTAGATACAGTGGATATTAACATGTGAAAAACTGCAATTAAAATAATTTCAAGCACATTAGATCTCAACTCTCAAGTTCAAAACTACTGATCCGATGTAGAGCCTATAGAAATATAAAGATCGATCTGTGGGATTGAGAAGTATGTTTATATAATATGAATAAATCAGGGCTTTGAGGATATATTTTAATGCAGGAGAGAACTGGTCCAGAAAGGTCAGAAAAATCGCATGTGATCCTGTGAGTTATGCACCAGGATATGTAAATGATTGGTACTAGGTAGCTGTCACAGTATCATGTAGAAGGTAACTAGTTACTCAACACATAACATATTAGTGAACCAACGATGTTATGACAATGTAATGCTAAGGTCATACAGTCAATAATGATTGGAATGCCAATTGGGTCTGACTTGGGTAGTTAAGAGTAGTTGTTATCCTCCCCACCCAAGTTCAAATCCTGCTTGGACAAGTTTTCCCTTTCTGAATTGATTGGGGCTGGCAAGGTGCCAGCATTCTCACTCTCGATTAAGTGCTTGAGAGTGGTACGAGATATTTCCAAACATTTTAGCCTAACGGGTTAGCTCAACTGGTTGTCGCCAATGTTGCTGGGCATTTTAGCTAGTTCAATGCCAGCAGGTGCCCGGTTCGAATTCCCTTAGGTGAGGCGCACTAGTCTACGTCGACAGGTTTACTTGGGATCCCATCCATGAATGTGGGGAAAAATCCCTTGGGTTTCCCCTTAAGGTTTTCCTTGGAAAAAGAATAATCATTGAAAAAGACAGATATGGAAAGTAAAGGATATTGCAAACTAAAAAGAACCAAGTTACTAAACAAATAAACAAGAAAAAGTACCAAAAACTTATGAACATGGGTGCTACATTCTTTAAAAAATGGCATTGAAAGTTATTATAGAATAACCAAAGCTTGCCATGGGCCTAAAGCATCAGCAGGCTTCAAGGAAAGTTGCTAGAGAAATGATAGCTACAAAATCAATAAGATCTCAGAGATAGCTTATGATGACAATAAAATAGAGTTTTTACCATTGTAATTTGTATTTAGGCTTACCTAGCCTAAACCACTAGTTCCTTACAATTTTTATATAATTGTAGAATCTGACCTACACTTTGTGTAGGTTAAGTCCACTGGTGGTTAGAACTTAGGATAGGTTAGTTAATTCTTAATGAAAAGGAATCAGCCCAAAGGTTGTAAATGAAATAATATAACTTTTAACATTTTGTAGTATTTCTCTCCCCTTCCACTTTGGAAGGCAGAGAAGAGCAGGCATTGAATATCAGTTGTTAACTTACACTACCTCTATGAATGAAATTGTCATGGAGCTGGAGCATCTGATATTTAGGTTGTCACTTGGATAAGCCCCCATTGAGGCACGGGACGATCTACCCCCTTCCTCTCACTGTATACAGTTTTGGGTTTATTTTGGTTTCAATATTTTGCCTTTCTTAATTTCAGCAATATTTAATTCAGTACCCCTTTCATTTTGTAAGAAGTTTGTGTGTGAAGTAGTGCAGATTTTGTAGCTTTAAACTCTTCAATAGTTTATTGATATTAACCTATAGTAACGACAAATCAGAACATACCAAAGATCCACCCTCGTCTTCCAAAGCTTGAGTTGAAAGTGTTGTCAGAAGTGTATGTGCCCAGATTCAACATTTGGATAAGTCTCTAAGAGGATTTTAAGTGAAGAATTTTAAACCCTGAGTCTATCCAACATTTTGGCATTGTTGTTGGGGGCATGAGCCTCTTAAACATTCCGAAGACATCAAAGAGCTGAACACTCATATCATTTAATGATGAGTAGAAAGGAGAAATGGTGTACGTACTACGGGGTCCTCCATTCCTTTTTGCATGGAACTAAGACATATTTTCTTCAAAAGTAATGAATGAATGCATCTTTCCCCAACAAACATGAACAGAGGTAAAGATATCAGCAAACACCCGATTGCTTTCCCTATTTTGCTACACACGAATGATGACTTATTGAGAAGAGGAAGAACAGTCCCTCTCTATGTACTACCATAGTTTATCAGAAAAAGTATGGAGATCCTATTGTAATCCTGTTTGAGTTTGAGGTGTTGTGTCAAGGGTATGACCATGAAGGATGAGCAAAAAATGAACTTAATCCCTTCCATATTGAATGGACCTGTGATGAAGTGGTTTAGAATGTTGACAGGAAATTCTGTTAAGACATGGACACAAATGAAACAAACATTCCTGGGAAAATACGAAGAATATTGTGGAATGCTGGACTTGAAAGAAGAAATCTTAAGACTAAGACAACAAGAAGATGAAAGTATAGAGTATTATTTGGTAATTCTTTAATATGCCCTTTGAAGGCGCCCACAACATGGTTATAATGAAGAAACAATCAAGACAGTCCTCCTTGCTGGATTGATGGATGACTCCCTTAAGCGGTTAGATATAATGGCTGGTAGAGACATTCAATGGATTCCCTGGATAGCATTAAGATGCTCTGCCTTCATTGTTCCAGTTGTTTATGCAACTTAATGAGAGATCTGAAATAGAATATTTTATCCTCTATGATGGCAGAGACAACAAACTTGAATCTAAAGACACAAAGAATAAAAACTAGTGACCAAAGTCTTCTTTTTGCTGCCATGTATGGACAAGATTCTAAGCCTGGCATTTCATTCATACAGAAGAATGATTTTGTAGCCACGCTTTCCAATACCCATCTCTACAATGAACTCTCTCTCTCTCTCTCTCTCTCTCTCTCTCTCTCTCTATATATATATATATATATGATCAAACACCTTCAACTCCAGTTTACAATGTACATACAGCCCATGCAAGTGTCCAAAATGCCACCTGTTATCCCCGCTTTTTAGGGATAACTAGGAGATCATGTCTCGAGGCCCACAGGTCCTAGACATGGAGTACCGAGAGCAGGATTGACCTGAGCATGGCCCTGGAGGACCTATCCTTTTCTTCTTCCATCAAATTTGTCTTGTTAGCAGCAACAACGTCCATCACCATCAGCTTGGTCTTGTATCGGAAGAGGTTCTTGCTCCATGAGGTAATTGGGTCCAGGTATCATGGTATGTGTCACTTTTGATCATTGAAACTTTTAAATATATGCATCTAATTCCTTTTATCTCTAACCACTGCTTGGATCTTACATTAGCCCACTTGACCATGCTTGGGGAGATTGACAGGGCACCCTAGCAAGCCTGTGCCCATAGGTCTTGGTTTGCCACTAGGGGAATTTCTGAAAAGCCATCGTCCACTCCCATCATAGCACCATTGTTTCATCTTATCTCTCGCTCATTTATCCCATTCCCCTTGTCCGGGCATTGGGTAGACCTATTTGTAGGATTGCACCTTATCTCGTGGGAAGAAGGGGCTAAAGGCCCAGAAGGTAAAAGCAGCTGGTAAAAGACAAAAGCCAAAAAATGAAACCTCGAGATGCTTCGCCCAGGGATCCCCGAGAAGGCAATAAAAGGCCTCTCAGCAAGAAACAAAAGGGACCCGAAAATAACAAACAAGATCTAGTTAGAGGATAGGGGGTCTCATCACGAGCAGCCTATTAGGTTCATGGGTACCTAACAGTATGACATTGCCACCATCTGGTTACCACGCCAAGGCAGTGACCTTTGGTTCCATGGCCAAGGGAAAGGGGGTCTCATCACGAGCCAGCCTTCTCATCTCTGTGAAAGTACTTGTGGGTAACACTGTCAGCTCTGGTCACCATGCCAAAGCAGTGTCCTCTGGTTAGCCCTTGAATAAAAAGAAAAAGAAGAAGAAAAAGCAAATAGAAGAATAAAGGCAAGAACGGCCTTGGAAAAAATGCATCCATGACAGGTACAACTCGCCTTCTACAAAGGCACCCACAGATAA
>SNQJ01S0010873.1:86573-97081 GCA_010110895.2 Picea sitchensis | reverse complement strand
CACCGACATATGTCTCTACCAAGCATATACCAAGATCACCAACATACCATCACAAGATATGTGTCTCAACAATGTACCATAACATCAATGATATGCAACCAACCATATACCTCAAGCATATACAAAACCATATACATCAAAACGTGTACCATACCATGTACCAAGATTGTACCATACCATGTATCAATCATGTATAGTCTCATCCATCAACCATGTACCATATCATAGGATATCATCAATGAAGTGCCTCAAGCATAGCCAATATAGCCACAATACCAAGATACCAATATAACCAATATGTGCTACTAATCCATGTACCATATTATCACTAAGGTGTACCTCAACATGTAACAATGTCACCAAGACATGTACCAAGAATATTCCTAACACCATGCACCAAGGGTGTGCCTCATACATATATCAATGCCTTAACAAGATACCAAAGGCATAATCATCACATCATCAACAAGTAACCAAGATGTACCTCAAACCATATGCCTTGAGCATGTGTCAAAATCCATACACCATGAACCAAGAGATATCATCAAACATGTGCCATATCACCCATATGCCATACAAAAACCATATGCCAAGTATCCAATATGTGCCCCTAACAATGTATCATATCATCACCAAGGTGTACCATGCACAATCACTACCATGACATGCCTCAAGCATGTACCATAAATACATAAGAATAAACCTCAAAACTAACACATAACCATACCTCTGATCATGTAGGCAACTTGTTGTATCAGATAACAAATGAGTAAACCAAACAAGGCATCACCAACCCGATACAAGCATCATTTCCAAATATTTCACAAGCCTTTTCACATATCCACGACTTGCTCCTCTACTACTCGTGGATATCCACGCTTTCCTCCACTACAACTCACGTACATATACGCCCTTCTAACCTGTAACCTGTAGATACCTCAAAAAATAGGGTTACTCGCATTTTCTACAAATCTAATACTTTCACCTTCGACCTTCCTTCGCAACCTTAGACTTGCTACCTCATATTCGACCTTAGATTTTCCAAATAAAAGGATAAATCATATCACCTATTCACTTATAGATATTCAATAGAATGTGTGTGTGAATGTGCTTATGAGAGACTCCTTGAAGTGTATTTATACTTTTTCTAAGTAACATATTTCCTTCCTTTAGGGATTTATTTTTATAACCACATTACCCTTTAATTAAGACTTGTAACCAAATAGGGGCTTCTTGACCTTTCTTTGGGGCTTCCAACTTCACGAGGGCATATATCCCTAACCATGAAGAGCCACGTGTCGCACCACCTACCATTGGAAACTGAATGAAGAGTACTATCCATCTATGAGTGTGTTACCTACATTTATACTATCCCTCATGTCCATTTTCCATGATCAACTTCGGGTTCCATAACCACACCTTCGGGGCTTCGTGTATACTTTATCAAATGCACCCATCACATCTGCTGACATCAACCACTCTTATTGACATGAATGAAAACTAATTCACCATCAATATTGATCACAACTTTGGGGTATCTTGAATGCTCCAATGGTTGACATCAATGACAACAAATTGTCCAACAACTTGTTCTCGAGTGTGCCTTTTTCATCGTTGTTGTTATTCATTGTAATAAAGAATAGGTCTTTAACAAGTGTGTTGTTGTTGTCAACTCAAGATTATTATTGATGGTTGTTATGGGCCTACTTTTCCTGATTTTACTATACTTTACAGACACATATATTCATTTTGGATGATGAGAATTAACCCTTCCAAGGTTTAGCAGTCGTGTTATGCTTGTAGCATATGTAATATACCTTGTCTTCTAGCTGAAGAATCAAATAAATATTTAGGACCAAGAAGGTCAGACTCGGGGATAGAATAAAGGAGTTACAGTTGATGTAGAATCATGATTTATTGAGGTGTTTGATGTTTTGTATGAGTAATATGCACAATATTTGACTTACGGCAAGGATTTTGATTTATCTTAAAACACATGGAAATGATATAGAACTGTAATGTTCATGTTTCCATCTAGAAATAATCTCCCTTTAGCTTGGCACTATGATCAAATAATCATAGAACTGGTGATTATGACTATGACGCCAAATTCATCCCTTAATTTACATGCTTGAAGGAGGCACAGGGGGTTGTATATGCCCATCAAGTTTGTTCCTCTCTAAGATTTTTCTCACTCATCCACAATTGTTTTCTAGTAAATGTTGTTTTGAAGTGGGATTTAGTGTTGGTTTAGTTGGCATATATCTCACTAATAATATATTTTCTAAGGTCACAATAAATGATGGAGACTTGTCTAGTTTATCCAATATGAAGTTTAACTGAAAAACAAATTAGGTAGCCATCATGGAAAATTAGAACAAAAGAATCGCCAAGGTACCCCATTGGTAAAATGTAGAGATCTAAGATGGAAATTGGCCTTTGCAGATGACCTTCAAAACTGTGGTACAAAAGTTTAACTTAACAATAAATTATGTAGCCATCATGGAGAGTTAAAACAAAAGGATTGTCAAAGTCCCCCATTAGTAAAATGCAGGTATCTAACATGCAAATTTTCTTCTGCAAATGACCTTCAAAACTGTGGTATAGAAGTAATATTGGGAGAAAATGTAATTTATAATTCATCATGTGTGCCACACCTTGTATAGGTTTTTGGTGCACTTTTGGTAACCAAAAAGGATTCATTGGGAAGGCATGATGAAACAAAATTCCATAGGAGTTAATAACTTAGAATGAGAATAGATCCCTTTTTTGGTTTGATTGAGTTACACTAACCTAATAAGAATGAAAATCACAATAGATATCCTAACAACAATGCATACCATGTTGCATACATAGAAAATTCCCTGTATAACTTTGATAATTTGAACTACTTTCTAAGATTAGCATCTGAAGCTAGCTTGAGTGTTATAGATTTAATAGAAAAAGTAGAGATCAATGAACTTACTACTTTACTCAACTAGTTTTAGAACATCATTCATTTGTATAGGATACATCTTTGGATTCCATGAGAGACACACATTAATTTATAAGTACGCTGTTATTTTTTTCTATGGAAACCTTTAGTTTATTAATGCAACACTAAATTTTATCTATTTATTCTATTGTAGAATCAATCTTGTTGAATCAGATGGAAGTTCTTAAGGAATCTCATCTCTAATCTTCTTTCACCACTAATTGTTATAACAATAAGTTGTTAGTGGAGAATGTTTAGCACTGAGATTTCCTATTTTATTAGAGGAGTGGGGAACCAAGTGTCTACGGTTCTAAACTTCTTCAAGCCACCTCAACCCTCATTCCATTTTTGGAAATTCGGTCATGCAAAAGTTGGGGGAAACTCAACATACAAGAAAGGATTAAAGGTTATTGTTGGGAATTTTAGAAGGGCTGGAAAAGTTGTTGTTGAAGGATGGGGTTTCTTTAATGTCCTTTGGGCCATATTATTTTTTCGTATCAATATCTAGTACAAATATAAAATCTAAGCTTCATGATAATTATATGTGATACACAACCATCAAAGGGGTGGCATGTTCTTAATAATAGATATACTTCTTGTAAACATGGAAGTTGTACATAGTTCAATATCTCTTACTTATCACTCATATTACATGTAGTATTCATCCTAGCTCATACAAAGACAATTTTATGTCTATGTGTTTTGTACATATATTAATTAAAAAAAAACTTGTTTATGCACAAATTTGGAAGAAGCCTCATCATTGAGTTTAATGTAACTAACTAATGCATGAAATAAATACTACACAATGTAACTAACTAATGGCACAAGAGAAGTAAATGATTTGTACCTTGTCGAAAATGCCTTGTGGATTGTGGAGATGACCGCCCTTCAAACCTACATTTGTCAAAGACAATAATAGGTTAATGACTAAATAATAACTAAACATCTATGAGCTTGCATTCGACAAAGATAATTAAATGTTATATGATTGAATAATAATTAAACATGTATGACACTCTAGAAATCCTAGAGGGGAATACCTCATGAATGAGATCCTCTTGGTTTCAAGAATAATTTATTCTCTACTAAAAAGGACCAACCACGTGAAGATGGAAGCTCATTTGGCCCCTCCCCTCCCCCTTCACATCACTCTCAATTCCCCATACCCAATCATGCATAACAAGTAGAAAAAAATTAATTAAAGGTAAATGAAAGAAAGAAGGTACATGCATACAGAACATATAAGGTTCACATATAACTAGAAAAACAAAAAAGTGTACAATCAATAATTTATATTAATAAAATTTGTTCTAAAAATATGTACAGTCACTTCTTTTAGATAAAATGCATGAATAAATCAGTATCACATTCATATCGATCTTGGCCTTTAGCTATTGGACCATGTTCTGCTACTGGAAGGTGATGGGTCATATCAAGCATTCTACTACTTCTAGTAGCAGGATGTGGACGTTGATGCACTACAGGGGCATACATTATAATAATAAAAATCATTAAAAGGACATGCTTAGTTATTATTCATAGCAGTGTTTCATTAGCACAAATATCATTACTATGCTTTTTAAATGGAGGATTAGTGGACACCATTTTTTGGATTGTCGTTGGTTACTCTCCTCTCCGAGAACCCTCATCTACATGATCTTCCATTGAAACAAGAAAAGTTATAAGTACACCATCTAAATGAAATATTTAGAACCGTCATTTTAAACATATTATTTTAAATACATGCATACCGTGGTGGGTTTGTGAACCACTAGTAGCATGGATTTATTGTCGACCACCATCAAATAAAATGGTGTTTCTTTCCTTCTTAAAAATAATAGACACATAATTAATTGATGGGTTAAATCAATCATCAATATATTTGACAAGTAATCAAAAAATAAAAACTTGTCATTTATTTACCAACTCATATGAAGGGTCATATCGTGTCTGTGATCCCTTCCTTTGTTGATTTCCCACCACAAATTGAAAGCCAAAATTGAATCCTAGCATCAAGTCTTATTTGGTGGTGGAAATTTTGAATGTATCTCCCTACATTGCATGGCATAATATATGGATTTTTTCTTACTGGATGCAATTAGATAAAATTTTCATGATGATATGTATAATATGAAGAAATTATTTGGTACTTATAATTCGATATTTTAATATCAAGTAACCAAATTGGTCAAGCTTGTGTTTCCCATGTTTTTCTATTCTTTCCTTGGTTGCTTTTGACGTGTCTGGGAGCCTACAAAAATTTTCAAGTATGTTAAAATATATCGTGATTTTTTCTGTAGAACTAAACAAAATTCATCATATTCAATTAAAAATATCATATATTACCTTCCAGGGCCAGGTGGTGTCTTCCCTTTGTTTCTCAATGCACTCTCCTTTGCGTCCTCCTCTATATTCTCCCATTCCCTCTCGGGAATGGTCAAAACATGATCATACTGTTATAGAAAATTCCTCTGCAGATAGGTGAATATCCTCTTGGATTCTAGACCCCTACTACCAAGAAAGAAAGATGAAAATGGACACTAACATCCCTTTAAATGTAGTTAAGATAATCAAAAGAAAGAGAGGAAGAAAGTATGATGTACCTTGTTCCAAAGCTTAATCCAATATGAACTTAATCTCCAAGCTCCTTATCATGACACGATATCTGCAATTTAATGGACAACAAAGAAAAAAAATACTTCCTACTCTATCAAGATTAGTTTAAGCCAAATTCATCCATAATAGGCAAGCATATGAAATAATACACAAAATTGAAGGAAATAGGCCAAGCATATATTAATGAGAACATTAAAAAGATACTAACAATCTGTAGCTGCAGTTGTAGAAACTTCTCCAAGTGCTCCTTGTCCAGCCCCTTGCTCTAAAGATCCACGATCAAAATGCCAATACTTTTGTTGATTATTCTCCTCCTCTTCACCATGAGAATGTATCCCTTTATAGGCTTTGAGAGGCTCGTCCACCTTGGTTATATTTGGGATAAGTTGAGGATATGACTCCATAAGTCATGGAATCTCCCTTAGATGTAGCCTAAGGCTTAGATTCAAGCCAAACCAACTCGAATCATCTCTAGTTGTCCTTAGTGAAAATGGGGATTTCTTCCCATGATTTTCTCAACCAATCGATGATCCCTCAAAACGGGAAATAGAGCATTGCAACGCTCCTTGCTAGATGGACAGAGAGTGCTAGCGCTCCCTACATATGAGCAGGGGAGCACTAATTCTCCAAAAGTTCATCAAGATGACCAATTCTCAAGGAAAAACATTTATTTAGTCTGTCAAATGATGTGGTTTCTCCTTCCAACATGTTCTAGAGTATGTATCAAGTGTTTCCATGGTTTCAGTTGCAATGCGACATATGCAGAATGAAAATGCGACATTTAAGACACTTGTGACAAAAGTGCGACACTTGCAACAATGAGAATGTGACATTATTGAAGTGAGGAATTTTGATGTGTAACAAATTCCCCCCTAAAGTGTGAAGCCAAAAGATGAAAGTTGATGACCTAAACACATTGTAGATTTTTCAAAGCAAGGGTATCGAGTTGGAGAACCTGGTAGAAGCTGCAAATAACCATCAAACAAATGTTATCATGTGTTTCAAACCCAAGGCATGCATACCTATGCTTGGGTAGCAAAGAACTTAAGGTATGGCCTCCAATAAATACATTGCAGATCCATGACAATATTGACTAAGGGTATAGCCACCAAAGATACAATGTGGATCCATACCTCCTTGACATGAACTGATCGTATCCATGAGAAATACACAGTGGATCTAGGAGATGATAAAACATAGCCATGGACCAATACAATGTGGATCTATGTAACAGTCTATATATCATCATGCTCAAATGTTCTCCTTTGCAGCCTGGCAAAAGCAGATAATAGAGTGAATGCTCAACCCAGGGTCTTCGTCCCAATCCCTATGTGGTAAGAATTTATCCATGTGAATAGATTTTTTTATGTCAAACATGGTAGAAGCCAATTGATTACAGTTCATTGAGGTAAACTATTAACAAGCACAAGGGAAATCGCTAATGATGTCAAATGACTCCCAAGGTACCCTAGTAAAATCCAATGAATGTGAATAAATGAGCTAAAGTCAAAAATTGATGGAATCATTCTATTAGAGTTTAATGATGTAAACCTATTTTGGGAGGTGAGGAGGCCTACCATTGAGGCATGCAAGTCCCAAGGTACTAACTAGTTTCTAATTCTAATTCCTGGA
The DNA here is from genome assembly GCA_010110895.2 of Picea sitchensis. NCBI lineage: Eukaryota > Viridiplantae > Streptophyta > Pinopsida > Pinales > Pinaceae > Picea > Picea sitchensis. The sequence continues at coordinate 89,856 of SNQJ01S0010873.1, read as the reverse complement.
TGATGTATTGAAGTCAACATGAAAAGACTCGTTGAAGGAGGGCCTTGATGTATCCCCCATCATTGGCATGAAACTGACATAGGAAAGTGATGTAATATGGTGAATCGAATGAGTATGGACTAAAATGGGTATTGAAACTAGAAATTGGTGATGGTTGAATCTCGAGGCAGATACTTCCCTTGAACACAGAGGCACAACATGAGACTTGGCAGCATAAACGTAATGTGGACCAAAAAATAATGCAGTGAACATTGTGACATTCGTCGGATGACCCAAAGGAGTGGAAATATTCATAGGATTGGTTCAGTGCAGAGGTTTATTGGATTATCCAAGTGTTCAAAATGAAGCTAAAAAACAAGTGTTGTGTTCAAGGGCGACTGCAAGAGTTATTTGTAACAATTCTCAAAGAAAACTTGACCTACTTCCTTCAGGTTTTCCCCCATCTAGATAGATGAGTACCTCTTTTTATTTTAAGGAGCTCGAGGAGGATAACACATGCTCGATATAAATCATCTTCAGTAAGTCCCTCTTCCTTTGTTTAACGAACTGGAAGCAGAAAGGGTTTTGTCCCGTATGGGCCCTTCAATGTGTGATTTGAGCGAGTCTGGAGAAGGAAAACTCGGTGGTTTTTCATGTTTAGAGAGTTTGAAAAGAACTTAAAGGTGACTCCAAGGGTTTCCTTTTTCATATAACCTTTATGAGTCTAAAAAAGTGATAAAAGTCTACTCGGTTACATTCTCATGTTTTTTCAAGCATGAGAAAGAACAAAGATTATGCTCATCAGTGTCACAAGGTTGTCGAAAAGATGTTGCTTGAAATCCTGTAAATACAGACAGTTCTAGGCCCAAAGCATTAGTAACCTTTTGAACAAAGATTAAAAACCCAAAAATGACTTTATAATAAGGAGAAATAGCAAAAAATGAACCTATCAAATAGTGAAATAGGTCAAAAAAATAATTTACCATTTGATTTTTTACCAAACTCCTCCATATTCGTAATTTTTCACCTTTGGGAGGCATTTTTCGAGCTATGACTACGGGAGTTGTGAGTGATCATTTCCAGTTTCTTCCAGACTAGGTTGGTCATCTTTCCCTTCTCATCATTTTTTATGGTTTTTTCTACATTTTAGCTTATGTTTTGAGCATTCTAGGCTCCTTAGGAAGCCCTAGAGTGCCAGACCAAATCGGTCCTCCCTCAAAGTGTTGAGGGGAGCATTGACCAATATGAGGGGAGCGTTGATCGATATTTCAGTGCACTGGTGCACATTCTTAGGGAGTGCTAGTGTTCTATAGGTATTTTTGAGGGAGCGCTAGGTGTATCACTCAAAAAATGTTTCTCTTTTTGGGATAAATACAAATAGTTTTCTTCCATAAAAAATTGACTAATGATGTTTAAATGTTGCATTTGTAGATTTCACTGGTTATTTAGCCATGATAGAGTGGAAAGAGTGTGAACATGAGTTCGATGGTATTGTCACTCTCCAAATTCCTCAAGTGAGGGAAGCTTTGTGAAACTGCGGGTTACTCAAGTATTTCAAGCTCCAAAACATGAGGAACGAAGTACTACTACTTGAGTAATTGATTGGTTTATGGGACAATGTCGAACAAGAATTTTTCATCCGACCGCAAATGCTCAACATTGAGCTAGTTGATGTCTATTTTCTAACAGGGCTCTCAATGAGAGGGGCACCTATTCTCTTGTCTAGAAACTGGGAAACTCCTCAACCAAGTGAGGTGTATGTTGCTAAGCATTGTATACCGGGATCACAGTTGGTAGGTGGTCGAATCGTGATAAAATATGTAAGGGACTTGGAATTTTGGTCGATTCTATTCGCCATCACCAAAATTGGCGGGTAGTACTAGTGCTGATTTGGCCTCAAAATCATAGATGTCATATTCCCTACAATTTTTAGAGCCCAGGTGGTTCAACAAGAGTGCAGGGTTCCTTTGAAATGTCAAGGAACAAATATCCAATTGCAGGATGGGAAGACAAAAGTAGTTTGGGTATGGTCCTTTTCTAGTTTTGTTCTTATTAGATTGGGTTCCTCAGATGTAGCCACAGTTTTTATTGATAACACATCCTACGACCGAACCTCATATGGAGAGGTGGACTAGTCTATCTCCTAGGTTGGGGAATGATCCTTTAGCATTTAGATTCACAACTGACTTCTTCGCATGGTGGAGGAGACAATTGTAAGTTTTAAACCTATGAAGTAAAGCAATTCATATAGATTCTTAAGAAAAACAAAATTTAATCAATGGCTCATACATAGAGTACACAAAGATTTTATACCGGAAACCCTCAACCAGGAAACCTTTCTTATATTCATTATCGAATTTCACCATTCACCATATAATATATACAATGTTTTTAGGTATTCCATAGATACCAAAACCCTAATCCCTTAATCCATGATTAATTTAGTAAACCTCTAAAAATAGAAAAATTCGCTAAAAATAGCAAAAACCACCCAAAAGAAATTTCGGGGCACTGTCTCGAACTTTGCACGTAACCAGGGGGGCATACCTGCCCCCCCTAGGATCTGCCTAGGAAAGCACCCGACACACACACATGCAAATAATATAACACAATCCCAACATTCTCCCACTTGTTGTTTTCTTTGCATCCAGGGGTCCAGGGGATTATATAGTCAACAATCTAGGGCAGCAATGCCTGTTGTTACTCTACACCAGGAGAACTTTTCTATGCTCATAGACTTTGTTAATGAATCTTCAACATTATTCAAAGTCTCAACCTTTTCTAGCACCATCTTCTTTTCCTCAACCATGTCTCTCACAAAGTGATACTGAACATCAATATGCTTTGTCTTCGAATGATAAGCTGGGTTCTTTTCCAGGAATATTGCACTCTAACTGTCACAATCTAATATCACTTCTTGTTGTACCAACCCAATACCTAAACACAATCTTTGTAACCATATTTCTTCCTTTCTTGCATGAGTGGCTGCCATGTATTCGACTTCTGTAGTTGAGAGTGCTACTACAGCCTGGCTTTTGCTCATCCAACTGATTGCTCCTCCAAATAGGTTAAACACATACCCACTTATAGATCTTCTATAATCCAGATCTCTAGCCCAGTCTGCATCAACAAATCCATGTATGTACACCACTCTGTCCAATCCTGGTCTTCCTTGGTAGCACAATCCATAACTGGTAGTGCCACGAAGCTACCTGAAGACCCTCTTTACTGCTATCCAATGCTCCTTCCCTAGTTTTGACATATACCTGCTCAAAACTCACACTGCATGTGCAATGTCCGGTCT
>SNQJ01S0010873.1:65122-79651 GCA_010110895.2 Picea sitchensis | reverse complement strand
GCATATACAGTGCATGTGCTTCGTCAGTCTACGTACCCCGGGTTGACAATTAAATGGTTGGGCAAGTACTACAACGTTATTATAATGACATATATTTCGCCTGACAAGTACCTACCCCAGATAAAGAAGAGGTTCTACCCCTGATTCCTAGGAAAGAATCTCAATAGCGCGTAGTGACTATGTCAAGCAAAGATAATAATCAAAATGGAAAAAAAAATACCGAGACAAAGCTCACTGGAAAGACGACTAGGAAGTTGAGCAAGACAAGGGATAAGAAAGTTCCAGAGGTAACTTCGCAGGAGGAAAATTTGAAAAATTGGAACTTCATCGGGATATCAGAAGAGCGACACACGGCACTTCACCATGGAGAAGCAATATAGCCGTTGGAGACATTATAATCGTTCGACTGCCACCCCGAACAGGTAGAAAGAAATTCAAGGCTCGACACCAGATCGTTGGACCATGCCATAACAGACCAAACAAAGTTAATGAGGCTTCATACCCATTGCAAGAGACCCATTGTTGAGTTACCTATTTATCCCGTCGTGTCACGCACCAAGAACACTTTTTCTAACCAAGAGTTTGAGCCCAGAGACTAAGTCAATTGTATACAATGATCATTGTGATCTTGATGCTTATTCTACTACAGTGTCTAATTAATTTGACCCCGATCTAATTAATCCCGAGCACATATGTTCAAGGAACTCAACACAGTTGAAGAATCAGTAACAGAAGTACTCCTTGACCTGATGACTGAAAGATTCATGTCGGAGAGAGGATTATCCACAGGTGTACAAGCATCATCCATGAGAGTACTGCCAGCCTCTCCATCAAATTCTTGAGCAAGACCATCCTGGCCATCAGATGAGAAGCGAACTAAGAACAGGGATGATCTCGCAAATGATAAGTTTATTCTGAGCATATTACTCACCTATCTACCACCTCTGAGCGGCGCAATAAACCACGATAGTGTACCTAGAGATTTTGAGTATGCCTTGGTCACTGCGTACCTCCCGAAGGGGATACACGTAGTTCGTGCAGACCAAGATAAGATTGCAGCATTGAAGTTTAGCGACTTCAACCTCGGCAACTGAAAAGTTTACAACATGCTTGCACCGCATAAGTACCTGACCAGAATAAAGGGAAATAATTTGAAGATCGTCGCTTAGTCATGGACCCATAACCTCGTGCAGTCCACCTTGTTGAACATTATGAAGATTCTACACTTCGGAAGATGCCAAGAGGTGAATGCATGTGTCAAGTTGTTGATGTTATGTTACCATGGAATATACTTGAGGTTAAACCGTCGTATCACAGTGGATCCGACATTGATCAATCGGATCACAGGGCTAAGTATGCAAGGCCTTGGCTCGTAGGATTTATATCCCAAAAAATCCATGGATCACGCACTAGCTCAAAGGATCAAGGACACCTACGGCGATGTTGAGAAGGGCATGTGAGGCTACAAGGTAGATTCTATCCAAAGTGGTGCAGTGCGCCTCGGCTGTCAATTGATCGCGGGAAAGTTAGTATGAAATAACCGACCCACCCAAGTCACTGGTTTTGTACTCGAACTCACAGGGAAGTGCACAGAGCGCCTACAAATGAATTGGGTGAAGTACCTGGTGAACCAATTAGAAATTGACTGCAGAGAAGCCTAGGAACAAGCGTAGAAATTTCACTCTAGTTGGCTATTGATCCTAATCGCTTTCATTGCCTGGGAGATGCCAGAAGGTGCAACCTTCCCAGACATTGAGCCCTTTGAACCATTGGTTCTGAAGTTCAACACACTATGGTATTCAAGCGACATGAATAAACAGTGGTAGTCTAATGTTGTATTTCACGCATACTACAACTATTTGAAGGTATCCATACAGTCTACGCCTTGCATAACTCTGAATACTTTACACATGTTCTGACCTTTGATGAAATTTAGCGTGGACTGCCATTTCATTTGTATCACAGCGAACGCTGACGAGAAAAAGTAAAAACTTCAGTCCTACTACAAGCTAACGGAAGAGGACTTGGAGGATATCACCAAGGACTAGTCAGTGGACCTCCTCATTCAAGTTGAACCTACGGAGATATCCAACATAGACAGTCCAAAAACTGTGTAGGATACACCTGGACCTAGCAGGACAAAGAAAACTAAAGAGGTTAAGGATTTAGATAGTGCATCCATGAAGACTTCTTCCATCTCACCAGAGCAAGGAGGTGATGGTAGAGAGATAGATGGTGCATAAGTTGAACAAAAGAAAGGTGAGGTTACACCGCCTAGAGATGAGGATGACCCCTCGAAGAAAAGGAAGGTTTCCCCCCCGAATCCTTCCTCCTGGAAGAAATCGAAAGCTTCTATGACCAAAATGAAAACTATCCTCACCTCAGATGACTTTGATTTCATTATAGTGGCCCTGAATGATGCTTCACTGGAGATAGCAGAGAAACAAGAGGCTAAGTAGGAAGCGATGTACAATAGAATCAAGATTGATCTCCAAGGAGTACAGCAAGCACTACAGTCCAACTGCGTAGTCTCCACTGTGCCTCTGCCATTAGGAACACCAGAACTGGGAGATGATCCAGCTCAACTCCACTGAATAGTTGATACAGTCGAAGCTCACCTTCGACGAGCACAAGAAGAAACAACGCAAGCCACCCAGGATTTGACATAATTACAAGGAGTCCTTGTAGAGAAACACAGTATTGCAGAATGAGAGAAGCTTGCTCTCCAGGAAAAGTTCGACAAAGAAAAATCCCAACAGTAGAAATAAAAGGAACAGTTGCTCATGGAGAAACTTGAAGTAAAATAAATGGTCAACAAAGCACTTCACTCTGTGACAGTCATAGAAGTAAAGGACGAAGAGAGAATTCCACAACAAGTAGTGCAACTTGAAGAAGTGATCCAATAGCTACAATAACACATAGCAGATTTGGAGCTATGCATAGTACCCGAGACCCCTCAAGATGTAAGAGACCAAAGGGAAGCAACTGCCAGGAGCGCAATTGGGAGACTGACAGCTCTTTCCGGGGAGTGCAAACAACTGAGTAACCACAGTGCCCAAACGTATGATAATCTTGCTAAGAATCCAGAATCGCAAGCACTGGAGTCGCAACTCCAGGAAGCAAAGAAACACGTAGAGATACTATAGGCAGAGCTAAAGATCCTGTCAGTTGTAGAAAGAATGAAGCAGTCTCAAGAGCAGCACACCATCCAGCACCAAATCCATATGATTCAAAGAAAATTTATGGAAGTAACTCAACGGCTCCAACCTGTGCAAGATAAGGCCTATCAGTTGTTCACCGAGGTCGAGAGCTGAGGAGTAGAGATAGAGAAGGTTGTTAATGCAGCGAAACAATTCCTAGAAGGTCTAGTGAACGACATAGTAATCCAAGAGTTCGTCAAGAAAGAGGTCATAGCACAACAGCAGGTCGAAGTAGCTCGAGCCAAGCTCGAGGCGTTCGAGGCAAAATTAGTCAGACTAGAGTGAATCGTGATGAGTCACAGGTGAGTGTTGGGGGCCTGTTGGCCTTGACCAAGTTTTGGGAGATTCTTCATCATGTTAACCTATTTTGGACTTCGACGGCTCGTCGAAGGAGGAGTGCAAGATGAAGCATAGATCATGGGATCTTGGCCCCTTTTTGGGTTTTTGGGATTATGTAATGGGATTGGGATGTCGGCCTATGGGTTTACCCATGTTTAGGCCTATTTTGTAATATATAAATAGATGTTTAGGCTAGATAGAAGTGGTGGTGCATCTATGTGGTGTATGAAATATAGGTAAGTGATACATGTAAGTATGGTGTGTAGATGCTCTGTGCATACTGTGAGAGACTTGCAAAGCTAGGTGCAAGGTATTGTAACAGGCTGTGAGTGCTTTGTGATGTAACGCAAGGAAGGAGGATCTAGCGAGGTGCACAGATCTCCTACCCTAGGTGAAGTAGGGTTTTGAGGCTCTGTTCTTGTAACTAATTGATTGAAGACAATAAAGAAGAAGAGTTGGTGGACTTAGCCCTAGGGTGGGGGTGAACCACGTAAACACTGTGTTGTTCTGCTTTGTGCTTGTCTTGATGTGTTTATAACTTCTCTTGCTAAGTTATTTGATATAGATAGATAGATCTGCTTATGCTTTGTGCTATGAATGTTATATCTGACTTCTATGAATGTGCTTAGTGCTTTCTTCTGCTAGATCTGATCCATCTATTTGTGCTAAGTGCTTAATTACATTAGATCAGTGTGAATGTTGCAAAGCTCTGTTTTATCAGGGAAGTATATATTGATTGCATATTGAGGATCTGACAGTTCTAAGTGCTCTATTAAGTATCATAATCATAGATCTGTGTCCTAGCTAAGGTTGCAGACACCTGAGTCTCGCAACCACCCCTGCCTCTACCTTGGGTGAGACTTCATCTACTTCGCAGGTGTTGCCGAAAGGGCCAATAGTTAGGGTTTTGTTGGTACGTTGTTGTAGCATTGAACCCTAGTTATTCCCCTGTGCCAACACTCATTCAACCTCATCATGGGTTAAACAACATCGTAGGAAAGTATCAATACTACGGCGATATAAAGTGTCGTTGATGATAAGGTAGCATTTAAAATGGCGGCGGATATGACGATGTTCATCACATGAAATATCTGGCTAGAAACGTTGGGTCTGGAGATAGAGAATAATATCTCCATACCAAGGTTCAGACGTGCTAATGAGGAACATGGATAAATCAGGAAGAGAATCATTGGGCTCGGTATCCTCATCAGTATAGGGAATATCGCAAATCAGTTCCACAAAAACCAATGATTTTTTATCTTTTGATTTGGGAAACTCGAGATCAAATTCTTGGATAATAACGATCCATTTGGAATATTTTCCCCCAAGGACTTGATGAGTTAAGATATGGTACATGGGGTTCGAGTTCGCAATGACCGTGGTAGTGCATAACATGATGTAATGGTGAAATATCTAGATGGAAATAACTTCACCCAGAGCCAACTTTTCAACATGAGAATATCAGAGCTCGGGACTGAATAGACTCTTACTCAGATAGTATATCACATTTTCCTCACCATTAGGATCCTCTTGAACTAACACCATAGCAATAGTGGTAGTAGAGGCAGCCAAATAAAGGATATAGTCTTGTGCATAATCTGGTGGGTGAAAGAGAGGGATGTGTGTTAAGGCATGCTTAAAGGAATCAAAAGAGCATTGAGCAATGTCATCCTAGATGCAAGGAGCATCTTTCTGAAACAATGTCATAAATCCTTTAGTGAGTTCAGCGTAATTACAAATGAAACGAAAAATAAATTTTTCCTTCCCTTGCAAACTTTGTAGTTGGGTCAGATTGTTGGGAGGGGGTAAAGAGAGAATAGCTTTAACTTTTAAGGGATCCACCCTACCTTGATGACTTACCTGCTCATTTGTCTCATTGACGAGACCATATTGGTCACCTACATACCATCTTTCTTTGATGTTGGTTTTACCACATCCATTTGATCCCTCACAAATGCATCTTTGTTTTCGAATTAGGCCGACTCCTCAGCTGCATCGTCTCCAAAGATGGGATTAGGCTGGATTATGGTTCATTCAATTGAAGCCTATATTGATCTCTGACATATTTCAAATATGTATCGTCCCTCGCGGTGATTTCGAACTTGTTGAATAAATCACCAAACAGGCCGACCATATGGTCTATAAAATTCATTTTTAAATCTCTATCCTGGGGATTCCACCATGTGTGAATAATGGGCCTGAAAATATCTAAATCCTTGTCATGCAAGGTCTTGTAAAAAATATTATTTCCTAAAAAATGATATGATAATTAGATTAAAATAATATGAAAGAGGTAGGTTTCCATCAAATGGCAGGAATTATTTAACATATTCAAAAATACCTGGGATTTCTTGTATCTTCAAGGGAACCAAGTTTTTTTTCACCAAATAGATGATGGAGAGTGTTCCTGAGCTTTGAACATGTGTTTCCCCAAGATAATAATTCTCTGGTTGCGCATAACCAATATCCTCATGAGATTCACCTTGTAGACCATCATGTGCATGGTCTAGTGTGTGAGGTGGGGGCATCTCATGGACCCCACTAGTTTCAATCCTCTGAGCCAAAAACAGAGAGGAAAATAGCATCGTAGGTATGTGGATCATGCTAAGACGTTGTGGGTTTTGTACATCACTGCCACCAACAACATCACCTCTAGTTGATCATTCCCTACTATATGTGTTGGACATAACACTTTCCCCCCTCCCTCTATAAATTCCCTCACTTGAGGATGATAGGTCTGACAGGTACCTTTTCATTTGTACCTACACTCCATCGAATGAGAAAACATAGTTAGAAAAAGGGGAGAATTTATGGAAAAGGAACAATTTGACCCTATCTTTCTATTTCCAAAGCTAGACGTTGTCATAATTTGAACCAATACATAATCTTACCCAATACATAATTATGATTTTCTTATTGTTTTAATGCTTCTTGGATGTTTAGAAATGGCCTAGTTTTGGAATATAAAGGACCTTTTACACCTAAATGGAGGAAAAAATGTAATGCAATCAATTCATTTTCTGATATTTCTCTATTTTTTGTTTTGTGCATCTTGTTAATACGTAATCCATTGGAAAGGGACTTAGATCCATACCAATGTGCAACTGATTGGCTTCCATTTGAGACGGAAATCAAAGTATATTTCTCTTTCCTTATTCCCATTGGACTAAGAAAAATTCCTTATTTTCTCTCTTTGTCCATATTAATGGCTATAATGTTTTTTGCTTACCTCTTGATTGGTCCATGATCTCTATTTAGAGGTTTTTAACCACATGAAACCATTGATCTTATGATCACTATTAATGGCATGTCATTTTTTACTACCATCATCGCAGTTGTTGTATCGAATGTTTCATGATGATTAATACCTTCCTTTTATGAATATTCTTGTATGGCCAACCATGACTTGTTATGGTCTCTAAAACTACATTCTTTGTACCTAGTCCTATAGATCCACCTGTAGTTGATGCTATCTTTTCTTGAAGGTAATTAACTTAACTCCCAAAACTTGATCTTCATTACAACTTCATATTCAAAGACCTAGGAGCATTCTAGACTTGATCTTGTGCACATCTTCAAAACTTTGATTTTGTGCATGTCTTCAAAACTAGTTGGTGGATGCCATTAAGTATGGAAAAGGAATAATAGGGGAAACTTACCAACAAAATTTGTTGAAGTTGTTGAAATTGATAATGTCATTTTGTGCTCTAACAATAGGCTCCATCTAGTACAACAAAATGATAGGGTTTCTATATGTTTTTTATTGAGGCTACATGCTTCCTTATCATAATGAAAAAACAACTTTCCTAGTGATATCTTTTTCATCCACCTACCCAATGGATTGACACTAGTCTTGGTCCACACATCACTTTATTTAAAAAAACTATATTTGAATTTCTATTTTGATAAAGCCATTTCTTTATTTCACCTCGAGCTTAAATTGCACAAGCTTTATAAATCATATCTTAAGGATACCCCCCTTGATCCCAAGGAGAGTTGTCATAAAGTATGGAACCTTAGATTAGTAGGAAGTAAGCAACAATTGCACTCAATTCAATAGAGGTAGAGTAACGGCTGCCATCTTTGCTAGTTGTGAACCCATCTGACTTCACAAATTGACAGTAGAGTTGATTGATTAGATGTTGGAGCCTCCAGTTGTTCATTGTGACAATCAAACTTGCATCAGTCTCTCTAAGAATCCAATATTTAATGATCGCTCCACTCGACACAAAGAAACAAGGAAAAAGAAAGAAAGAAAAAAATGGATTTCATTATAGATACGTAATAGTATATATTTCTTTCTTTAATATAAAAGATAGCATATTATATGAAACATGTGTGTGTGTTTCATATAATATTCTGTATTTTACATTAATCCAATATAATGTATACATATACATAAAATAATAATGACAATAATACATTGATTATTATATACAATGATACTATATACCAGAAAACTAATTTGGGGTAGTCCATCCCTCTGTCAAAGTGGCCCTATTGGTCTGCACACCATGACCATTATGGACATGCATGATATGACACCCATATGGTTCCTCAAGACATAAATATCAGGTACAAACATCAACTGAAGGAAACACAAAAGAAGCTAAAGTGTATAATGACTTGTACTCATTTAAGTATTATATTTTGTCAATCATTTACCATGAGTCCATACTAGTATAATATAATATATAAAAATATATTATATATGTTGTAAATAATATACATTAGATCAGAAAATTGTGTGAATGAATGTGTGCATTTCACCTTTGTAGCCTTGAAAACCCTGATTTTGAAAACTTTGTACCTAAACCTCTTCACCCACAAACCTTGGCAACTTAGGCTTTGAAAGAAAAAATGGATAGAAAACTAGTAAGTGCATGAACAGAAGATTATTACTCCCATACTCCCATACTCCCATACTCCCATGAAGATTATTACAAAGATGTAATATTTATAATACATGGTTACAACCACCTTGAGTGACACCTAATATATTCCATTTTAAATTTAGAAGTGACTCTCTAACCATAATATTCTCCAATGACAAAGTGTGGTTCGACCTTTTTCATATTCAATCAACTTCAAAATTCTTCTTACACATATACACATTTTCATATTGATTTTTCTCATACTACATCTCTGGAGCATTAGACATTATAGAATATAGAATGTAGCTCTATGACTAAAATGCAACACTTCTTGACCCCATGACCATTATTTCTAACACCCTCTTAGACATATTGGGAAAGGATCCAACCATTTCTATGAACTTTACAAACCTTTCAATTTATAAATATTTGTTTAACATGTCAATGGGTTGGTCCTGAGTTGCACAGTTCATGAACTCAACTTCTATATCTTGGTTCTTTTCTCTAATGAAGTGTTGATGGATTTCAATATGATTAGTACGTGCATACACTGCATGAACTCAACTTCTCTATCTTGGTTCTTTTCTCTAATGAAGTTTGGATGGATTCCATTATTCTTAGTACGTGCATAATATAATATAATTTTGGCAAGCTTAATCACACCTTGATTGTCATAGAAAATAAGTGTTGCATTCACCTCAAACAACTGGAGATCATTCATAATTCTTCTAAGCTAGATTTCTTCAGAAGTGTCACACAATTTTCTTGTAATATATGATCCTAGAGTTCAACAGGTTGTCTATATAGGATTGACCAAGTAGTTAACATGTTTAAGAAAAGCTTCTATTAGATTTGTAACTTGTTTATGAAAATGGAAGGCTTGGAAATTAACCCAATCTCAGTATGATAGAAGATGGTTAAATTGCTTTAGCATGTTTTGATTCTCTATAAAAGTAATTCTTTGCAAAATATTTTTGTACATTGGTTCTTATTGAGAAAATAAAATAAATCAAGCATCTATCCCATTCGTCACCTACAAAATCTTGGTTTCTCATTTGTTATATTGCATTCATAGTTAAAGAATAGTTTTCTTGTAGGTTTGATCCTAGATTTTAGCAAGTAGTGTTGTTAGGATATTGTTTTAGCCATTTCTTGTAATATATGATCCTAGAGTTTAGCAGGATGTCTATCTAGGAGATCATTAACTGTGTCAATCTATATTCTAAAGAACCGTCAATCTAGAAAAATAATTTGGTCATCTCTTTGGAAGCATTGGAGTGAACATGTGAGCGATGGAATTTTCTTACCAATGCATTGTTGTACAAAAAGGTGCAAGGGTAGATACTCCAGTGCCTTATAGGAATCCAATGGAATTTATAATAACAAGCTAGAAAACTAGCTTCATATTCTTGTTTATTTTTTAAAGTTGATGTTGTGATCTTGTGAAACATCTTGTGAAACACAAATCTTGCTTCCCTGGACAACTAGAGTGTTGAAATACTAGCCATTCTGTCTATTCCTAGAAGGGGAAAATCCTTAAGACTATTACCATTCCAATTCTCTTTGACGAGGATTTTAATGAGGCTTGAGCCCTCTCTATAGATTAGACACAATTGTTTGGCATTTTCCTACCATCATTGTTTTACATTCACAGGCATAGGCAGTTATATGGTGCACAAGGTATCCATTTCCACTATGAAATGTGATGATTCTAGCATGGCAAACAAATAATAATGGGCCATCTAAATTTTAATTTTTTCTTGTTATTCTAATAATGATATCATTTGATAGGTATAATCATAGTTACCAATGTTCACAGGTGTTAAATGGCATTAACTTTCTATTTTTTGTCCCTCTACTAGACATGACAATTTATTTCAGATGGCACAATGAATCCAAAGGGATGAGTATGTTATTTGTAAACCAAAATAAAAAATGTTATTTATTGCACCAAAAAGGCACCAAAAACCATGTACTCAAACCCTAGTTGAAGGTTTACCAAATCATTCTCATTGGTCAGCTAAGTAGCCATAAGTTCAGTTGTAACACTTCATGGTTGTTTTAATGATGTTATAATATGAATGAAATTCATTGACTAACATCGTTTTCAAATGATTGTTAGTAATATTTGCAGGAAAGGAATCTTTCTTGCCTGAAATTCAAGTTTGGAAAAATTGTCATGCTTTCTTAATTGTTGAAAAGTATTTTTGAGTCTATGCTATTAGAAGGGAAACACTTCACACGATAAGAAAAACTTGGCATGAACTCCAAAAGAGAATGTACCAATATTTCACTTTGTACTTGTATTCATCATCAACAAAAGGGAAATCCATGTTGATTTAAGTTGAGAGCTATTATTTGAAAAGTGGACACTTAAAAAGTGTGGAGTTAAGTTTGCACCTAATCAGACCTACCTAAATTCGAAATTTGTAAGATTTCAGAGAGTACGCATTGAGTGAATTAGACTACTCATGGAATGAAATAACAACTCCTAAGAAAATTCAATCTTATAACATATTGCATTAGAGTAGGTGAAAATTGTTGATGTTTGTCTTTTGACTATTTCCATTAGATTTATGGAGATGAAATTTATTCCATAATAATTGTTTCTATTGTATATATCTTCAATTCACTTTATTGATTTGATCTTTCTTATTTATATGAGTTGAGGTTTCATATGTTAGCTAGTTTATCCTCAATGCATGTGTTGTGTACATAGTTAAATGATGAATTTCCATCGTGGATATGAAAGATAATCCAAGACCCTGCTTTTTAGCTATCTTGTGGTGACATTAGGTTTGATGGAGCATTTGATTTTCATTTGCAATAGGACATGTAATTGGCTTCAGAATCAATTAGACCTATTCAATTTGCACCACTTCTAGAAAATCTCTCTCTCACTAAAGATAATTATGGCTATGTGCGGTGTTTCTTCATTGAGGCACCTGATGATCAAGCCATTACACCTTCTATTAAGGAAAATATGTTAAAATCAAATCCTCTAGAATAGGTGTTTAAAATTAATGGAAGTGACCATTGTCCCTTATTTTCAAAACCAGCAGCATTAAATAAACATCTTCTTGAAATTGCTCAAATATCCCCGAAGACAAGGTGATTATGGTTTACAATTATATTTACATTTATTTCCTGCTAGGATAATGCATCTACCAATTGCATTTGCAACGTCACCAAATAGATGACTCTTTAGAAGTAGTTTCAAAGGCCTACAATTAATGCACGCACTGGGATATTTGATGGAATCATGGAAAGATAAGGATTTGGTCCAAATTTCACATGTTATGCCAGGAATGAGATGGGTTCTAGGTTCAATACCTTGAATTTTATCAGTCATGTAGACTTATTGTTGCTCTATTGGCATACATTGGTGTGGATATTACAAATGTTGTTGGCTCCTGATTGGGAAAATATATTTTGTACCATTGTGGAGATTGTTCAATAAAATGACTAGTCAATGAACTCTGATGGTCACTTATACGAGGGTAAAATACATAGCTTAGATGATAGAGGAATGTTTATTCCCATTGTATTTATTTTTAATCATTATTTACCATTTGCTAGATATTTTTTTGTTCTTTAGTTTATCACTGTCAAATCAGGTAAAAAAATTGTTGGATTTATGGACAAGAAGTACAATGAGGGACATTCTTGGGCTAAATTGAATGTATTATTGAGGAATTATTTGTTAGACATATAAAGGAATCTGAAATAGTACAATTTAATTGCAAATAACTTGGTCCTCCAATAAAAAACATGATTAACATTTCAGAGTCTGAGATTCACCATGGAATCGATTGTGAGAGCCACCATGACATTGATTGTAAGAATGTGAGCACACTAACCAATGGGGTCGAAACCCTAGCTCCAAGTAGAAGCTCAACTCTTCATTATGACACTCCTCTAAGTGATATTTAAAAAATTATTATGAAAATTAATTAAAATTTACCACTAGATTTGATCTAGTAGTACTCAACATTCTATCTCCTTTCCCTAGGTCTATATCTCCTTGTTGTTGTTGTTTATCTCCTTTCCCTTGCGAGTCTTTATCTCCTTTCCCTCACGGGTCTCTATCTCAGCCTTTCCCTCATTTTTGTGTGCAGTGTTGATCTCCTTACTCTTCACACAGTGATCTATCTCCTTGTCTGCCTTTGTTTCATGTGCAGTGAATATCTCCTTGCACAGAGGTCTCACAGATAAACACTAAATTATTGTTTTTTTCATTTTAGTATGGGAATATGTGTGTGTGTGTGTGTGTGTGTGTGTGTGTGTGTGTGTGTGTGTGTGTGTTACATATATCTAGTTTTAGTTCAAAACATGGTTGAATTTTAACGGTTTGAATTGATCATGGATTAAATCATTATCTCCTTGAGTTGGCAACCTAGTTTAGTCACCTTCATGCAGGGTGACATGATCCCTTGATTTACTCCCTTTTGTTTCCTAATTGAATCATTCTTGGAGCTTTGAAGGTGAAGAATTTATAGAGGGTCAAAACTCTAGTAGGTCATGGAACTAACCTCAAGATTTGTAAATCAATGTTCTACAATAAACCTTAAACAACCAATCAAATGTCAATGTTCATAGTTTCAATCAATCATAATAAACTCAAATAACTAAGACACCCTTGTATTCATCGTAATCTTCTTGAAAATAAGTCGTTAAAATAAACATATGTTAACAATATATATCTTGGCCGTTAAAATAAGAGTATCCAAAGAAAGTCTTAGGTCACTCAAGATACTAGGTGATGGTGATAGAAATAATACATATAAAAAGGATGGATGATAGATGATAATATTAATACTCATCAACTTGGCCCAAATACTTGCAAAGAAAAATTTACATCATCAACATGTATAAAAACTAGAATACCTTCAACTTCAATAAGTTGGTCGGAAACAAAAGTTTTCCAATCATTCATGAAATATGTCCATGTGTCAACACAACACATTCACATGCAAAAAATGTCCACTTGGCCCCTGATGATGACAATGATGCTGATGACGAAGAAAATGACAATGAAAATGATGTTGATGATGATGAGGAAGAGGAGGAGTAGGATGATGCCAATATTGATTATGGTGATGACAATGAAAAATGACAACAATGATGATGACGATGACTACATAGTGATGATCCATGTCATACATAGTGATGCCAATGCATAACTTTAGTAGCTCATTGACGATGATGATGAGGATTGTGACAATCATAATGACGACGATGATGATGACATGGTGATGATGATGATGATGACAATGATGATGGTGATATGATGGTGATCATGACAATGGAAATGATGATGATGATGACAATGATGATGATGATATGATGATGATCATGTAAATAATGATGATGAGGACAATGATGATGATGAGGAGGAGGAGGAAGAGGAGGAGGAGGAGAATGACAACGATAATGTTGATTATGGTGATGACAATGATGACGATGATGACAATGAAAGTTTTAGGTCACTCGAGATATTAGGTGATGGTGATAGAAATAATACATATAAAAAGGATTAATGATAGGTCATAATATTAAGACTCATCGACTTGGCCTAAATACTTGCAAAGAAAAATGTACATCATCAACATGTCTAAAAACTAGAATATCTTCAACTTCAATAAGTTTGTTGGAAACAAAAGTTTTTTGATCATTCATGAAAGATTTCCTTGTGTCAACACAACACATATTTACATGCCAAAAATGTCTACTTGTTCCTTGACGATGACGATGACAACGAAAATGAAAATGGTGTTGATGAGGAGGAAGAGGAGTAGGATGATAATAATGTTGATTATGGTGATGACAATGAAAAATGATGACAATGATGATGAAGACGACTACATAGTGATGATTCATGTCATACATAGTGATGCCAACCCATAACTTTAGTAGCTCATTGATGATGAAGATGATGATGATGACAAGGACTGTGACAATCACTATGACGACGATGATGATGACCATGGAAATGACGATGATGATGACGATGACGATGATGATGATGATGATGATGATGATGATGATGATGATGATGATGATGGTGATGATGATTATGATGACGATGACAATGATGATGATGATATGATGGTGAT
>SNQJ01S0010873.1:33064-45724 GCA_010110895.2 Picea sitchensis | reverse complement strand
TTGTGCCGATCCAACGAACTTCTCTAGTTAATCTAGCACATCTTCTGGTACATACTTCATACATCTGGTTCTTCCAGTTCTCTAGTGCTTCTTCTGAATCTGATGAGCACGTGCTTTCACTTTTCCAACTTATATTCCCATCGGCTGTAGGGTTGATGTAATCTTGTTGTCTGGTTGTTAGTTTGTAAATGTTTTCCAATTCCTATGCGTGATCTTCTTTTCTGATGGGCTCTGTGTATCATGGACCTTCATCTGGGTCTAAGGGTGAAATGACCTTAAGGCCATCTCTTTCAAATGTCATATGTATTTTCTTCAAATCAACAACAGTGGAATTGTTGAAGGCCCAATCAATTCCTAGTAATGCAAGGTAAGGGCAGTTGTCATCAACAATTTCAGTTACCTCAAAATCTGCAAAGGTTCTAACTCCATCGATGTCCATAGGGACATGCTCCAATCATATGAATGGGATGAAAACTTGATGATTAGCCATCCTAAGTCTGATAGGGGAATAGATCAACCTTGTTTTTCCCATTAGTGCCCAAGTTTGCTTCGTCATGACATTAACCTTCGACCCTAAGTCAAGGACCACATAATCTATATCATATTCTCCTATTTGAGCATTCAAATGTAATTCTTTATTTTTCCTTCTCTTCTTACCAACTTGGTGTACTGACCTATTCAGTAAGGGGTCTATATTCCCTAGCTCATACTGCCTAATTAAGTTATGTAATTCTTGCACAACGTTCTCATCATGAATTAACTTAATACAAGTGTATAAAAATTTAATGAGCTTACTAACCTCTTTTCTTCCTTTTGGCAAAGCCAACTGATCAAATGCCTTAGGCATCCCATATTCTCTAATTTATGGTTGTGTTTTGGAGGAAGAACCCAGATCTACTTTGAAATCTTGCCTTGCTTCCTCAAAGATTTGTCTTTCTTTCTTCGCATCAAAATTTTGGGTCTTCTCTGCAGCTTTCCTTATGCCTGAGTCCTTTGTGATATTTCCTTGGGTCATTCTATCTGCTCTTGTGGTAGTGCCTCCTCGAGTAATAACAGTGACTCTAGGGTCTGCTCCGCAAGGTTCAGCATAGATCAATTGCACTTATGGGTTCTACTGGGGTCCTCATATTTCTTGAATCTTGGATAGCAGCATAGGGAAGTCCTCAATGACATGCTCAAAGGAGTTGGAATAACTTCAAGTGGTACAAGGGTTCTGACAGTCCCTTTCTAAATGTCCTTGTTGCGCATAGTTATAATAGATTATTTGTCCTCGGCCTCGGCCCATTCCTTCTCCTCGTCCTTGTCCTTTTTATCCACCGCAAGGATTCAAGTTTCCTCTTCCTAGGGAGTTATACTATGCATTGTTTCCTTCTTGATGTACTTCACCTTGGATCTTGTATATGTCTCTTGATCTTTCTTGCATGATATCATAAGCTCTGCAATATCTATCGTCATGCCCTACTGATTTACAAAATGTGCAATACAATTTTGTGGGTGTTTGAACATATTTTTGCATGTAATAGCACTCACCAGGGTGATGTCGATTTCTGCATACTTTGCACCAAGGTAAGGTGACTTGCTTCAAGGGGCTCGGAGCTCTAGAAGCCAAGTATTCATTGAATAGAGGGAATTGTTCCTTGTCATGACCTTCTGATCTACATCTGACACACCAGATGTCTTCTCTTTTGTCTTTTCCCTTGTCTTTCTTCATGTCTTCGACCTGTAGAGACAAACTAGTTAGCTGACTCAAGATCTGACTCATACCTGAGATGGATTCTCCCATAGGGGATGATTCAAGCTTCATGGTGATCTCTAATGCTTCTTCTTGTGAATAAATCTTCTGCTGCATTAGAGGGACTCTGATATGTGGTAAGAGAGCAGTGATGAACCATTCTTAGTTCTGCTTGTCCGGGATATGAAAGGTCAATCTTCCTGTAAGGGTATTGAATCTTTGATCAAACTCCCAAACAGGTTCGAAAACATTTTACTTGATCTCTTTCAGCTTTGTAATACATTGGGACTTTGAATTAGGTTTCTTAAACTCTGCAATCAGCACATTCTTGATCTCATTCAATGGCTTAGGCTGCGCAAGTCCTTGGACAAGCTTCATGTACCATCTCAACGCGCGGTCTCTCAGTGTAGTGCTAAAATAGTTTCTTTTAACATCTTCATTGGTAATAATTTTAATGTTCCATACGGCCTCACATAGGAACCAGTGTTGATTAGGATCTTCAGATCCATCTCCTCTAAATATAGTTAGCCTTATCTCATCTGCCATGGAGTTGCCTAGGTTTCTTGTCTGAGTGGATGCTGAGATGCTAGTAATAGTGCTATGTAGACTCTGGTGATTTGGAATGTTATGATTACTTAGCATTTCTTAAACAAAGGGAGGATTTATATTACTTACTTTAGTAGCCTGCGCAGTTCCTGAGGTTTCTGGATTGTTTCGGCGAAGTTCTTCAGTTGATTCTTCCTCTGGCCCCACAGGTTCTGAATGTTCTTCGTTTGTCAGATCTACCTCTTCTCCACTGTAGAAACCCTCTTCCCCGTAGTTTTTCTTAAAGATATTCTCAAGGTGGACCCCTTGAAATACTCTTCCACTGTGCATATGTCCCGCTTCTGTGTCATTGTCATTGTCCAAATTTTTGAACATTAGCCTTTTCAAATCTTCTCGATCTACTGTATCTTCAAGATGTTCTTCTCATGCAACAACACCTTGAGTCTCAACTTCAGGACTTGTAAAAAAATTCCTCTGGGTCCTTTAAAGAAATATATTTCACCTTGGTTGTATGAATCTACTCTGTCAACAACAAACTCGGTGATATACCCTTCAATGGTACTATCAAACCAGTGATCTACTACCCTGGATACAACATTATCAACCCTTTTAACCTTCTGGATCAACGTCGATGTCCAAACTACAGGAGATCTAGGTATTATCTCGAACTGGGTATTTGCTAACCTAGCTAACCACTCATGTAGCTCTTGATGGGTCCCTCTAAAGAATATCTCATGAATGTTGGTAAAGATATATTTCTCCATCCAATCTTTTGTACTAAGATTAGTGTTCTTTTTCTGGGCTTCAGCGAAGTCTTTCTCTTGATCTTCTATCCACTTTTGAATCTCTGTCTTCAATGGGAATCACCTTGACATACCCTCATGAAGATTCTTGTCCCGGCAACAGAACCATTTATTGGCATAGGGGTAGACCCAAGGTTCAGCTCCAAGATCGCACCAACAAGCCCTATCTAATAGCCCTTTCGGCAACACCTAGGAAGAAGATGCAGTCTCACCCAAAGAAGGTATAATGGGGTTGTAGGACAGATATTTCTACAACCAGGGGAATATCAAGTGGATCTATTACAACAAAAATACATCATGCATCTATCATTCAACAAGCTAGATCTATCCTTCACAGCTATAGATTTGATCTAATACAATAAGGCAGGTAACAATATAACAACGACAGAGATCAAAGAATCAATCACACACACAACAACAAATGTACGTGGTTCACCCTCTCACTAGGGATACATCCACATAATTGTGCTTATGATTCATTAAGGTAAAGCATACAGTTCTTATCTGCGCTCTCAGCTAGCAGATCCTCTTTCTCCTCTCTCTTTCTTTCCTCTTCCTGTGCACCCAACTACAGGACTTGACCTTCGCACACATCAAAAGATCTTACAATACCATAAGGCTTCCTCTCTCTCAACACTTCTCTCTCTCAATACAATGATCCCTCACACAATACTATAGTTAGATCAACAACAATATTGTATTGCAGAATTACCAACAAAACCTAGGCCCTTTAGACCTTTATTTATACATTACAACACCTCACCGACAGCTTTTAGGTTGAACCCTAGGTGCCAAAAACCCTAGATACTAAAACCCTAGGTCAACATGACCCGCTTTTTCTAAGCTTCGCCAGCCTATCTTTCCTTCCTTCTCGCGCAGTGCTCCAAAGCATCGAATAGTGGATTTTTCCATTTGTTGAGTTGTCCACGATCCATATTCCTTGTTGATCTGTCATCCTTGATCTCCTCATCCAACGGTTTGCATTTCCTCGCTTCGCTCCATCTTTTCTACCCTTTTGCTCACTTCGACCCAGTGACAGTCACTGTGTCTCCCGTGAAGTTCTCTTTTCACCTTTTCTTCCTTGTTCTTCGTTTCCTTCCATAACCAAGGGCCAACACATGTTTATTTTTTAAACCATATGCTAAATCAATTTCCCTCCAAGTAATATTGATATCTTTATTACGATGATATTCTTTAAGCAAAGTAGTCACCCCTTCCCATGATAACCTACCATTACATTTTATGCATCGATATATCCATACCTTCATCGAATCAATATTGTTTCTGATGTATAAATTTAGTGCATCCCACTCTCGACCAAATGTATGAAAAAAGAATAAAAAATACTAATTATAATAAAGATTAATAATTGATTATGGAAGCTAAATAAAACTTAAATAAGTACAATATAGAAAGAAATCAATATTAATGCAAATTATTATAGATATCTACCATCTAATTACCTTTCACTTTCCTCATTCTACTTTTCCCAACCAGGACCTCACCTTCAAATTGGTTAATGGAATTGACATCCAAAATCTGAGGTGCCTTCATGATTTTTGCTGCTAATTTAGGAAGATACTGACTAATATACACTAAAGATCGATATACCATATAGCCCTCCACCACAAATCCCTCAAGATGTGCTATTTGTCTAACAAAATCATTCAATGACTTCAAGTTCCTCTCCACCATCCACATTGACCATGTGTGTACAGGTCCACTCATTTCAATCTCCTCAAATTGGTGTATGAGGTAGTGTTCTTGTGCATTGAAAAATGTTGGAGGTAGATAGTTTTTCATTTCACACATTAGCCGAGGAATTTCTCTCCTCCAATATTTTATATATTCTTTATGGATTTCTTTAGATGACAACCACCTACACATGATATAACAAATCAAATCATAAGTTTCAACAACAACATATATAAATTGAAAGTAAAACAAATGTCAACAAGTTGAGCAAACAATGATTTTGCATATAAATCAATAATATTTACATCATGTATTTTCCAATATCTTATATAACTTGTTTTACATTGTTTTCAAAGTTCTCAAGGAGAGATAGAGGTATAACATACTGTAACAAAAAAGGGATCATTAATTTTTAGGAAAAGAAAACCAAATTATAATGCTAAAAATTCATATATTTACCAATATAGAAATCTACCAAAATAATTACCTTAATGAAGGTATGTCGGCCATGATTTTTCACCCCACCAAATTCACCTTTCTTCGTTAAGATATTCTTTATGTTTCAAGTAAATCTCATGGGAAATTTAATTTTATGAATGACCTATTTTACAACATTTCTTTCATGCTCTGTAAATAACCATGGAAGACTATTTCAATGCCCATTGTTATTTGAATAWATCACATTTTGCAGTGCGTGATTGTTTTCTTGAATGTCAGTACAAATTTTGACAATTTGTTCATTGTCACTCCTTCCATCTACGATTCTCCACAACGTTTATGTTACATTCTTTCCGATATGCATTGTATCAAACAAATGAGTTATTTGTGGGTGCTCATATTAAGGAATTCTATTGAATTATATAGGGTAACTTTTCATTCCTCRTGGAATCCCATTAATTCCTTTATGACATTTATGAAATACAATTAATGAGATTACAACAATAATTGTTAGATACAATAAACATAATTCAATACAAATTAAAATTGTAAAACATTAATATATATGACACACAGACAAAATGCTTACCTTGACGAATTCTATTATATTCCAACTTCCATAGGTGAGGTGTCATTCTTCGTGGTTTTATTCCAGTCTCTTCTTTCAAATTGAAAATATGTTTTTCTATAGTTCGATACCTATGGTTCTTAGGGCGGAAGTGCCTATACTCATCGAATACCTCATTTCCTAGACTTCTTGAATGACATGATTTCATCCTAGGACCACAAATTCGACATGTAAATTTACCCTTTCTTTGAAGACCTGCAAGATATGGATTAATGTCAATATGATTTATATAACAAGGAATTAATATTTAATAAGCATGCATCATATTTTCATTAAATTATATAGTATTAAAGTGTAGCAGTATGTTACAAACCATAAAAATGTGTTAGCCCTGGGGCATCACAAATTGTCCATGTAAATATTCCATGGAATTGAAATTGTTTTTGCCCTATTGGTCTAGAGATGTCATACATAGTGATGCCAGCACATAAATTCAGTAGCTCATCGAAAAGAGGCTCAATATATACATTCATATATTTCACTTGATACTTACCTAATTGGGTGAAAGTACACATAATTACTACCTTGTGTATATATATAAGTAATTATGCAATGAATAATACAAATGAAATGAAACGTTCAAACCAATTTTGTAAACAAATACCTGGAGCAATCATTTCCAACATTGTGTGATCCCTTTTTATTGACATCCAAGGAGGAACGTTATTATTTATAAAAAAAATAGGCCACACTGATTAAATAGACTTGATCTCACCAAATGGATTGACACTATTAGCTTCCAATGAAAGCCTACCATTACGAGGTTCTTCTTTAAAATTTGTTCATCTTTCTTCGATGTTCCTAAATGTAGAACCATTTGCAGGAATTCAAAGAACACCATCTTCACTTCTGTCATGTGCATAGTAATCCATAAATTGTGTAATGCTTTAGCACCTGAAAATCGTTGCAAATGTGGAATTATTGGAATATGACGAAGAACCTTGCGAGGCACCTTTTTTGTTACTTGGTCAATTCGATATCCACTGACTTGACATTGCAATCATTTTGTTTATGATGCATATTTTCCATAATATATAATATGATCATTCAAACATGCATCAATATCTTGATACTCCATTCCAATATCTTTCATAATGGCACATAAGTCTCGGTATGTGCAAGGTAAATTATTTGACTGTGGTAAGAAAAATCCACCTAACAATCCGCAACATAAACAATAACTAGTTAATGTAAATAATAGTAATAAAAAATATTACATCTTTAATTTACATTAATTGACACTAAAAATAGAGAAAAATAAAGTCGACCTTTATGTACAATATGTGATGAATTAACTATGTATATTAGGATCTGTGTGAGACAAGTGTTTCAAAAACCATTCAATACCTTCACATTCACCAAAAACATTATAGAAAAGGAAATAATTGTTCTTGAGCCTTCATAAAGGGGTTGTTATGCCTTCTCAAGAAGAGGTACATCATGAATATCATCAAATTTTTCCTCATTGATAGGAGAAAAGATGTCTTGGATCAATCTGTTTGTCCCACCATCCTACTCAATAATATTACTGGTGTCATCTTCTTCCATAGGATTGACTTGATCTTCAATATCCATACCATCTTCCACATCTTGTAAAATAGTATTTCTACTACTACTTGGCAGATATTTATCCAGCGACAGACACCTAAGAGGATTTATCTTTACAATTTTTACAAACAATCAATAACATTAGTGTATATAACACATATTAAAATGGAATAAAATTGTATAAATACAATCAATACAAAGACATATATAATGACTAACCTACCATGGGACGATATGTATGCCCCCATTCAAAATGCCCATATATTCAACAATGTCTTTCAATTGTTTTCCTCACAAGTCTTCTTCTTTTCGAGCCCCTGTGTTGATTGCAAGGGAAACAACATTTCCCATCAATATCGACATGTGCCTCCAATGGAGCCCTTATCCTAGAAATCTTCCTTTCACTCTCTTCAAGTGTTGGCATTGGGATTTCCTATATTTACAACAAAAAAACACTGAAGCAATATAAGTACATTAATATAAGAATATCTTCTTACGATACAAATGTCATCAAATTATATTGACCCCATATGTACTAGAGAATTAATCCATTTTCGTCATAGATTTATTAAAGGTTTATAGTAGTAGTGAACAATTAATCAACAAATAAAAACCATACTTTTTTACCACATAAGTTCCAAAGCTTGACTATAAGCAAGTAGTAAAATAAAACAATAAAAGAGAACTAGACCAAGATAAATTGTATAGTAATTAAATGGAATTGAGTAGACATGTTCATACCTATTTCCTAGGGAATAATTTGTGTCCCCAAATGAAAGAGGGTCTAAGGGTTAGTGATCCAATATGGGTATTTAAAAAAGAGACAAATTAATATTATAGATTTGTAACCTTCAAAGTAAAAAAATTGAGCTATGCATATCAAGAATTGGATTTGAGGCAAGTAGCACATAGAAAAAAGACTAATAAATCATGTAACGAACAATGAGCATAAAAATATTTTATAACCATCTCACCTGCAAAAAAATAGTCGAAAACACTCACCTCTATCAATATTATGAAGAACGTTGACTATGTAAAAGTTGACCAAGTCATTGACCATTAAACTATTTTCAAACGAGTAGTTGGCATTCTCCAAGTTCATAAATAGATAGACGAACGATCATTAAAAGATTGAAGGATATAGAAGTTCGTCAGAAGTACGACGTTCATCAGGGTGCACAGAAAAAAAAATGATTAAAATTTTAATATTATGTCTTAATTTGCGATGATATGATTGAATTTATCCTTATCATCAAAAACATTTGTCGAATTTGACCCCATATGTAGTAGTGTGCTTGTCTAAAGCATAGTTTAATGAATAAGATATCTTTCATGCATCAAAACAAGGGCATTTGCAACAAGAGGATCCATGGGTGATATGTTTTATTTCTGAAGATAATGAAGTTGTTGATGAAAAAAAAACACATCTTTGCAATTCTCCACAAATGTTTGGTGGAAATTTCTCTTTGCAACCTCATCATGGAAATAGGGTCATTGCATGAAGGAAGAATTTTTTCAAGACATTGTTGATGAATCAAGAATATTGGATGTGGTCAGTGATAAGGAGAAAGATGAAGAAATTTTCAAGTGGAAAACTTCTCATTCAACCAAAGATTGCAACACCCATGACGAACCGAGATTTGATTTTATTAAGTCATGGTTCCAAAGCATTGTTAGCCAAGTAATGAAATCAAATTTTGGGCACCTCCAAATCAGTTTTATTTCAATGTTCTTTGGGAATACTCTTGATTCCTTGATAACATCATTGATATATTCCACAACTTTGGATTTCATTTCATAGATCATTTGGATGCTTGAATGGCTCCATTAGAAATATACTTACACTTGAAAAGTGTCCCTTTCCTCCAACAAGATTAGGGTAGGTAGATCTTGTTTGTACATAGTTTTTTTCTTCAATCAAAGTTTTTCATAATAAAGTAGTTGCTATATTGAGATAGTGTTTGAATATCACTCCATATCCAAATGGAGAAGGAATTTGGTCTTCAGATTCTAATGTTCTCAACAACCCATAGGGGGTCATTGTGTCGTGGTTGGAGTCATTTGTTGATAAAAAATATGGTCACCTCGATTTCCCACTCTTTGGAATAATAAAAAAAATTATATCAAAAGCAGGAAAATTTTGAATGATCATAAACTCATGGTGTAGCCATTAGTCCCAGCTTCATCACACATTTTTCATATTCAAAACCAAGTTCGTATATTAAAGTTATCAATGTTTTTTGTCTAAAAGAGCATTTATTCATGTGCAACACAATTGGCTTCTCTCTCGACACTAAGTTTCCTCTCTTATAATTATTATTGGAACTACACATATTGGAACTACACTTCTTATAACTTCCTCTTCTATCCATTTCCTCATCATTTTTCCCTCCATTTCTCTTAGTATTTTATCCACACTTAAACCCTTATTAAGTGTTAATATTAATATTTTATTAACACCTCTTATTAACACTTAATCTCATATTAAGTGTTAATATTAATCTCTTATTAATCTCTTATCCACAATTGAGATCTCCCATACCCCCGAATATGGATACTTTGTACTCCCATACTTAATGAATATACCAACTCACTTCCCCTCCTCACACCCTCCTGCAGTTCCATACCCATTCCCCCTCTCTTCACTCCACTCCACCTCCACACACGTTCAATCGATCCACTTCCCGTAGTATATTTATTAACTCATCTCCCATCCTTATCACTCCACAAACATCCAATCAATACACTTCCCTTAGTTTATTTCTTACTTCATCTCCCCTCCTTATCCCTCTATACTCCTCTCTC
This sequence comes from Picea sitchensis, assembly GCA_010110895.2. Classification (NCBI taxonomy): domain Eukaryota; kingdom Viridiplantae; phylum Streptophyta; class Pinopsida; order Pinales; family Pinaceae; genus Picea; species Picea sitchensis. The sequence continues at coordinate 35,529 of SNQJ01S0010873.1, read as the reverse complement.
CTCCATGATTTTGGATGCCCCTTATCCCCTTCTTATTTCTCCTTGATACATGCATTAGAACTTGATCCTCTCTCCTATTTCATTACTGCTCCTTATCCCTCCATATCCCCTCCCCTTACTTCCTCTTTCCATTCTCTCGTACTATTAGGGACCTAACCTCCCTAACTCCTCAAGTGGGTAGAATAATACATTTCCATGTAATAAAGGTCAATATTAATAAGCCCTAGCAATAAGGAGGAATAAGTCAAATGTAAGAAGACCTAATAGAAGCTTTCGCTTCTAGAAGGATCTTCCTCTAGATTGTTCTTTTGGATAGATAGATTTAGTATAAATAGGAGTAGACGGTATGAGAAGTTGTGTCTTGAAGAATTATTCTAATAGAGCTCTGCTTTGCTGGAGGTTTCCCCCTCGAAGAGGCAAGTGAACATTGTTTCCTATCATTAAAGGTATAATTATGGTGTTGTAGTTCCATATAATTTGTTGTTTCGTTGTTATCTCTGCAGTATTTCCATATTCTATTGCTATCTTGGTGTTATTCTCTGCATTATTTCTCTTTTTTTCTAATATAATAGACCTGGTACCTTGCAAATGGTATCATATCACTTTCCTCGATAGAAAATTGTGGGTTAATTTTTTTCAAGGTAGAGACGTATTCTGGTGTCTTAAAGATACAAATATCTTTCGTTACACGCATAAACCCATGGTCAAGGAGCAATACACGCAAGAAATACAAGTGGTACTTAAGAGCGCATTTGTTGGCCACCCTTGTAACCCTTGTTGGTACCCCTTCGAGTGGTAGAGCATCAGACACCACTTGTATACGGATCGTCCTAGATCTCCTGAATCCCTCTATAGATAAAATGATTGGCCGCCTGACTTCTATAATGCCACCGAGAACAACACTCGTAAATATACTCTCTAGTACCTAGGTAGTCAAGTAGTATAGCAAAGGGAACAGTCTAGCCTCCTTAGTTGGTGCCCTGAGATATTGGGCCGAGTATTATTGTTGGACCTTGAACGTATATTAGAGAGTTATAGCATAGGGAAAACCCTTGTTTGTAGAACCCTTGAATACCCTAATCCTTGGAAAGGAAACAAAAATAGAATAGACAAGACCTATTTCTATGCAACTGTACCTCCTGCATTCTGGTTGTGAAATTACTACATATTTCTTCCTATTAAGAATTTGGGCATTTCAACACTGTAGTATTCTTCAGCTCAAACTATAACTTCGTAGGAGTAAAAAAAATGAGTATAACTCCGCAGGAGTATAGTGGTATCACCAACACACTTATTTGAGACCTATACCATTGGATTCCCCTTTTCACCCTGATCACAGTCATACCTTTCATTTTTAAGATTATTTTTTCAGTGGACCCGAATCCTTCCCATCTCCTCTATTTTTCCACCTATCCCATTTTATTCCCCTTATCGTTCTGATTGTCATGGTACCTATCACTTATAAGTAATTTTTTGTGGTCCCACCCACCCATTTTTCCTTACCCGCACTCCCCCTCTCCAAATGGCCAACACTTGCAACCAAGACCTGTAAGCTTCCATCAATCAATCCAAGGAATCTATCCAATAAGTGACATATGATATTGGCTCTACGAATTCCCTCCTTGCACAATTCGAGACCCAAGTCCTGCACCAATTTGACACCATGGATGCCAAATTCATGAACCAATTTAACACCCTCCAGTCTGTTGTCAACTAGTTATTGAACCACACTCCGGGTCCTTCCTCCTCAGACCAACTAGATGCTATTGATTCCTCTCATTCTCTACATTTTCAATCCAACTCCTTTCATCACTACCCTCGTCTTCCCTGTGTTGACATCAATAAATTTGATGGCTTCGATCCCACGTGTTGGGTCACTCAAATGGAGAATTATTTTTCTTTGCATGGTATTATTGATGAGTTGGCCAAACTTTTCTATGATGTCCTCTATCTAGATACTAAATGATAGAAATGGTGGAAATGGCATAAAAATTCACATCAGGGGTATATTGCATGGACCAAATTTGTTGCATAGCTCTATGACCTCTTTGACATTGATACCCACTATCTCGGTCATTTGACCAAGTTGAAATGGTCAGGCACAGTGGAAGACTTTATAACTACTTTTGAGAATTTGGCCTTTTGAACCGAGGGCATGTTAGATGCATTCTTCTATGAATGCTTTATCAATGGCCTAAAGGATGAAATTTGATTCTAGTTTCTCATGGCCCACCCTCAGACTTGGTTGGAAGATACTAAATGTGCCAAAGAGGCCCAACAAGTTGTTTTTTCCTAGAACAAAAAATCCTCTTTTGTTCCTCGCCCTTGACCCACTAATCCTAAACCCCTACCACTCCCCTCAAGGTCCAAAAATTAACTAGGGATGAAATGGTTGAACACCAACTGAAGGGTCTTTTCTATAATTGTGATAAAAAATGTTTTATGGGGCACAAGTGTAAGGAACA
>SNQJ01S0010873.1:0-31925 GCA_010110895.2 Picea sitchensis | reverse complement strand
TAATGCCCCCTCCACCTTCCAAAGCCTCATGAATCATGTCTTTCATCCTTTTCTCTATTATTTTGTCTTAGTTTTCTTTGATGATATTCTCATCTATAGTAAAACTTGGCAATCCCATCTTCCCATGTGGATCAAGTTCTCCATCTACTCTCTCAGCACCAACTTTTCCTCAAGCACTCTAAATTTTCCTTTGGTGCCTCGGAAGTCAAGTACTTGGGTAATATTGTTGGCAAGGCTGGTGTCTAGGTAGATCCTAAGAAGATTGAAGCAATGCAAGATTGGCCTTGCCCCAAGACTATCAAAATCTTTCATGGTTTTCTGGGTTTAACAGGCTATTATCGCAAGTTTGTTCAAAATTATGGAAATATTGTGGCACCTCTCATTGCTCTCCTTAAAAATTATTATTTCACTTGGACTCCCATAGCTGATCAGGCCTTTCAAGCCTTGAAGGGGTCTAGGTGCACTATCTAGTCTTGGCCCTTCCTGATTTCACAAAGACCTTTGTCCTAGAATGTGATGCCTCTGGGAGAGGAATTGGAGAGGTCCTTATGTAAGAGGGCATAACTTTTTCCTTTACCAACAAACAATTTTCAAAACGTCATTTGGGCCAATCAATCTATGAAAATGAAATGTTGTCTATTTTGCATGCCATGGATCTCTGGCTCCATTATCTCTTGGGGAAACGCTTCCAAATTAAGACATATCATCAAAGCTTCAAGTATTTTTTGGAGCAACAACCTTCCTCCTTGGAGCAACAAAAATGGGTGACTAATCTCTTTGGATATGATAATGAGACCATTTACAAGAAATGCAAAGAAAATGTGGTTGTTGACACTCTTTCACAAAAATATGAAGATGAAGGGTCCCTTTTCTCCCTCTCCTTCATTGTACCAGATTGGCTCCAAGTTTTTCTCCATGAATGAATACAAGATCCTAAAATTCCGCATATGATCCAACAATTGCAAGCCAACTCTCCAATTTCACCAGGGTACTCTTGTCACAATGATGAGCTTCGCTACAAAGGTTGTTTTTATTTAAGTAAACAATCAGAAATTAAATCCATGGTGCTTTCTCAGCTTCATGTTACACCCATAGCTGGGCACTCAGGGTTTGCTAAAACCTATGACCGGGTCAAACATTCTTATTTATGGGATGGTATGAAAAATGGCATTCGAACTTTTGTGGCAGAATGTGATGTTTGTCAACGCAACAAGGGTGAAACAATCAAATCTTCTGGCACACTACAACCGCTTCTAATTCCACCTGTTATTTGGAGGGACATCTCTATGTATTTTTTTGTAGGATTACCTAAATCATGGATTAAGTCAGTCATCATGGTGGTCATTGATCGTCTTTCCAAGTATGCTCATTTCTATTCTCTTCAACACCCATTTACCGCATCCATTGTGGCTCAACTTTTCATGGATCATGTCTTCAAGGTCCATGGCATTCCTCATTCTATTGTTTATGATAGATATCCCACCTTCACCAACAATTTTTGGCAAGAACTGTTCAGGCTACAGGGCACCCAATTGCATCTCATCACCTCCTATCATCCCCAGACTAATGGTCAAACTGAAGTGGTCAACAAGTGTTTGGAGACATATTTGAGGTGTTTTTCCTCTAAAAGGAAAAATCAATGGGCTCAATGGTTACCATTAGTTGAATGGTGGTACAACACTTCTTACCATACAACTACTCGCATGACTACTTTTGAAGCAGTATATGGATAAAATCGACCTTTCGTTATCTCCTACATTCCAGGTGTCTCAAAGTTCCAGGGGGTTGACCAAATTCTTACAGCTCGAGAGGTTATTATCCATACCCTCAAAGAGAATTTGGTCATGGCTCAGAATCACATGAAGAAACAAGAAAATCAAGGTCGCTCATAACGTCAATTTTCTGAAGGAGACCAAGTATTTCTTTGACTGCAACCTTATAAGAAAACTTCACTTAAGGGCGAACATTGTTAGAAACTGGCACCCAAATTTTATGGTCCTTATACAGTTCTCAAGCATGTGGGGCAGGTGTCCTATTAGTTATCATTTCCCAGTCCTTCTAAGATCCATCCTATTTTTCATGTCTCTTTCTTAAAGAAGTTGATTGGAACTAAGTGTCAAACTCAAACCAACCTTCCCAAGTTGGATGAAGAAGGATCCATCTGGTTCCAGCCACAAGAAGTTTTGGACCAGCGTGAGTGTTGTCTTCATCAATGCACCATCAAGGAAATTGTATTCCATTGGAAAGATACAACTCTAGTAGATGCCACCTGGGAGCCAGCTACCATTCTGTATAAATTTCCTCATCTCCATCCTTGAGGACAAAGCTTATTTTAAGGGGGATGGAATGTTAGGGACCTAACCTCCCTAACCCCTCAAGTGGGTAGCATAATATATTTCCATGTAATAAAGGTAAAGATTAATAAGGCCTAGAAATAAGGAGGAATAAGTCAAATGTAAGAAGACCTATAGAAGCTTCTGCTTCTAGAAGGATCTTCCTCTAGATTGTCCTTTTGGATAGATAGATTTAGTATAAATAGGAGTAGAGGGTATGAGAAGTTTTGTCTTGAAGACTTATTGTAATATATATTTTCTCGGTGTTATTCTCTGCATTATTTCTCTTTCTTGCTAATACAATAGACTTGGTACCTTACATGTACTCCCATAATTAGAAATCTTTTCAAGCCACTCTCTTATTCAATATTTCAACTAACCATAATACGACATGTGGACCAATCATAACAAGACACGTTGTGACCAATAACACTATGACATGTGGCAGTCTATAGAAACTTATCATAGTGAGACATATGGTGATGGCATGGATGTTGACTTGATGTTGACTAGGCGAAGACAAGGAAGCTCACTAGGCGATAAATGGGCAAGTGGGCCATCAAAATTTTTATTAAGTCATGATCTTCTTAAGGCTTGACCTCCATATTCTCCTTTTGTTTCACATGAATTATATGGGAACCTTTACCATATAAACACTAATATATCAACTACCACAATGCATGTGGGATTTTAAAAGGCAGATTTAGATCAAAAGCCCAAAATCACCCACGAATTTGATGGATGGTTGTTGAGCAACTAACTTCCGAAGGTCATAACTCAAGATATGGGAGTTCTTTTTGGGAAAACTTTACCTGGTTGGAAAGGTAATTCGAGGAGGAAGACGATGGAATATTTTTAATGGGATAAATTTGGATATAATTCTCTCAGAAATTAAAATAACAGTCCGCTATGTTTTCATGGTTTGTCGGTAAATTTGTTTAGAACCTCGACTTCCCGAGGCTATAACTTGAGATAGAGAACTCAAAATCTCACTCAGGAGGCCTCATTGGAAATATGGAATGGTGATTATTATTCTTGGAATGGTTTCCATGGCTAAGAAATAAACTGTCATTCTCAAAAAATTAAAACATAGTCCACTTTTTAAAAGGAAACTGGTTTAAATTTTGGAAATAAAAGTTTAATAAATTACTTTTTATTAAAGACGAAATGGGCCGCAATTCAAGGCACAAATTTCAATGACATAAATTCATTAATGAAACTTCAATGAATCATTAATTAAAGTTTTTTCTTCTAAAAAGAAAGCATGCGGAAACTTCTAGAAGGAGAAAACCCTAACTACTTCAAGAATCTTGGAGAGAAGATTTTAAAAGAGACAGAGCACCATCAAAGAATGTTAGAAGATCATAATATAAAGGGTCCAGCCATCAACATGCATCCAAGTTTTTGATCAACAAAAAAAATCCCCATTTTCTTCTTGCTTCGTCTTCTTCTACATTGTTTTTCTCAAGGCTTTATGCTTGTATTTCTAAACTTAGCACAAGGTTGAGATTCTTGAGTGTCTTTCTTGTATCCTTCCAAGACTCTTTCCCTTAATATATCATAGGAGTATTTTACAAACATCTATATGACTGATAAATGTAAGCCATGATTTTCTAATTGATTCATGGTGATTTAGTCCTTGTGTTTGGCAAGCTTTATTCCTGAAGCATTAGTTAATTGGTTTACTGAATGTTTTGTAATGAGAAATATATTTCATGTAATAAAATCCACAAAGAACTACTTCTGGGTGTAATTTCAATGATTTCTCAAACTCTAAGTTTATGAGCACGATATTTTTGAAGTGTACCTATCATGTTCGCTTCTATTTTGAATTCAATACTCTTTTAAGTTTCTCTGAAGTGATCAATATCATTTCACTGTTTTTCTTGTGAGAAAATATGGATGCATATTTAGCTTGCATGCATTTCAGATGGTTGTAATAATGAAGCTGAGAATATATCTATTTTGATGTTGAATCCTTTCTTCATATTTTTATTGTTAAGAAGTTGCTTGGTCCATTCAATAATAAATTTAGTTATCAAGAACCATTTCATATACAAATTAAAGTAATAAAGATTTGGGGTTTGTTGTTTGGCATTCTCCCATTTGGCAGTCCAATCCAAGAACACCAAGTTATACCTTTTGGACAATTGTAGAGTACCACCTCTATAAAAACAAATAGGGGCATTTTATCCTCATGAGGTTTCTATTTGGATCCTGACTAATCTGAACATCAACATTACAACAAGGTGTTTTAATTATTTAATAATTTTACCACATATTGCCTTGATTATCAACTAGTGTGGCTCTTATTTCAAATTTTCTAGTTTGCATGGTCAAATTTTGAATTTATTACAAAGATTTTACGTAACCTAAACCACTTAATAATGGTATTTAGGTTCACACAAGTGGTGGCTGATGTGGTGGTGGAGAAGCAAATGTCATTGGGAATGGTGATATGATGTCAAGAAACATGAAAATTGGTTAATTTCATACATATCCATCCCCGGTCTTTTTCCATTTCTTTCTTTTTTCCTTATAATTTATTTACTTCATCATTTTTCTTTTTCAAATACGGGTTGTGGATCAGGATACCATAAAATACCCAAGTTCATAGACCCTCAAGCCTCTACATCTTTTCTTAGTCACATTTTATTTCCTTGCAATCCCAACACTTAGTCTCTTTTATGAGTTGCGGGAGACCAACCCATTCATTTCCCGCAAATACTCATGTCACGTAACCCATAGTCGCACAACACTCAAAATGACCATTTCTACCTCTTTGTCCTCCAATTTTAACCTATTTACCTTTTTATACTTAGCCATTTCTTTGAATGCGGATGTAGGACACTCATCTTCTCTACTTACTTTTTTCCCTCATTCCCATATCCCTCAACTTGAAATATCGCGTTCTCTAGAATGACCCAGTCACTTCTATGACCTTCATAATGGCCTCTTCTCATACTTATTCTATTTTCTTAACTTTTTCACTTCCCATGTATCATGTACCACATCCTGCAATCTCGCATTAACCATATTGCACTCTCCATTTCCCTTTTCACATTTCCATATTTAACCATTTTTCATATTCCATGAAAACACATCACCATTTCTCGATTGCACTTATTTCCCTTCCACCACGCCAGCCACCACTTGTGTGTATCTAATATCATTATTAAAGTGGAAAAGATTTTGAAAAGCTTTGTAATAAATTAAAAGTCTTATTGTCCAAGCCGACAACTTTGAAATAAAAGCTATAGTGGGTAATAATCAAGGCAATACATGGTAAATTTAATAAAGGGTTACTATGTCATGTTGTAGAAAGGTTATATTGACAGTAGTGCCACATATTCATATGAATAGAAAGCAGTGTAAAATTATTTCAAATAAAAGAAAGGAATTTTATTGTGGATATACATTTAACACTCTCAGATGTGGAGATCACAAGTTCTAGTGGTCACAAGATTACAAGTGGTACAAGGCTCTCCCTCCCGCTGAGAAGGAAATAAACCAAGTTTAGAGCTCAGGCATAGCATTGGTTGGTTGTGTGCATGAGGTAACATATTTCAAAGAGGTTGTTATCTGGTGTGCAGAAAAATTTGATACAAAAAGAAGAATAATTCAAGTTCATGGGAAGCATCCCATCTCCTTGGCTCCTTCAGTGTTCATGAGAATGCTACAACTCCAAAAACCTACCATGAAGTTCAAAAATGAGGAAGTCGATGAATTTCTTAAGAAACACAAAGGAGGAGAAGAAATCCTCGCGAAATATTTGGCCGACCCAAGAGATGATACTAATGTCGCTTATATTGAGATAAGTTGTTTAGAATACCCCTACACAAAATTCTCTTCGTTGTTCTCTTGTATAATTAAATTGGAATCCACAACCTTTGTGCCAAAAAATATTGTTTATATTATTCACTTTGTTGTACATGAGGACACCCTAATTGATTGGGTTCAAATTATTTCAAATGAAATTTCATTTCAACTTGGTGGTTTGAAAATAACCCAAAAATTCTACATCACCTCCTATTTGGTATTTTCCATAGCTTACTGCCACATATTTGAATACTTGTCGAGGGAGAGGGATGTTGATTTCAAGGTGGAACTAGTCTCTATCTGGTATCCAACCTTATGGAGACACAAGGATCCATACAATTTCTACCCGGTCCACAATAGTTTTATTTTTTATTTCAAAAAATTAATCTTTGGTCCTAACACATCAATATTGTCACTTGAGGCTAGCTCCTTTCTCTTAGAGAAAGGAATTTTTGAGACTACATAGGATTTTAGTATTCTAAGATTATTTGGTTTCCAAGGGAAACCCTTCTTGCTCCCCTTTTATATATCTAATAGATACTTTTTTATCAAAGTATGTAGATAGTACAATTATTGGGCACACGTCTTTAATGAAAAAATAAATAAGTGGCTCGTTCCATTTCCCTGGAGAGTTGGAGAAATTGTTGTAAAGCATATTCCTCATTTGGATGAATTTGCAGGACAATTTGACCAACTTGGCCAGAATGAAGCTAAATGCATCTAGGGGTTCGACCCTAATGACCTATTTTTTGCACACATGTCCCTAGTGGGATACTCATCTTATTTTTGTAAGTATGAACAATTTAAGGAAGGAGAAGGAGACAATTACAATATCCCCAAGACCTCAGTTGATGAAGCCTTGAATGATATCGAAGAGTTAGCTAGAACTAATGAATTTTACAAACAAAAGGGCAGAGAAGTAACAAACAAAAACTGAATCTCCCCAGTGTTTCACTGAAAATTACTCCTAAAATAAAACCTAGAAGTAGCAGTCTAGAAACAAGAAAAATGCCTACCAAAAATTTAGATGATGGTGGTGACAAAGACCCTACAAAGAAAAATTTGGAAAAATCCCATGTTGTGCATACTTTTGCTAAAATAAAGAGAGAGACTCACAAAATGGGATTGGAGATACTTTAAATTGAAGAAAGTCCTTGAGCTATGGATGTAGATGAAGTGTTAGAAGAACCTAGCTAGTCAAATTTGGAACTCGGGAAATTTTTTAGGCTCTGGTTACCCAAGAACCAAAGATATTTGAAGAAGAACACTTCACCATACGGCATACAATAAAAATTTCAAAAATTTGTTAATAGAGAAGGTTAACATGAAAAATAAAAAAGTGTCTTAAAAATGGAAATCATAAATTGATTGTCATGGAGTTACGCCCTCAAAAGTTGTATAGATTCACGAAGCAACATAGGAAGCACTAAAATAATATGTTTGTAATGTTGAGAAATAAAATTTAATTCTAAAAGAAAAGATAAATTAATTAGAGGGATATCTAATTTCAAAACCATTTCTTTTTTAGCCTTTAACTGCAATTCAAGCAGCATTTAGTCTTGAGGAAGTCCCAAAAAGCAGCAGTAATACGTTGGAGATGGAATTCAAAAGAGAGTGGACATAATCCATGAAACATGGACACTAGCACAGAGTTCAACCAATTTTTCAACAAGGACTATGCATTTTAGAGAATATCTCCAAAAGGATCTAGAGATTGATGAAGGTTTTTACAAGGAAGTTGTGGGAATGTTTGTGAAAAAAGTTTCAAGTCTAAGTGACACCCACATAAGAGAATAGAACTTTCCCTCTAGTATTTGAATGAAGAAAATCAACACTTGTTGGTTGAAAAGGATTAAAAGTTTAAGAGAAATGGTGTCTGAGTTAGATGTTGTGAAAATCAAAAGAGGTGAACTTTTTCTAAGACTTGTTAATCTTACAAAATAACTTGATAGCCCAAATTTATTCTTGGATACCATACTTATGTCTAAAGAGAAACTATTTGAACAACTTGAAGTATTAAAGGTTGCATGGGCGAGTGATTTTATTGACTTAATTAAATTATCCAAAGATGAGGTTGAAAGGTGGTTGGTCTGATACATTAATAAGAATGATGATATAGAGGACACATTGCATCAACTAAGTATTGACTTAAGATAAATGGAGAATGAACTATTTGAGATAAAAACCAAGCATGAAATAATGGTTGCTCCGATGAGGGAGTACATAGAGGAATGGTTAAGATCATCGAGACAGATCAACATGAAGCAGTTATAGAAGTTATTCCACTTCTAGCACAACAACCACCTACAAAAGACTTCTTAACAAGCAAGTAAACTTTTGGAATATTTCCATCACAGTAAGTCAAGTAGAAACCTTATTCTTTCCCTTGTCATATTTCTTCTTCAATCATTTGTTGTTTCTCTTTTTCTGTTCCCAGTAAACTATGAAACCTAAGGCTAACCCTTGACCGTTTCTCTTTTGTCTTCTAGGTCTCTCTTTTCATTTTATGTCCCACAGGAGCCCCATCTTGGACCTATTTGAAGGACAAATGAAAATCAATTTTATTTGTAACTCAAGACAATACTCTTTATTTATTTAAAGACATCTATTATTTTTTAGGTTCCGAGAGAACTACTTTGGGACATAACATTATTGATTTCTCATGACTTTGAATTTAATCATGAGATTTTAAATGTGTGTCTATCAAAATATTTATTGGGTTTAATGAAAAGATCATTTAGAGTTCTTATATGCAGTCCATACTTTCCTTTCCTTTTTGTTGAATATCGTGTTCTACTTTGATGAATGTTGTGATGGAAATGCCATCCTATTTTTATTGCATACTCATTTGGTTTATAATCTTGTAACATATTGTAAATATTTTCATTCTACAAGATATCTATTTCTTTCTCGGGTATTCTTTGCATGTGAATATTTATTTCAATAATAAGCTTGGTCCTTTCTTAGGTATTATTTGCATGTGAATATTTATTTCAAAAATAAGCCCGGTCCTTTCTTAGGAATTTTTATTTTCTTGTATTTTATTTGAAATACAGGAGTACCGCCTCTTTAAAAACATAGGGGGATTTATCCTCATGAGTTTGACTTAAAGACTGTAAAACGGTCTTTTTTATCAACAAGCACGAAGGCAAATTGATTGAGCTTGAGACTACTCTATATGCATATTGGATGTTCTTGCTTTAGATTAATAGTATGTTCCCTACTTTAATTGTGTAATATATGTATGCGGAATCGATCAAGTTTATAAAATACATGTAATACATATCCATACATCATGCTAAAAATGAATTTAAGCCTAGCAAAATTTCCTAGCTCAGAGAGAATGCTACAAACTCCAAAAGAACAATAATATGCTTTACAATTTATAAACTACAGCATGAATTATATTGTTCTTGGTTGAATACCTTGCAAGGACAATGTCTATCAACATGATGGAAATAAATACCATATCGCAATATAGATTCTTATGTTTTGTTAGTGTAAGTCACATCATTCAAATTTTATTTCTACAAGTATGAACAAGTGCTTCTATTTCAGATGGTATTTTGTTCCCACTACTTGTTAATTAGACATAGAAGATGGTATTTCATTTCTACAAGTATGAACAAGTGCTTCTATTTCAGATGGTATTTTGTCCCCACTGCTTGTTAATTAGACATAGAAGATATGGTTTCTTGTTTCTTTTATTTTTAGTTATATATCTGTTTATATCTGTATGTAGCTATTTATTTTAAAAATATGTTTTCTAGCTCTAGTTTCTAGTCACCATTGGTAGCAGTTTGAATGGGTGATTATACTATGTAAGCCTTTTTTTTGGAGTGCATGGCCCTGTAGTGAAGACAATCTCATTTTTACTTCTCATTAATGTTTCAAAACTTGGACTCAACCTTGGAATGGATCAAGGGTTTTCTCAAACTTGACTCATATTCAACTTGGAATCAAACTGGTTTGAATTTTATGACTTGGTTTACTAAAACCATATAAAATATTAAAAATTTAACTAATGGGTACATTACACTATCACTAATAGATGAAACATTATTTAACTAGATAATAACAATTATCTTGCAATCAGAGGTTTTATTCTTATCATCCAACTATTTGATGTAAAATTTCTAACCATTCCACCACATAACTTTGTGGTGTTTCACATACACCAATATGCTTGATATTTTAAAAATGCTTTGTCAATTGATAAACATATATATTTTCACCTAGTTAATGTTTTGAGGACAAATTAAGTTGATCACTAGCACATACAAAAGTCGAAAAAACCTAAAAAACATATCATCGGTAATGCTTGCTTAATTATCTTTTGTACCATATGATAAATCAATTTCCCTCTCTGTAATATTGGTATCTTGAGAATAATGAACTCTTCTATTCAAATCCCCACCCCATCCCATGATAACTTAAACCATAGACTTGTCTACGTCATTCTATCCATACCTTCATCCAGTCAAAATCATTTGCAATGTACAAATGTAGTGCATCCCACTCTTGTCCACCTATATGAAGAAAGAACAATTGAATAATTAGGTACCAGCAAAAGTACTTAAGAAATGATGGATTAATAAACATAAAATAAGTACAATAAAAATAAACCATAAAAAACTATTATATATCTCTAGTGTTAAGAACCAAATATCGATATAGCATAGAAAAACCTCATAAAAAGTACTCAACGCCTTGAAAAAGAGATAATTTCAGATAATAAGCCTCTTCGAGGGGGCAACCTCCTTTTACCCCACTTAAATGTTCAAGTACAAGATGATTCAAAATGAAAATGTCTCCTTAGGTATATATATGGGAGACTAGGAGGTATAATTACAATGTGGCTAGACATAAATAAAATAACATTACTAATCTAATATACTGGGGTAAGCAAATAACATTACTAAAATCCTAATGCCCCAATTGGGGTGTCAAATAACATTACTAATCTAATATGCCCCAATTAAGGGGTAATGGAGCTAATATTAGGGCTTAGCATGCCCCTTGAGACAAGTGTTGTCTTGGCAGCTTGAATCTAGATGCTTATAAGATCATCTTCCCAAAAGTGGAATCTTCATTGGGTGGTTTCCTCCATTTAATGAGATACTAAAATGGATCTATTCATACATGGGAAATTCTGTGTCGATTGTGGCTTGAGGAAACCAGTATGATTTTCCTTCCTGATCAAGTTAAAATATAGTTTGGGCCGGTATCTTGTAAATACTATAACCTTCTTTAAGCATGAAACATGGAAAATTGGGTGTACTTAAGTGAAGATCTGGTATCCAATTTTCCATGTACCAATCTTTTGCAACACCTTATAGGGCCATAATACTTTGGTGTGTTTATTATCCTTCTTGTGCTTGAGGGACATCTGTTTTGTATGGTTGTAGTCTTAAAACACCCAATCCTCTACTTCTAAACTTCTTTCACTCTGATGTTGTTCTTGCTTGTTGTTTCATGTGATTACAATCCATGGTCAGTTGTTCTTCCCCAAAAGATTTGGAGAAATTTTTGTTTATTCTCGATGTGATCTTCTCCCACTTTGCTTGAAACATAGATTTTTCTTTTAGAGAAAGTGATGGAAGGAGGGTGAGTATCCATAAAGTGCCGTAAATGGTGTCATTTTGTTCTTGATTATTGAAAGGAGGAAGTGTTATGCCACAAATTACGCCAAGGGTGGTAACCATTTAAGACCTGTGTTTGTTTATCAGGGAACAAAACAACGAAGGTAGCCTTCAGGACATTTGTTCACTATCTCAGTTTGTCCATCCCAGTTGAGGATGATAGGATGAGCTATGAGCCAAATTAATTTAAACAGAAAATAATTCGTCCAAAATTTCCGATTAGATATGGATATACGTCACTTACAATAATCTTTGGGCTTCCATGTAGCTTTTGAATTGTCTCCATGAATCTGGCAAATACATGCTAGATTTGAAGGGATGAAGAGTGCACAAAGTGTGCATACTTGGATTCGAGATCTATCAGCAATCACCATGATGACACTCTTTCCTTGGATTTGGTAACCAAAATTAAGAATCCATGGAAACCTCCTCCCGGCGACTTGGGATAATGGTTGTAAAAGGCTTGGGGTCTTAATTGTTTCCACCTTGTTTGGAAAACCACACATTCTTCACAAACCTTTGAACATTAGTTTTAAAGAGGCCATCCCAAAAAAAAATCCTTCTTGACTCATAGTAGGTTTTCAAAAAAATCCCGAGTGCCCTCCCTCTCTTGGAGAGGTGCAATTCCAATAGTACCTTTGTTTGAGTTGGGAGTTCTTACATAAATATAAGTGATCTTTGTTATAGTGATCATTTTCCATGTAAATGTGTCTGATTCTGCTTGGAATCTTCTTTATGAAACTTTGAATGAGAGTCCACACTTTTAGATCATTTTTCATTCATCCCTTGCTTCTGTATCCAATCGGGTTGGATGATCGAGATAGCACAAAGAAGACTCAAAATCTTCATCCTTTCTTGAGAGTTACGCCAGCCACAACATTTTGCTTCCCCTTTTTATGAGCGATTTCAAAATCAGCCCAATATCTTGGTTACTCATTTTTGTTGTTCTAGCCTAAAAGATAGTCTTTGTTCCAAGTATTTAAGACTATCATGATGTTTTTGACCTTAAGTACCTACCTATTAGGTAAGGACACCATTTTTTCAATGCATGTAGTATTGCCATGTTTTCTTTCTCATAAATGGGTTTGTGTAAGTCCCTTCCCTTGAGTGGTCGACTTTCCAAAGAAAGGGGCCTTCCTCCTTGCATTAGGACAATACCAATTCCATTTCGAGGCATCACATTCCACAATGCACTTTTGTGAAGTGCAGGAGTGGTCAAGACAGGTTATTTACACATCACCTCTTTAAAGTTGTTCAAAAGCTTTGAGTTGCCTCTTGGAGTCCATGAAAATGCATCGCTAATAGTTAGTCTTTGATTAAAGGTGTTGTTATTCTTCCATAGTTAGAGGAACAAACTAGGTAGTAACTTGTCAAAACTAAAAATCTAAGATTTTTTAATGTTTTTCTAGAGTCAGTCCATCATGGTCTTAATCTTGTTGGGGTGCCTTGACACCTTCATGAGATACAATATGACCCAAATACTCTACCTCTTTTACTCCAAACAAACATTTGGATGGTTTGGCATATAGTTGTTGCTTTATTGGTTGGCACCTTGTCAACATGTTGCACATGATCCTCTAAAGACTTTTTATATATTAGTATATATCATCAAAAATACTAACACAAATTTCAGGAGGCTTGAAAATGGAATTCATCGACCCTTAGATAATGGAGTGCATTTGTAAGGCCAAAGGCATGACAAAAATTCACTAATGGCCTTCATGAGTTGAATGTTGTTTTGGGATATCTTCTTCCTTCATTCTGATCGATGATACAGGCAGTGATCCAATTTTGTGAAATAGATTGCTCCTTATAGTCTAATAATTCATCAATCCATGAGGGAATGAAACTTATCTTTAATATTGATCATTTGAGCTCTCTATAATGCGGACACATGCATAGAGCTGTTATCTTTCTTGAATACCATTACCCTTCCAGTGCGAGTAAGAACTTTGGCTAGGTCTAATAATGCCACGACCTCTAACATTTCTTCAATACAGCTCACTCTTACGGGCATAAGGGGTATCTACGTATGGCTTTGATGTTAGGAGGAACAGGAATTAGGTGAATTTCATGATCATGATTTCGATTAAGATTGGGGAGACCTTTGGGAATATCTTCAAATACTTTGATGTATCAATGATCCTTTGGAGATCTTGAGGAATATATGTCTTGGATATTTGAACATCTAGTGAGCATATTATTGCAATAATGCCTTGATGCCTTTTTCAATAATTTTGTCATGGTTAAAATTATCACCTTACCGAGCTTCCACGTGATACCTCTCAACTCAATTTCTTTTCCTTCAATAAAAATTTCATGAAAAGTTCTTGAAATTAAAATCCATTGTTCTAATGATTGTAATCATTGGATTCCTAGTACAACATCTGCACCATACATGGGTGTAAAATCATTGGACTATTCATTACATATTTCCCCTAGTAAGATTGATCTTATTTCATTTTCTGAGCAATTGATAGTTCATCCATCTACAATCATTACTTGAGAACTATGGTCTTTGGATATACAAAGCAATTTAGAGTTTAACAATTTATGGTGAATGAAATTATGATCTTGCCGAAATCAATTGGGACCATTACCTTTTTCTTGATGTATCCTTCGATCTTGAGGGGTTTAAGGAGTGCTAATTCCAACCAATGCATTACACAATATGGTGGGAGTCAGCTCTCAGCTAGGGCCGAGAAATTGCTTCTGCGTTTGATTTTTCATCTTGAGATAATGGTTTAGCGTTTGTTCTTCCTCTTCACAATCTATGTAGAATAATTTCTTCTCACCACACTTATGTCCCTTCTTGTACCCATTGTGATAACAGGTAAAGCATAAACCTTTTGCTTTCTTTCCTCAATTGTTGAAATTGTCAACCCTTGTAGGTTAGTGTTTTAGGAGAAGGAGCATTGTTCTCTCTATAGATGATAGGTCCTTCTAGTAGCCATAAGCAGGTATTTTACTTTCAACATTCTTGCCACCTTAAATGCATTTCTCAATAATTTGGGTTCCCAAAGTGAACCTCATGTTGAATGTTATTCTTCAAGTGCCTATGAATACATCAATCAAGTGCTCATCTGGGAATATGGGTTACCTTCAATCTTTGGAAGTTCTCAATGTGCTCGATGGCGAACCCTTTGCTTGAGATTTATCAATTGGCTAAAGAGGTATCCTTGTATCCTCATAGTGTGCTATCATTTCTTCCATGAAAATTGTCCAAGTGATGAGTGATTTGTGAGAACAAAGCCATCGATACCAACAAATTGATTAGGTTCTAAATATAAAGAAGCAATTAAGCACACATTTTGTGTGTGGCACATTATGGAGAATCGAAATAATTTATCATCTGAAGTATCCATGTGATTGGGTCCTTGTAATCAAACTTCCTCATGTCAATCACTTAGGAGCATTATTCAAACCAAGTTGGAGTTTCTCCATTCTTGATTCACCTTCCTTGTGTCCACATCATGAATTTCATGGGATGCATTTTCACTTTCAGTGTCTTCTACATTTATGAAATTTTCAATACTTCCATGATCTCCTTGCAAGCCCTCCATCATCTCTTAGTTCATATTTTGCAATATCTTCTTTTGTAAAATCATTTATGTCCCTACATTTCTTCACCTTCATCAAGAGTCCAAGTAGAAGTTTGGAGGCTTAGTTGGTGTAGAAGTTCCCTTTTAGGGTGGCATGTTGGCCAAGTGTCTTTGAACCTTGATTTTGAGGTGGATTTACTACGCTAGACGATATTTCTTCTATAGTATCTCCCAACATTATACGGGTATAAACTTTCTTTTATGTATTTCTCGATATTTCTTCTCTGCAATTCCACTGGTCACGATCAAGTGGATGTGCCAAGTGGAATTCACGGTAACTTCCCACAACTTGTCGATTTTTGCCTTTCGAGGGAGGTCTCACTTGTATAGCATGCACCGTACAAAATAATTGATATAAAACCGAAACTCACCAAAATGAGACTATCCGTTAATACCTACTCAATTTGGATACTCTAGGAAGAATTTATGATTGTTTTACACGGAACACCTTCTTGAGACTAGTCAAATTTGATCAAACTCACGGACCAAGGGTCAAATTTTTAACCCAAAAATCAACATTCTCGGTCACCTCAAATCGAGATGATGAGCGTAGCCCTCGTCGTCCACAGACCAACGAAATTTGTTTTCATCTCAAGCGGGCGTGTTGAAAGATATAGCGATCACGATGGAAAAGTCAAGCAATTAAAAAATGTTGGCTGGCCTTTGTCGGAATGCGGTCCGTCTGACCCACGTGGCGGTACCATCATGACTCGATGTGGCGATACGGTCGGCGTGGCGGTTAGGGGTGGCGGTAAGCATGTTTTTGTTGGATGATTTTTGGCATATCGGATGTTGACACGTGTCGAGGTGTTGGCGAATAATAATATGAGGACACGTGGCCCAATCCATGGAAGCCACGTGTCCCCTCATATTTGTTCATTTGGTTAGTTTATCAAAAATTTATGGGTCCACGGGGTTCGACCCCGGACCTCCCACTATACCTTCACAAAGCTCCGCTAGCCAACATACCGTTTGGTGTTTCTTGTTATATGGGTGGACGCATATATATTTAATTTGGCGTATTGTTTATATGGAAGTAGGGGCTTAGCAGAGCCAGCGATGGATTGCAACATACGACCATAATTTATCAAATGGCGGGGTTTAAATATTAAACTTTGGTTGTGTTATAACCCATTTAACCTGTTGTATATATATATATGCATTGCAGCAGGGTTTGATAAACCACGATTATATACAAAATGGATTTATATTACAACAGGCAGCACCTTTGTACCTTTCGCGTGAGGATTTGAAACGGGCAGTGGACATACATGTAACCCGTGGGTTTTGTGACCAAAGGTTTAAATGTGCGCGGGATTTGCATGGTTTTGGGAGTTACACGGTTTTCAAACCGTTAACCATGACCCTTTTATTATGGGTAGCGGTCGTATGACGGGTAGTGAGTCTTTAGAAGCGGTTAGGGGTTAGAGCACCCTTAACCGTCCTACGATTAGCATGGTTATTGAACCATTGATGCGTTTAACTGGCGTTTTGGGCGTGTTCGGTTCATGCACCGCAGAGAGGTGCGTTTTGTAAAGAGCGAGTTCAGCCAAAGCTTGAAGGAAAATGGAGAGGCCTAACTTCTTCATCGTTTGGCGGATTGAAGTGTAAAGCTTCGGCCCGAGGGTTTTTGGGCCGTCTTGGATCCATTAGTGCCGTTTTTCAAAGCATTTTGAACTTATTCTGCAAGTTGCCTACCGTTGAAGTTCGAAGGGAAGCTCGAACTTTCCCTCTTTGATGGAGGACATGGTTTGAGGTGAACTATATTTGTTTCGGTGATTGAGAATAATCATTGGCTAGTATTATACTCGAACACATTGGGACGAGTTTGGCGAGGAAATTTTTTGAGGAATTTTAGATGTGTTTTTTCCAAATATAAGCTCGGGGAAGCTTATGGACACATGTAGAAGAGGTCATGCCCGAGGATGAGCCATGATCCGTTTTTTTTTTTTTTTTTTTTAAATTGGTGATTTTTTTTTTGTGTTCTGATATCAATGGTACATTTTTTCCATTGGAGTTGAGAATAATATTGTAAAAGAATATTTGTTAAACTAATCCCAGAGAGCCTAGCCCATTGGTGGAGGTTCAAGGAGATGTAGCCTGGAGGGCGGTGAACTCCTTTATCCTGTTGTTCTTGTTGTCGTTTGATGGTTTTATTTCTTTGCAAGTATTGTTCGGCGTGTATTTATTTGAAGTATATACTTAACCATTTACAAGAACATACATAAGCATTACAAGAAGCACGAACTTAACACATAAGTTTATATTGCATATTTATACACATGAAGCAAGGTCTGTAAAGTTTATTTTAATGAAGTAGGGTGCTTGCATAGCATAATGAGTTAGCCTTCTATTTTCAGATCGGGTGGTATTAGAGCATAAGTTTGTTTCTCTCATGTGTTTGCCATTGATAACTTGAGAGTTAGTATTGGTTTTGTGCAAGTTTTGTGTTGAAGTTTGCAAAGATGTCAGAAGCTTCAAGTAGTGATAGTTCTCAAACAATTTCATTATCTAAAGAAGAGTTGGTAACTATAAAGGATTTGATGAAATGG
The DNA here is from genome assembly GCA_010110895.2 of Picea sitchensis. Classification (NCBI taxonomy): domain Eukaryota; kingdom Viridiplantae; phylum Streptophyta; class Pinopsida; order Pinales; family Pinaceae; genus Picea; species Picea sitchensis. The sequence continues at coordinate 13,977 of SNQJ01S0010873.1, read as the reverse complement.
ATGTATGATAATAACATTGTTCTTGAAAAGAGTGAGTTGATGGCCATGAAGCGGAGAAAGACCGACTTTTGCAAAGGTTGCATGAAATGGAGAATCAACTCCATGGTAAAATATATGATAAATGCATATGAACCTAAGGTATCACGGTGTTAGGTTATCTTCTAATTCCTCTAAAGATGAATGTTTTGGTGGTTTTGAGGAGTCACACAAGGGAATAGGGTCCAAAGTTGTTTGTTTAAAATGTTGTATATGAAAATTAAAGGGTTAGGTAAGCATGCACAAGGCATTGTTGAGCCTAATGTTGTTGAAGAAAAGACCGTATTATGGTCTTGGATATGAACAAAAAAGATGGAGAAAATTCCAAAGTCAAGGAGACAAGGGAAAAGTTCCAAAGCATAAACTTTGTTTCAAGTTCAACTCCTCAAGAAGGATTTAAAGGTGAAAGTTCAAGAACTTTTGGTGAAAGTTCGATCCTTCCAGCATGCAAACGTGTTCGGGATGAATGCAAATGTGAGAGTTGTGGCGATGATGAGGACAAGAACACTGTTGATGGTCTTCAAAGGAGAGACTGTAACTCTTCATATTCACCTCCTCATAGAGGCGATAAAGGTGAATGCTCAGGTATAATTCCGCTTATCGGTTGCTTTTGATTATGTTAAGGCATAATAACTTTGTATGTAAGCGGAAGAAAGAATCCATGTACGTATTTTGGTTTGTATAACCATCATGTTTCAAAGTGTTGGGAAAAGATTGGCCGCTTTCAGGAAACTTTCTAAGCAGAGACAGCGTGAAAGGAGGATGCAAAAGGTTTGCACTCATTGTTAGAAGCAGGTTCATCTTGTTGACCAATGTTGGGCGTTGCATCCAACTATTCGTCCACTGACCTCAGAAGCGGTTGGATAAGAAGATTGGCAAGATGGAAGTGGAGATTCCATCATCGATCTGAGTCAAGATGATTCCTGAAGAGACGATGTCTAGCGAGAAAAAGTCGTTGAGTTGGCGGTAAGAAAATGGTTGGATTTGTGAGCAAAGGAGGGTTTCGCGTTTTACGTTGAAAATGCACTTTTGATGTTAATAATGTGCATTTATGGGAAGCATGATAAGTTCGCGACCATTTATATTTTGTATTCAACTCTTAAGTAACCATATGTTTTGAGGTTATACTTATGTTTATGCGGGAAGGAGAGTTGAAGAGTCATGAACATGCATTTGTTTTTATGTATGTGTAAGCGATGAAGACTTGATGATGGTTCTGTCATAGGTGATTCATGATTGTTTACATATTGTATCTGTGTTTTTCGACTTGTCGGTTTGGAAAGGTCGATATGATGTTTCAGATAAGTCTCGACTGGTGTTGATGATCTTCTGAAGACTGTATTTAGTAATGCGATCGTGTTTAATTGCATTTGTGTTTAGTCGATGGTGTTTATTGACTTGAAAGTTGATTTTGAAAATACCATGTGCTTTGATAAAAATCACGAGGTGTGACAGTTTGTTTGAAGAACAAAGATTTTGTTGGCATCATTTACAATCTTGTATGATTTGTTTTCAAGATTGATGTTTTCTAGCGGCTTGTGACAAGATGTTGGGGAAGATTTTGCAGCCATTGATGATTTGTTGGCCTTTCGAAAAGAGGACTTGATTCGGTGGGAGGTTGGCGATCTTCAAGCCGCGAGAGAGAAGCGATTATAAGGTCGGCTGACTGACCGAGAGAAGCGATGGTTGAAAGGACATAGCGGTTGCGATTCTGCGGCATGTCGGCATATTCCGGTGATTATCGAAAAGATTTTGATATGACTTGAAAGAAAACAGATAAGATTTTGTGGGTCCAAAATCCTTTGGGAAGGTGTGATCAAAATACGGACCAGGGGTCAAATTTTTAGCCCAAAAATCAACGTTCTCACTGATTTCCTCAAATGTTGGACTTGAGCGTAGCCTAAATGAAGTCATGAACAACGCCAATTCGTTTTCGTCTCAAAGCGGACATCAAGAAGCGAAAGATACTGGAAATGTAGAAAGTCAAAGCGGTAAAGAATCGCGTTAATACTGTCCGTGCGGTCCGTCTGACCCGTGGCGAGGGGCCGTTACCATCATGATGGCGTGGCGGCCGTCGTCCGATAATGGCGATTGGGGAGTGACGTGGCACATTTTCTTTGGATGATTGTCGGCATATCCGATGTTGACCGCGTGTCCAGTGTTGGCGAATAATTATGAGGACCGTGGCCCAATCCATGGGCGTGTCCCCCATCCTCATTGTTCATTTGGTTGGATTTAATGAAATTTATGGGCGCGAGGGTTCGACCCGGACCTCCCACTATACAGCCTTCACAAAACTCAAGCTGTAACTATGGTTGGTGTTTCTTGTTATATGGGTGGACGCATATATATTTAAATTGGCATATTGTTTATATGGAAAGGGCCGGAGTCGGGGGCTTAGCCCGTGCCATGGTTGCACAATACATACGACCATACTTTATCAAATGGCGGGGTTTAAATATTAAACTTTGGTTGTGTTATAACCCATTTAACCCTGTTGTATATATAGCCATTGATGGCATTAGGTTTGATAGCCGCGATTATACAAATGGTTATATTGCAATGTATGAAATAGCCTTTGTACCTTCGCGAGTTTGTTACGACCGATGGTTCATACATATAACCCGTGGGTTTGAGCCAAGGTTTAGCGTTCTGCGGGAGTTTCGCGGTTTTGGGAGTTGCGGTTTTCGACCATTAACCACCTTTGGCCCTTTTATTATGGGCGGCGATTCGTATGACCCGGTGAGTGCTAAGGCGGTTGAAACGAGCACCTAACCGTCCTGATTTACATGGTTATTGACGTTCGGTGTTAGGTTTAAACCTGCGGCGTTTTTGGAGCGTATTTCGAGGTTCACTACACCTGAAGGTGCGTTTTGTAGAGCAGTTCGGCCAAAGCTTGAAGGAGGAAATGGAGGAGACCTAACTGGCTTCAGCGTTTGGCCGATTGAGGTGCCGTAGCCAGCCAGGGGTTTTGGACGTGCTGGATCCATTGGTGCCATTTTCTCAGCCATTTGAACTTCTTCTGCAAGTTTTTTCACCGTTGAATTTTCAGGAAGCTCTAGGGAACTTTCGGCCCTCTTTGATGGAGGACATGGTTTGGTGAGCCTATATTTGTTTTCAGTGATTGAATAATCATTTTGGCTAATTGATGTCTCTGCGAACACATTGGGATAGGTTTCGGAGGCTGTTGGTACTACGAGATGTTTTTCCAAAGAGAAGCTCGAGCTTATGGCCACATGTAGAAGAGTCCCGGATGAGCCATGATCGTTCGCGAGTTCTATTAGTGCGTTTTGGGGTTTTATGTTACGATCTCAATGGTACAATTTGTTTTCCATTGGAGTTGGCGAGAAGCTTGTAAAAGAACGACTAATTAATCGAGAGAGCCAAATTCCATTATGGGAAGCTCAAGGAGATGTGGCAGGAGAATCCTTTATCATGTTGTTCTTGTTATTAGTTTGATGGTTTATTTCTTGCAAGTATTGTTGTTGTGTATTTATTTGAAGTACATACTTAACCATTTACAAGAACATTTCATCACACATAAGCATTTACAACAAGACAAATGAACTTAACACATGAGTTTATATTGCATATTTATACACGAGTAAGGTCTGTAAAAGTTTATTTCACAATGAAGTAGGGGTGCTTGCATAGCATAACAAGTCAGCCTTCTATTTTCGGATCAATAGGACTAGTCGGATACCTATCTTACGGGGTGTATCTACAAATTTAAGATGACCGAGAAAGGCAGACAGCACACCTGGTTACATTACTAATTTATGTAAATGGCCTCGAGATTTCAAGGTCTGAAACATTAAAAATATTTTATAGCAAACGATGCGCAATGACTCATTTCGGGGATGATTCAAAGAACCCTATCTTGTAAGATAGGGTTGTATCTCCTAAATTATAAGGCCTCGAGGGAGATGAATTTTGAACCCAACGTGCCTTGATCAGTATAGATCTATCCTCAAGCCATTCATACGAAACGTTGTGAAAAAGCTACATTTATAGAAAAATTCAGGGTGTCCTGGATGTGGCGAAACCCCAAGACCTTGAGCTCGTTACCATGGTAAGAACAAATATCAATATAGCATAGAAAAACCTCATAAAAGTACTCAATGCTTGAAAAGAGATAATTTCATATAATAAGCCTCTTCGGGGGCAGCCTCCTTTACCCCACTTAAATGTTCAAGTCTGAGATGATTCAAAGTAGAAAATGCTCCTTGGTATATAGGACCTCCTTTTACCCCACTTAAATGTTCAAGTACAAGATGATTCAAAATGAAAATGTCTCCTTGGTATATATAGGAGACTAGGAGGTATAATTACAACTAATGGCCTAAAGCCGACATAAATAAAATAACATTACTAATCTAGCCCCAATTAAGGGGTAATAAATAACATTACTAATCTAATATTCCCCAATTAAGGGGTAATGAGCCAATATTAGGGCTTAACATCCAGTGCCTAATTATCATTCACTTTCCTCATTCTACCTTTCCCCAACAAAACCCCCCCTTCATATTTGTTGATGGAATTGACATCCGATATGCAAAGCAAGTTGACATCTGATGCTACTTTAGGAAGATACTCACTAATATAGACCAATGATTGATATACCATATAGTTGTCAATCATAGAGCCCTTGGGATGTGACCTTTAGCTAACAAAATATTTCAATGCCTTCAAGTGCCTCTCCACCATCCACATTAACCTTGTGTGTACAAGTCCACTTTAAATCTCCTCAACTTAGTTTATAAGGTAGTGTTCTTGTGCATTGAAAAATGTTAAAGGAAGATAATTTTGCATTTCACACATTAGTTGAGGATTTTCTCTTTTCCTATATCTTGTTTCTTCTTTGTGGATTTATTTAGATGAAACCACCTACACATGATGCAAGTAAATCACACGATTCAAAACAATAATAATTATATGTACGATGCAAGGAAATCACATATATGTCAATTCTAAAATTAACCTTTTGATTATAGATTATGGAATACCGCATGTACTTGTTGAGACAATTCTTGGTATGTGCAAGGTAAAGTGTTTTATGGTGGTAAGAAAAAATCACTTAATTATCTACACCATTAAAAAAATTACTATAATGAGTATTCATCAATATAGTTACATCCTTTAGACAATTAACACTAAAAAATGATATTGATAATTGGATAATTATATAGCATACCTTAGAATCTATGTGAAATAGGTGTATAACAAACCATTCAATACTTTAAATTTGACCAACAACAAAATAAAAGAGATAAAAAATTTCATTTATCCTTCTTATAAGGGTTTTCACGCCTAATCAACCAGAGGTACATCATGAACATCATCAAAGTCATCATCCATTAGACCAAATGTTTCATAGGTCAATTTATTTATTCCATCATTCTTAATAATATCAATACCATCATTTTCCTCCAAAAACACAAAAACAGAAAGTATAAAATGAAGGAGACACCTTCACAAGAAAACGTAAAGCCCATGGATTAATTGCCTGGATCGCAAGATTTGGAGAACCATTCCACTATTAAACTCTGCAGAGTCTAATTGGGCCTCGGTGGCGGGTTTGGTTCCTATTGTTGAGTAAATGGATCTAGGACCCATCAACAGAATTGGCGCTAGAAGGAGGGCCTGGGAATGAAAGGTTGAATATATATTTCATATAATATTCTAGACAACATGTAGATTCAAAACAGCCCACATGCATGGATAATCATTCCCAAGACATCCCACACACACTGAGTACTCCTGAAATGATTAAATCACCCCAGCCCAAGGAATAATTCTTGTTCCCTAACATACCTTATGCTCTTCCTCGCAAGGAATTAAATCAATTCAGAAGAATCACAAGATCATACGCCTGACAGATCGGTGTGTTGTCTTTAGCTTCAATACTTCCTCAAAGACAAAAAAAAAAGTAGACCAGTGGTCAACACCCCCGACCAGGTTTTTGTGCACATGGTAGAATACCTGATAGATTTAACAATCACCAAAATCGAACATCCTCTTAACCTAATCCCTGAAACACCAACTGACGACATCTTTGAACGAGACGATTTTTCGGAAGAGGAGGAGTTTAACTCAGAATCCTAAGATAAGGAAGACAACAATGACCATGATGAAGAAAGGGGAAACCCACCATAGAAAAATCAAACTTGGTTGGCCATAGACGCTTTGGCCATCCTAAGGCGAGTCCATAACCTTCCCTGACATCTAGAGAAGTTACTTCCTAAGTTTGATCTCGAGACCTCAGGATTGCCTGAAGACCGTATCAAGAAATTCATACTAGCGATAAGACTTATGAATGTCCAACATGAAGAAGTAGTATGCAGGTTATTCCCTTACACTTTTGAGAACTCAACCTCCACATTGTATTTTAACTTACCTGTAGGATCCATAATTAGTTGGACAAAGTTTCAGAAGGATTTTCTAGATAACTTTTCTGAAGAAACCACTACAGGAGCTTTGATGGTTGAATTGTTCGCAGCCACCATGAGTTAAAAGGAGAAGGTTAAATATTTCAATCAAATATTCACAACTATCTTGAACAAATTCCTACCCGAAGCTAAACCGACTCAAGAGTTACAAATCGAATTATACGCTAATGCCCTCCCAGCTTCTATTTCCATGTTTGTGAAGAGGGCTGCCAAATGAACCCTAGCTGAGAATTTTGAAGAAGCCAAAATGATAGAGTTCCAAATGAAGGGATGTAAGGAAGGTTAGGTCCCATTAGTTAAAAGAGAATTCCAGCCTCCTCCCAGGAGAGGACTCCTTTTGACTAGACCGCCAGGGAAACAATAAGAACAAGCTCTCGAAAAGGGTAATGGAGATATAGAAGACCTACAACGCATGGTTAAGAAATTATCGAATGAGATCATAGACATGAAGAGAAATGCAGGGGAAGGAAACCAAGGCCAAAGGCACTATAATCCTTTATTTAAAAGAAACCCACCATTCAAAGCAATTGAACCTCCCCCAGCTAGCTTAAATATCGATCTGGAAAATGTAGCATCCGACTCTTTCTGTACTTACCATCAAGAGAACCACTCTGAAAGAGACTTCCCTCAATGGGTGCATGCTATGAATTTAATGGGCCAACCGGTTTCTAGATGAGTTTTGCCTAACCGAACAACCAAGCGGTTCAATTATGAATGTTGTCGATTAGGAAGAGATCGATCCACCCAAATATACAGCCATGTTGATATGGGATACTGACCTAATTATGCCCTCTAACGACTTGTTTCAAGCTCAAGAACCACCCGCAGAGGTCTCAGTTGTGAAAATGCACAGTAAGGGTCCACCTGTCTCTAAAGATCTTGCTACTACCCAAACTTTGGGGGGAGAGACAGCCCCTGATCACCTGAAAGCACCTTTTCTCCCCATAAGAACCTTATAAGCATCCATACTTGATAATCACCCAAACTTAATTACAACTTAGTTGAATATTTGAAGAAGTTGAAGGCTAATATATTATTCATGGACATTTGTAGGATCCCTCAGCAAAAGGACTTCCTATTACAAGCTTTGAAATCAATAGAAAATCCTATGATGAGCATTGACCCAAGAAGAAATCTAATCCCCGCAGACCTAGGGAATAAACCGACTGTGAATGCGTGTTCTGAAGATAAGAAGGGAAGACCTTTTGTCCCACCTTTCCTTTTAACATTTGAAGTCTTCAATGGGAACCTCCACAACTATTTGGTCGATTCAGACGAATCCTCTAACGTTATGCCATTGTCTATCTGTAAAAAACTAAACATAGTTCCTCCCAAGAGTGATAAACATGTAATACAACTAGACAGAACCCAGGTGAAGGTCATGGGAGAACTCAAATATGTAATTATCAGAATAGCCACGCATCCTAAGTTTGTGCAAGTGATTAACATCATTATAGAAGACATCCCAGAAGCTTATGGATTATTGTTAAGCCGGGATTGGTCTCAGAAGTTAAACAGATAGTTTAGTACAGATTGGGCACACCTTTGGTTACCATTAAAGGGATACAAAAATATGATCAGAATTGATAGGGAAAGATATCTAAAACATACGGTCACTGATCTAGAAACCCTAAACGAACCCTCATCGATAGACTTCCCTGTGCTAGGCAATTATTCATGTGATTCCTACTTTGGCAACTTCTTCCCCCTCTCATTTGATGTCCCTCTCACTCAAAATTCTGAAATGGTGTTTCAAGAGAAATCATCGAGATAGACAAAGGAAACCCTCTTCTGCCAAGAACTTGTGCTAGAAATCATGGAACAAAAGATAAGAGAGAAAGAAAGTGATAAGAAAGGGGAAACATATAACCTACGCTCACAAATTTGGACCATATACTTTGATGGATCTAAATCATAGGAAGGGTCTGGGGCAGGGTGCATCCTCATTGATCCAAATGGTAAGCATCATTTCCTATCCTGTAGACTTGAGTTCGAATGAAAAAACAACATCATCGAGTATGAAGCGCTAGTACAGGGGTTAAAGAAATTCAACGACTTAAACGTCAAAGAATTGAAGGTTTTCGGGGATTCTGAAATTATCGTTAGACAAGTAAGGAATACTATACATTGCAACTCCCCTCACCTAAAGAATTATCAACAGGAAGTGCATAGGTTAATAGAGAATTTTGAAGCTTTCAATATTACAGCGATCCCCATAATAAAGAATATCCTTGTTGATTCCCCAGCCACAGCTATTTCAAGGTTGTCACCTCTAGAAGATTATGAAGCCTCCCGGTTCATTGTTGAACTACTCTACAAACCATCAGTGCCTAACAACATTTCTAATTGGAAAGTATTTGAAGGAGATGAACAAATCATAAACTTTCTGACTAACCAAGATAATTTCAAAGCCTTATCTATTAACGATGAAGTATTCCAAGAACAATCAACAGAAATTGATCCTCAGACGGGTCAATGAACTGACAAATCAAAGTCTAACACAATCCAAAGGGGATAGCTAATTTAGAGAATCTTTTTGACCTAAAAGAATGGTTTAAGGGGCCCAAAAATGCGAAGGTCGGTAGTTCTTGTCCCATGCATGAAACTATAAATATTGGAACCCTAGAAAACCCAAAAAATATAAATCTTGGCAAAACTATATCTAAAGAGGAAAGGAAGGATTATCTCAAACTGTTCAGACAATATCAATATGCTTTGCATGGTCCTACTGAGATCTGAAAACTTATGATGTTTGTATCATTCAACACACTATCCCATTAAAACCTGAAGTGAAACCCTTCCAACAAAATCTCTAAAAATATCACCCATCCTTGGAACCTCTCATGTGTCAAGAGTTGAAGAAACTTTTAGATGCCAAAATTATCTTCCAGGTTAGACATTCTGCATGGGTAGAAAATTTGGTTCCTATGAGGAAAAAGTCTGGAGAAATCCTCTTATGCGTAGATTTTAGGAACCTTAACAGAGCTTCAGAAAAGGACAACTACCCATTCCCACCGATGGATCAACTTTTGCAGACTGTTTCCGGCTCTAATATTTTCTCTATGATGGATGGTTTCTCGGGTTACAACCAAGTTCTAGTTTCAGAGGAGGATTGTTTGAAAACTACCTGCTGAACTAAGTGGGGAATTTTTTCTTACAAACACATGCCCTTTGGGTTAATCAACGCAGGGGCAACCTTCCAAAGGGAAATGGACATAGTGTTTTGAGGGTTGATCAACAAATGTGTGGTAGTGTATCTAGACGAAGTGACTGTATATTCAAAGAACAGAGAGGAGCACATCCAACAATTGACCCAGATTTTCGAAAGGTGTAGAAAATACGGTATATCTTTAAACTCTAAGAAAACTATCTTTGGTGTGGAAGAAGGAAATTTATTAGGTCATATCATATCCCAAGCAGGCATTTTCATAGACCCTAAGCAATTCAAATCTATAAATCAGCTCCTGTTACCTCAAAACAAAAAGACAATGCAATCCTTCTTCAGGAAAATCAATTTTGTAAGGAAGTTCACACTCGATTTCACCGAGACTGTCAGACCATTACAAAAAATGATCTGCAAAGATGATGAATTTAAGTGGGATGATGAGAGAAAGGATGCTTTTAGCAATATTAAAACTGCTATATCTCAAGCCCCTGTGTTAAGAAGTCCTGATTTTAATAGAGATTTATTCCTCTATACTTTTTCCTCCGATCAATCGTTAGTTGTGGTTATGACTCAGAAGGATGATGAAAACAACGAGGCTCTGGTGTCATTCATAAGCACTAAACTCCAAGGAGATGAACTAAATTATCCTGCTATATATAAACAAGCTTATGCAGTTTATAAAGCGGTAAAACATTTCAAGTCTTACATCCTCAAGAACCATACCAAAGTAATCGTGCCTCACCCCGCAATCCGATCCCTATTCACTCAATAGGAGATGGGGGAAGAAGAGGGAATTGGATGGCAGTAGTCCAAGAATTTGATCTAGAAATAAAACCTGCTAAACTAGTTAAAGGAAAAGGATTATGAAAACTGGAAGATGAGGTCTGAGACCAAGTAAATGAAGACTTGATATGGGAGAATGAAATGGCATTATGGTGTGGTGAAGCTTCATACATTTCCCCAGGGAAAGAGTCTTGGTATGATAATTTGACTTATCTCCTACACCATGGGACTTGCCCAGAAAACCTCAACCCCGAGGAAAGGAGAGCTCTCAGGTTGAAATATGCACAATATCACCACATAAATTCGATACTCTTTCAGATTAATTATGATTGGGTGCTTTTAAGATGTCTCGAATGTGAAGATGTAGACAAAGTTCTTAAGGAGCTCCATCATGGCCCTGCTAGTGGACATTTTGTAGGAAACACCACCGCTCATAAGATATTGAGAGTTGGTTATTATTGGCCCACTTTGTTCAAGGATGCTCACACATACACTAGGAACTGCAAAACTTGCCAAGTAAGCGTTGGGAGAGAGAAGAGAGCAGCAGTCCCACTCCAACCGGTGATCGTTTCTAGGTCGTTCGAGCAATGGGGGTTAGACATTATAGGAGAACTTACACCAAGCTCTTCAAAACAACACAAGTACATACTTACTGCTACAAATTACTTCACAAAATGGGCAAAAGTCATTCCTCTAACCCATGTAAACGAGAAGGTTGTAATCCAATTCATAGAGCAACAACTAATTACAAGGTTCGGTGTCCCTTCTATTCTTGTTTTTGATAATGCAGCTTACTTTTCCTCCACCCTATTGACATATTTTTCTCTAGACAAAGGAATCATAATTAGGTACTCTGCAAATTATTATCCATGGGGAAACGGAGTGGAAGAATCAACTAATAAGAACCTAGTGAGAATATTGAAGAAAACGGTTGTAGACAACCAAAGGAATTGGCATAATTTACTCCACAACGCTTTATGGGAAGATAGAGTCACACCTAAGGAAGCTATAGGAAATTCCCCATACTTTCTAGTATAAGGGTAGGAAGTCATTCTCCTGAACGAGATTTATCTTCCATCTCTTCAACTTGCACAAGATTCCAGAGGACAACCTTCATCAGTCATACAACAAAGGATTGACACTCTGCTCATGCTGGAAGAAGAAAGGGAAAAAGATAAATCAAAATTTATATCCCACCAATAGATCGTTAAAACATGGTTTGACAATCATAAGGCTAAAGAGAATAATTTTGAAGTAGGAGACTTAATCTTGAAATGGGACAGAGAAAACAAGACTAAAGGAAAACATTCTATGCTTCAGAATCTATGGCTCAGACCTTTTCAGGTAGCCAAGAAGATTGGGGCAGGAACTTATCGGTTACAGAATCTAAGGGGGGAAACCTGATGCCCTCCTAGTAAATGGATAAGCCCTAAAAAAATATTTCCATTAAAAAAAAAAATTTGCATGTTTTGAATGCGTGTTTTCATAATTTTGGTTTTAGCTAGGTCAATTGAGAAATGCATTTTTATTGTTTTTTTTTTATTATTATTTGGACTTCTGTGTTTTTGAAGATTTTGTTTAGTAAGACAATGGTTGGCCTCAACTCATGCATCATAGCGGACTTTCTTCCTCACTTGTCGCTCACATACAAACATGAGAGGCACTGGGGAACTTGCAATTTCCTCGAGGGGCTCTCTATCTAACCTGCACAGATGAACAACTTTGGAGAAATGTCAGAAGTGTCTACTTAGTGGTTTGGTAAGACCTTAAGGGAAAGAAGGAAATACAGAAAGGAATTCATGCACCTCAGAGACAAAGCTAGTAAGTTTCACCTTAACCATCTCACTTCGCAAAATAAATAGACGTCATCCTCTCCTGGTCTCTCAAGGCATTCTGCCGAAATAAAATTGACTTTATCAAATGAGTAAACAGTAGGAGAGGGTATGAAGATAACTTTGTCAGGGCTATGGATGTTCGTTGGCAGTGGAGCAAGTTTTGTGATGTCGGGGTGACTCCTTCGGGGCTATGGACGCTCGCTGGTAGCAGAGTGACCCCGTAGCAAGTGAGTAAAGGTAACATGCCAGTGAATGCTTTACTATAATTTTTTAAAAGATGGAATGAGTCAAGGTTATAAGAAACAAAGGTGGAATAAAGGTTAAAAACCCCACAGGCAGACCCGGAAGCACCAACCAGATAATTTCAAATGCAAGGGTAAAGAGGATCTGATTTAAAACCAGTTAAGTTCTCCACCATATTTTTCATCAGCCAAGCCCGAAGGAGGAACAAAGATTCTTATTTCGCCCAGTAAGTCACCACTTTTTGAGCACTCAACACACCCTAAAAAGTCCATGTCAAATTTTACTTTTTGGGTAAAACATGATCTTTTTGCGCTGTCTAATTCGACTTCATTGTGAAAAATGTTGCCTTCGCTTATCATTTTTTGACTCTCATTTAAGTCTCTGAAATTTCTCTTGAACATGTGAAAACCCATAACTTAAAAGACTAACATCTAAATAAAGAATTGACAGCCAAAACATTTCCCTGACCCGCTCAAGAATTCGACATCAGGAAGAATTAAAGATGAAAGAGAATCACTCGAGAGAACCGAGGTCGCTGAGCATCTATTTCCATCGGCGTCAGCAAAAGGAAGATTTATTTTGTGGCAATCATTACCCAATTATATCGTCGATAGCTAATCTCCGAAGCATTTCGGCATCGACGGGTTTTTGAGAAAGTAAGTCCGTAGAAAACATAACAAGTTTTTCCCCGATTGCCGACCCCTGATACCTTTTCGGCATCGACAATCCTAGGTTTACTTTAACACGAGCATCTTGTTGAGAACCCCGAGTCATTTTTTCCACGTCATCACCGTACAATAAAATTGATCGGCACCGAAGGTGTTTTACAGAAAATATCAATGAAAACATCCATCGCACATCGTCGATCCCCAACCTGCCCACTAGAAAAGTGACACGATGGGACATTTTAGTGCTAGATACATTTAGATATAAACACATTTAAGGGACTAATTAATTCCAAATCTCGCATTAGTTGCTAATTTGTGCAGAAATCAAAAGGACTGTTTGAATTTACTGATACATCACATCACCCTACGTCCCTCTGCCGTCAACCCACGATGAATTGAACTACAGAGATTTGGCGGTAGATTTCATTTGATTTTCACTCATAACCCAAATTAATTGGTTGAAGCGACATGATAGGTTCTTCCCCGTTTAAATTGTTTTGAGTTGTTCGTGAACAAGATCATTGTGCATGAAGAAGCTCAGATCACCCAGAGGAGCGAGACAAGAAATTCAAAAAAATCTTCCAAGACCCTGTGAGTATTAAACAATAGGTTTAGCAAGTGTTACAGGTATGTACTGTTGGTCACTATAATTGCTTAATTAATTTAAACAATTGAGTGATACATAAATTATCAACCCAGGGAAGTCTTTTATTTCAAAGATAGCCACGCACTGTATATGCTCAATTCCAAAAGCAACTTAGTGTTGTAGTAAAGAAACTTATACTAATTATACTTGC
>SNQJ01S0010872.1:191744-204574 GCA_010110895.2 Picea sitchensis | reverse complement strand
TTGTTGGTTGGAGGGGGTATCATACACCAATTTTGTGTTTGGCTTGGTCGTGATCTTATAAATATATTGTTATAATTTTTATTTTTAAATTTGTTTCTACATTTATTTATCTAATTTATTTTATTTATTCTAATGTAGTTACCTCCTCCTTCTTTATTAATTTGAAATTTAATTCATTCTTTGGGTACTTTTCTCTTGATCATTTTTATCATATTTTCAATGGTCATTTGAAAACAATTTTTTTTACTNTAATTGTTAAGAACATGTGTTTCCTCTTAAGGGGTTACAAGTTCAAATCCAGAGGGGGTAGGGTATGTATACCTCTGTAGACTTTACCAGTCAAATTGCTGGTTGGAGGGGGTATCATACACAAATTTTGTGTTTGGCTTGGTCGTGATCTTATAAATATATTGTTATAATTTTTATTTTTAAATTTTTTTCTACATTTTTTTATCTAATTTATTTTATTTATTCTAATGTAGTTACCTCCTCCTTCTTTATTAATTTGAAATTTAATTCATTCTTTGGGTACTTTTCTCTTGATCATTTTTATCATATTTTCAATGGTCATTTGAAAACAATTTTTTTTACTTAACTATTATAGTTTATTATTTTCTATAAATTTTCAATTCAACAACCTTTTTTTATTATCTCTCAAGCTATCTTTTATCTTTTTCTACAAATTTTCAACCCAACAATCCTTTTCTATTATGTTTTTCAAATTTATGTGTCTCTGACCATGGATGTAATATCCACTGGAAAAGTGGAACAATTTTTTTTTGAAATGGTTTATTTCTAGAAAAATTTAAGAACATAATCTACACTAAAAAAATCTATCAAATCATCTGCAAACAAAATCATAATCCACTCGTTTATTTCCAGAATATCAAATCGTCTGGAAAACAAAATCATAATCCACCAAATTATTTTATGAAAATTATCTACCTTTCAGAAATTTTTACTAAAAATATGAAGTAATCAGATAAACAAGTTGGAACCTGCTTAACTTTTCATTCTTCAAAGGTTGTATAAGATCATTCAACCAATACCTTTAAAGACCAATCATTCTCCCACATGTTCATAAAATATTGATCTAGTCTTCCAAATAATTTGCAAAATCCAAAAAAATAAAACAATCATTAAGATATTCATAATTCATAATTTTTCCTAATCATGAAGTGCATTGATTAAAAAATGAATACATTAATTTTAGAAAATATAAATTATAAATAATATATATGGTTATCACTATACATTTTGTTGCACGAAAAGGCAGAAGGAGGTAGGATGGCAAGAGGAGCTGGTTAAGGTTTGGATTGAGGAAAGAAGAAAACAACAATGCAGAGACCACGTGCATAAGGATAGGAAGGGATAGAGGAAGGAGTGGAACTGGTGCAACAATGGGGGGAAACAATAAGGAGGCGACATAGCCTCAAGGGGAAAAAAAAAAGGCATGGACATAGTAACCCAGGCAACAAAAGAATGGAACAATACAAAGTCATTTAAGGAAGCAGTGTCAGGGGGACCCAACCTGATTACCAAAGACAAAGGGAAGGACAAGTCACATGCGGCTCAAAAAGAGGGACAAATCCAAGAGCAAGATAAAAAGTTTCAAAACGGTTGTCTGTCGAAAACGACGGAGAACCCAAGGTACGAGGCCACATCCCTGCTTATCGAAGAGTACATCCAATATATGAAGGACCCCACACTCATCGGTAATTTCATGGGACTTTGTCCATCGGAGAAAGCGCTCATTCTCTAGGTTGAAACCTGATGGAAAGTCAAAGGCAACGTGGACGTCAAATTGGGATCGAAAGGCTTCTTTACAGTAATTTTTTCTTGCTTGGTTGTTAGAAGTAGAATATTTGATGAATGACCATATTTCTTTAATTCGACTGGTTTACATATAAGATACTAGACCGAGAGGTTCTCCCCTGAGAAAGAGGGATTCACATCGTCCCCGGTCTGGATCAGACTATACTCTTTGCCACATGAATTTTTGCATCATGAAACTCTGGTAGGAATAGGAGATACACTGGGCGTGTATGTAAAAACATCGGAGATAATAAGAATAGGAAAATACACTTCATACACATGAATATTCATGTACATGAATGTAGTCGGAGACCTGCCATAATTAATAGTGATATCATTTGAGGATCAAGACTGGATCCAACCTATAGATTATGAGAATATACTCTTTCGATGTAGAAAGTGCCATGAACATGGGAATTTATACAAGGAATGTCCCCAAAACTTAAGCCCATAACAAAACAAGGGGAGAGAGGATAAATATGGGGAGGGATTTACAAAGATTCCCATTAAGAGAAAGGCAGTGAAAAAGGGAGCACATAATACATGAGACACATCAAAGAAAAGTTCGAACAACATCCAAGCACTAGAAGTCGAAGAACAACCAGCCACAAAGGGGGAGAAACATGAACAGAACCTGGCTATCCCGGTGGTAGATTTGGCCCCAGAAGATAGGAAAATAGAGGATATTTTGAAACGCCACAAAATGGAACCAACAATCCCCACAAATATTGAGAAGGAAGAGGGAACTATAATACAAGAAATTTCAGACATAGAGGGATCTCAGGAAGAAATGGGGGAGGAGGAGAAACCGTAGAACATGGAGTTGGAGGAATCAAAAGTAGATATCAAATCCCTCATTCAAGCCCATGGAGAACAGAAGATAAATAAGATGTAGGGGAGCTAAATCAGACAACTATACCGAGAGCTAAAGCAAGGAGAGGGTAAGAAGTGGGGCCAAGAGACACCCACAACCTCGACAAACAACTTGGGGATTAAAAACAACACCCTCAAGAACACAAAAAAACCAATAGGGGATGAAAAGAGAAGAGGCTTAAAATCCCACAAGCAAGTCCTAGAGGAAACATGAGCCTTACTGATAGACCCAGGGCAGGTAGTTGGGATTCCGGAGAAGTACTTCCATTCCCAACCAAAGTGTTAAGAATGAAGGTAATCTCATGGAATATAAGGGGACTAAAGGCACTGTCAAAGAAAAGAACGCTAAAAAGGAAGCTAATGCAAGAAAAAATAGATTTTATGATATTACAAGAGACTAAGTGTGATGGAGATACGATGGGCAAGATAGCCCACAAAATATGGAAAAATAGTGAATTTTTTTTGTATAGAAGCAGAAGGAGCGGTGGGGTGCTTAACAACCATATTTAACCCAACTAATTTCAAAGTGGAAGGTGTGTATCAATGTCCAAATATCCTAACCATACACTATCATGAACTTAGAACAGGGGAACATGGCTACATATCCAGTGTATATGGACCCCCAAATCAGGATGCAAAAAGAGGATTTATAGGAACCCTAGTACAACTATGGAAAATACTTCAAGATCAACATTGGATAATAGGAGGATACTTTAACCTCATAAAAAACCTCGAGGAAAAGAAAGGAGGGGTTAGAAAACTAGACCTGGAAAATAAAAGACTAAAGGAAGTTCTGGAAGAATTAAACCTGGTGGATCTCCCAACTCATGGCGTCACTTTCACGTGGAATAATCAACGTGGGGGGATAAAGAAAGTGGTCGATAGGCTAGACCGGTTCCTGGTTTTTGGGAAGCTCTTCCAACACTCTCAAGGCCTAGAAATTGAGATCTTACCTTTCCTAGGCTCGGACCACTGGACAATCCTAGTCAGTTGGGAGACACAAACCCCCCAGTGCCCGAACCCATTTAGATTTGAGAAATTCTGGACAAGAAGAATGAAATTTCTTCCTATGATGTCAATATGGTGGAACAATCAACCCAAACTTTATGGCACTAAAATTTACCAATTCCAGCAGAGGCTAAAATACACAAAAAAATGCATTAAAAAATGGAACAATGAGGTATTCGGAAACATCCAGGAGGAAAGGAGAAAATTAGAAGGTAAAATGGAGGAGCTTCAACAACAAATCATCCACCATGGGCTATCCCTACTTTTGCGACTAGAGGAAACCTAAATCCAAAAGGAAATCACAGAGAGAGACATCCAAGAAGAGATCCTTATTCGACATAAATCTAGGGTTCAATGGCTTCAGGAAGGAGACATAAACACCAAATTCTTCCATAACTCCCTTCTATGGAACATAAGCCAAAATAGGATAGAAAATCTCCAGAGATATGATGGCACAGTGACATAGAATCATGACGAGATTGAATTAGATCTCGTGAACTACTATTGTACCCTTCTGATAGAACCAGAAGGGGATATGACAACAAAAATCCACCAGATTATAGAGGCGAGTCCAACTTTGATATCTGCATAACAAAACAATAGTCTCACTTGCTAGATATCTATGGAAGAGGTGGAGGACGTGGTTAGGGAGATGCCTCTTGGAAAATCCTTATGATCGGATGGGTTTACGTCAGATTTTTTCAAAACCTATTGGAGCATCATAGGTAGAGATGTTTGAGAGGTGGTCAAGGAATCAAGGAAAGAACGATCATTGCTTCAGGTGTTCAATGCCACCTTCTTGACCTTTATCCCAAAATAAATTGGAGCAAGAAATACAAACAAGTTCCACCCTATCTCTCTATGTAATGTAATTTACAAGATCACCACGAAGGTCATAGCTAATAGGTTGAAGCCCATCCTACGCTCAATTATCTTTTCGGAACAGGGAGGGTTTGTGGAAGGTAGACAGATCCTGGATGGTATAATAGTGGCTCATGAAACCATCCACTCCTTGAAATAAAAGGGGCAGTCAGGTATGTTGATAAAGCTCGACCTCTCGAAATCTTATGACAAGATAAATTGGGACTTCCTACAGGAAATTTTAAAATCTTTCAGGTTCGACAAGGAGTGGATTTCTTGGATCATGGCTCTGATCTCTTCTGCCTTTTTGTGATTCTGATCAATTTCTCCCCCTCTACAAACTTTAAGGATTCAAGGGGAATTATACAAGAGCCCCCCTGTCCCCCTTCTAGTTCATAATCTTGGCCGAGGGACTCTATATATACATTAAGAGATCCAGAGTCATAGAGGAGTTGCAAGGTCTAAAAATCACCCCAAACTCAGAATCTCTCACCCATCTCCAATTTGTGGACAACACTCTACTTTTGGGGAATCCCACGGTTAAGGAATCTCGACTGATTAGAAAGAAACTAAATCTCTTCATGGTAGCATCGGGAATGGAAATCAATGACGCAATATCCAAAGTTCACTTTTTGAACACCCTTATCTCTATCCAGAGGAATATTGCTCGCTTGCTTGGTTTCCAACAAGTGAGCCTTCCTTCCTCCTATCTAGGCTTACCTCTCTTAGAAAAATATCCAAAAGCCTATACCTAGAAGGAACTCTTGTCAAAGATTAATGATCATTTAAATAGTTGGTCCCACTGCTTCCTTTCCTTCCCCACTAGAATTATTTTGATAAATTCAGTCCTTTCAGCCATACCCCTCTACCTTTTTTCAGTCCTAGTGGCACCCACAACCATCCTTAAAAAATTAAGAACCATCCAACGAAATTTCCTCTAGGGTGGGGTGAAAAGGGAGAGGAAATGGGCCTTGGTATTTTGGGAGACCATTTGCTTGCCCAAATCGCAAGGGGGGTTAGGCATCAAAGATCCTCTCAGGACAGGCCAGGCTTTAGTAGGCAAGCTACTATGGAGATGGAACAAAACTCCAGAGGACCTGTGGACCTAGATATGGACTCATAAATATACCCAGAATGATCGGGATAATGATAAGATCCAGTTGGAAGGTATGTGGCCAGGCTCCTTTATTTGGAACTACGCTTGGAAGAATAGATGTACAGTGCAAAACCAAAGTTTTTAGGAAATCCATGATGGAAAATCGACTTTCTTCTAGGATGACGCATGGGAACAATTACCATCCCTAAAGGATAAGGAGATCACTCTCGAGCTTCAAATAGATATCAAAGAGACGGGTTGGACCCTAGTTCATCACTATTGGGAGAAATCCTAGAACCTAGAGGAGATGGAGGTTAGACAATGGAAAACCCTGGAAAAATGGTCGGTTCCTTGGTCAGAGCCAGGTAGAATGGAGAGGATATTAACCCAAAGGATAATACCCTGGAAACTAGGTCTAGATATCCCAAGGTGGGGGAACAAAGGGAATGGGAATTTTACGGCTAAACAAGCATACAATCATCTACATGAGACCCTAGATATCATCCAAAGAAAGTCTGGAAAAAATATGGAATACTCACCATTGGCCAAAAATCACAACCTTTTTATGGTTAGTGGTTCACAGGAAAGCACTAACGTGGGACAAAATCCAAAGAAAAGGATTTGAAGGTCCTTCCATATGCATGATGTGCAGACAAGAAGTTGAAACAACAAACCAATTTTTCATCGAATGCAAAGAAGTGTTAGAGCTATGGGACAGGGGAGCAACAATATTCAGAACATCAGATAGAATTCAACACGACAAAAATAGAACTGTAGAATAATGGAGAGAATAATCGTTCATAAACAAAATTTTAAATAATTTGTGGACAATATTCCCTAGGTTCATCTTATGGCATACCTGGAAAGAGAGAAACCAGAGGATCTTCCATGATCAATCCAACAATCCCAGCTAGACCTGGAAAGGTCTCCTGGGGAACCTCCAGGAATCAATCACTTCCTCAATCTGGCAAGATGAAGAATGGAATCCCTCTAGAGCAGAGATAGAGATCCTAAACAACTGGTAGATACCACAGACCAGACCCAGACAAAAAAGAAACATAAAGTCAAGGAGCATGGCTAGAGGAAAAGAGAAATGGGAACCTCCATCGCAATGTTTCATAAAATTGAATTATGATAGAGTGTCAAAGGGGAATATGAGACAATCAGGAGCAGGAGGCCTATTCAGAGATTCGACATAGAATACCATGTATGGATACATCATTTGGTTGGGGCTCAACTCCAACAATGGAGCAAAACATAGTGGACTGCTTGTGAGGATGAGGATGACAAAGGTTATACAGTATAAATCTTTGATTGTGGAAGGAGACTCCAAGATTACCACAGAGGGCCTTAGGAAAATCATAAATGATACCGACCTAGAAAGGGTTTCAGATGACTTGTGATTGTCTTATGGATACACAGAGATGGCTAGAGACATTATAGGAAACTTCGTCGTCATCTCGAGTCATGTCAAGCGTAAGGGGAATGCAGTGGAGGATCATTTGGTAAATGTGGCGGTACACCAAAGTCCACGCATGGACTAGTGGCGTTGGAATGATGTGGGACAAGGTCCATTAAGAGACATGATTTTGAGGTTAGTGGAGGTCAATTCCCAAGGCCGTGATGAGGAGACAACGTGTGAAGTGGAATGATCTTGAGGGACACTTGCCCTTCCCTCATGTTAAATGACAGATGATGAAAGGAAGGTACATGGGAATCGGGAGATGGACTTCATCCCAACGGAAGAAAAATGAATATCTTCGCTCAGTCCATTTGTGGCAAGAAAATAACAGGGGGAGGAAGATCCATGATGATATGGGGAAGCCAGAGTTAGTACGATATGTTATCGGTATGATACCAATGGCGTTCGACACTAGTACCTGGGGCATCATCGTGAGGATAGTAGATGACATAACGCATGGGATAATGAAAACCCATGATAAGTCAGGAAAGAAAAGTCAGCTCTTCGACAGAATGGGTAAGTCTATTAATAAGAAGCACCCCGACAGGTCACAGACATGGGAAAAGGATGAGTTAGAGAGGCTCTAGAGAGCGAAAACAATGATTCATAAAAGATTAGTAAGGAAAACGGGTAAGTTAAGAGGGAGTAGTATTGAAGGGGTCCTCGACCCCCATCATAGAGGCAAACTCCCCTCTAAGCTTCGAACTAAAGTGGGGTCTCCCAGTTCTCATGCTAATTCTAGCGTAGGTTGACTTGTTAGAGTAAGACCAAAGCCATGCTGGTGGAGGAATAGGGTGGGAAGGAAGATGGATGAAAGAAATTTGGAAAAAACGAGGAGGATACCAAGCCAACCCCAACTGGTTTCGGGAGAAGTGTCGGGTTCAAGCAGTCGGGGTCAGAAAAATTGGAGAGACGAGCACTAGCCTTCCCAGAGGAGGACCCGCTCGACAACCATAACAAAATCATCCATGTTAGAGGCCAAGGAAAATTTCCAATCTAGACTCTTGGACAAGGAAAAGTGACAATGAAGGGTCTACAAAGGGTTCTCGATATAAAGAGACAACGAACATCAGAGGAAGAAATCCTAGTCAAGGCTCTAGAATGGGTCCCAAAACCTGGTCAGACGAGGATGAGGGAGACAAAGTACTTCAGGTTGGATGAGGTGCACTGGAAAACCAAAGCCATGATCACCCAGGCCATGGTTCAACAACAAAATGAAGTCCTCCAAGCATTGGCTCAACATCGACAAGATAATGAACAACTCAGACAATCGGTAAGACTCCTAGAAGCCAAATTTGAACTTTTTTGCAAGAAGAAATTTGGTGTTTCATTCATTGAAAAAGATCATCATGAGAAGTTGGAACAAACAATGCCTCAACAGAAAAAGGTAGACCTTCTGGGGACCCAGGAGANATCGGTAAGACTCCTAGAAGCCAAATTTGAACTTTTTTGCAAGAAGAAATTTGGTGTTTCATTCATTGAAAAAGATCATCATGAGAAGTTGGAACAAACAATGCCTCAACAGAAAAAGGTAGACCTTCTGGGGACCCAGGAGATCTCCATTGTTATTCAGGATGAGTACCATGACCATTCGCCTACCACAAGCTTGGAGGGTCCCTCTAAGCCTCAGGGGCAGTTGAGCACCATCCCATGGCGAAGGATCTCCCCTAGGGGAAAATGCAGTGATCAAAGCTGGGATAGTAGCAACGGCTAGAGTACAATTTTGTCTATCTTGATGTTGAACTCTTATGTTCTGATTAAGTCGGTATGGGAAACATACTCTCTTGGAAGGATTTGGTATGGACTGTATACCTTCTTGGGATTAAGAGCTATAACTCATGGGATAATAAAGATGAATAATAGATAAGCAGGAAAAGATGTGCCCAGTTTTTTGGAGAACATTTGGAATATAAGGTTTTTGGGGGGAAATTGGGACACCTATAAACACCAAATGACAGGAACTACAGTATGTAATATTATGTACAAGGTTAATATAATTCTGCAGTACTTATATATATATATATATATATATATATAACAATTAATATTAAAATATACATTTTTTTATTAAAATATGTATTATTTAATTTGAAAACATTTTCTTAAAACATATTATTTATTATATTTATGATTTAATTTATCTTTATATCTTTATATTTAATAGTAATAAATTATAATAAAAATCAATCATTATGATTTTAAATACAAATAAAATAAATATTTATAACTTTACATAGTCCACTCATCTAACAACCCACAAGCAATTATCATGACTTTCAAGTTTTTTAAATCCAAACAAAGTGGGCATGCAAAACCAATTATTATGACTTTCAAGTATTTTTAAATCGAAACAAAGTGGGCATGCTATATTTTTTCATATCTAACAATGAGCTGATTTGGCACGGTCAATTTGTTGTAGTTGCACGTATAAAATATTGTTTTGATTTATCAAATAGATAACCTAACACCATTATCAATGAATGGATTGATTTATTTAGCACGGTCATTACCATTAACAATAATGAATTGGTTTGGCATGATGGTTTTGGAAAACCAAAATATTACTCAGGTTAGTGAAAGTAAAGTTACTAACCTGTAAGTGTGATTTATTTTTACGATCTCAATTATCTTTGTGATTGAGTGTATCTCATCTTTGTAGTGTGAATTATTTATGTGGTTTTGTAGTGTAGCTAGAGAGATAATGGGGTAGGAGGGCCCATAGTGATAATAGTGGAGACCATTCAATATAAGGTAGACTAGGTGTTGGCATGTTTACAAGAAGAATGTGCTTGTCATTGATGGAAAGAACAAGAACGAACCAAACATTGAGAGTGCATAAGACGAGAAAGATCAGAAGAGATAGTGGGTTCTAGAAGTGCAAACGAGTTCCAAGAGACAGACTCGTAGGAGGAGAAAAGGTCGAGACCTTTGAACACTTAGAAAACTTCTAAGTCAGAGAGATCAGAAAGCTCAGGGGGAAGAACGACAATGGTTGTTGGATCACTAATCCCGAATACTCGATCACCGTTAGATCAACGTCCAGTGACCAGAGGAAGAGCAAAGGAGAAGTACATATCTGATATGTTGGATCTGAGCGTTGAGGATCAATAGTCGTTGGATTCATAAATACATGCACAAAGGTTAAGCCTTTGGATGAGCATAGAAGAGTGGACTTGTAAAAGTCCCAAAGTCCCAAAGTAAGCAAGGACAGTCCATCGTCAATATTGATAGGTGGCACATGATCCACAAATCCGGAGCAAATCACTTTGAGAATTTTCAGTTTGAGATCTGAAATCCCTTAAGTCCGGAGAGCCGGAGAGCTGGAGAAAACGTCAGTTGTTAGATCATTTTAATGTGGAAGGACATGATAAGCTATAAAAGAAACATCGCAGAAAGATCAAGCCGTCAATCTAAGAACATGATCAATGAACAACGTTTAGTTCGGGTCTAAAAGTTGCGAGGAGGTTATTGCTCACAGATTCTCACTTTGGAAGAATTGGCAACTTGAAAAGTTGAAATTCCAAAGTCCCAAAGACTGAAGTCCCGAAGTGAATGAGGATCCACGTCAGCAAGCCTACGTCAGCAAGGACACATGGCGCAATCAAATAATGATAAGTGTCAAGTTGAATCGACATTTCAGGTACGTGTGAATCACAAATCCGAGTGACACGTGGAAGCTACTAGGATCATGACACATCATCAAGTGACGTCACTCCGGGATTTTCACCACCAGCGATTAGCCTGAGGTCCTAAAGTCTCGAACTCTGAATACCTGAAGAATATCCAGACCATCGATTTCCAGAAGGACGCGTGGCAGAAATCTGTGCAGTTCGGGGAAAGACACTCCGGAAAAAGCGAGCAAAGAAATTTAAGAGTTGATATTCCCGAACCCCGGAAACCTGAATTCAATATCAACTGTATGATTCTGAGAGACACCCATCAGTCGATCGCTAACTACAAATAAAAGCAAAGGAAGGAGAAAAGGTTGGAAAGTTGAGATTGTCGAACCCCAAATACCCAAAGGGATTGCGACCGTTGATTCGAGGAGGACATATGTCACTAGATCTTCCATTTCGGAAGATATCCAGTCAGAAGAAATGGGAATTTGAGATTTGAAATCTCTGAAGTCTGGAGACCTGAAGGATATCTTGATCGTCTATCCAAAAGGGGACACACGTCAGTGGATTGTCAACTCTAAGAAAAAGCATAGGATGGTTGAAAGGTCAAAAATTTGAGATTTTTGAACCCTGAATACCTGAAGGGATTGTGACTGTCGATCCAAAAGGGACACACGCCATTGGATCGTGGACTCCAGGTGAAATGCTCCGAGAGAAATCGAAGCTTGAGAATCGAGACTCCTGAAGCCCGAAAGGCGAAATTGATCTCGTTCGTTGGTTTGAAGGGCCACATGTCACTTGGTCGTTGAGACTAAGGATCGCTCGTGGATGGAAGAAAGAAGGTAGGAAAAGACAAGATATTTGATTCGTTGAGCGAGGGAATCTGACAGAGACCGTGAGATCGACAATCACTCATGATTGAAGGATCGAAAGTTTCTCAGAAGTTAATTTTATGAGGGTAGACCACAATTGAAACCACGATATTGGAGAAAGGGTATGTGGTAGCTGGAGGTAGATTGTGGGGAGAAAAGCGGTTAATCCCAAAACCATTGTTGGATGCGCCCACAACTGTTCGCTTATGCAAATACGTAGCTCAAGGCCACATGCGATAGGGGGATAATGAGAAGAGAGCTCGTGCCCATAATGTCGTGGTCATGTGAAGTTCATCGCCCAAGGTCATATTGAAATAAAGTGAGCTAGCGCTCGCTAGAAAAATAATGTGAAGCGCCTTTTGAATAGATGTTTGGTCACCGCCGGTGGTCACGTGAAGGTAGGGGCTTAGAAGCCAAAGAATCCATAATTGACTGGTTGTAACTGACAGAGAAGACGAAGAGTTTCGACAGCTAGAGAATCCAAATAATCTTTGGATAACTGCCACGGATGATGAACAGATCTAGTATACCTCCAGAGAAGACGAAGAGTTGCAATGATGATCGGGCAGAGGACTTGAAGTGAGAAAGAAATGCAGAACAAAGAATAGTGAGTGTGACTTCGATAGTGATGCATGTGGGTAGGCAGAGACAAAGAGAAGTACCTGAAAGTGGAGATCAGAGACGCAATTTATAGCATGTCGAGGGAACACAAAGTATAAAGAGAATATAAAGAATATGAACAGGGTATCGATGTGCACAGTAGGAGAACAATCAAAGGATAGAAGCGAAAAAGAGAATATAAGTTGGAAGAGATAGAACAAGTAAGTAAAGTTTTGTAAGATTCAATCAAGATGGTAGGGTGGTGCTAGGGAGGATTGCAGTCCTCTAAATTCTAGTTGGTGCTAGAAGATATTCTAGGAGTTGGTGCTTCCTTCTAGTGGGTGCTAGAGAAACCTGGGAGTTGGTGCTAGAGAAATCTGAGAGTCGGTGCTCTCTGAAAGTTGTATCTTTCTATCAGAGGTTATAGCCTCATATTTGAGTTGGAGCTCAAATATTGTGATGTACATGAAAGTTGGATCTTGATTGACATCCTAAGAAGAAGAGGTTTTCTCCCTTTAGGGGTTTCCTCATGAGAAATCTGTCTCTCTGTGTATTCTGTGTGATGGATCAAATATTGTTTATCTATGCATGTTAAGTTATCAATAACACATTAAATAATAATTTAG
>SNQJ01S0010872.1:177741-190091 GCA_010110895.2 Picea sitchensis | reverse complement strand
CTGTAAAGACCAATTATTCTCCCACATGTTCATAAAAGATTGTTCCAAATAATTTGCAAAATCCAAAAAAATAAAACCATCATTAAGATATTCATAATTCATAATTCATAATTTTTCCCAATCATGAAGTGCATTGATTAAAAAATGATATTCATAATTCATAATTTTTCCCAATCATGAAGTGTATTGATTAAAAAATGAATACATTAATTTTAGAAATTATAAATTACAAATAACATTTATGAATATCAATATACATTTTGTTACATGAAAAGACAGAAGGAGAGAGACAATGGCACAAGGAGTTGGTTAGGTTTTGGATTGAGGAAAGTAACAAACAACAACATGAAGACCACGGGCTCAAGGATAGGAAGGGATCGACGAAGGAGCGAAACTGATGCAACAATGAAGGGAAACAAGAAGGAGGTGGCAGAGCCCCAAGGGGAAAAACAAGGCATGGACACAGTAACCCAGGTAACAAAAGAAGGGAAC
This sequence comes from Picea sitchensis, assembly GCA_010110895.2. Taxonomy (NCBI): domain Eukaryota; kingdom Viridiplantae; phylum Streptophyta; class Pinopsida; order Pinales; family Pinaceae; genus Picea; species Picea sitchensis. The sequence goes on along the minus strand of SNQJ01S0010872.1, from coordinate 189,599 downwards.
AATAAGAAGTCATTTAAGGAAGCAGTTTCAGGGGGACCCAACCTAACTACCAAAGACAAAGGAAAGGACAAGGCACAACCGGCTCAGAAAGAGGGACAAATCCAGGAACATGACAAAAAGTTGCAAAACGGATGTATGTCGAAAACGACGAAGAACCTGAGGTACGAGGCTACATCCCTGCTTATCGGAGAGTACATCCAGCATATGAAGGACCACACACTCATCAGTAATTTCATGGGACTCTGGGCATCGAAGAAAGAACTCATGCTTTGGGTTCAAAGCCGATGGAAAGTCAAAGGCAACATGGACGTCAAATTGGGATCGAAAGGATTATTTATGGTAATTTTCTCTTGCTCCACTGATAGAAGTAGAATATTTGATGAAGGGCCATATTTCTTTAATTCAGTTGGTTTACATCTGAGATACTGGATAGAGAAGTTTTCCCCTGAGAAGGATGGATTCACATCGTCCCTGGTCTGGATCAGAGTATACTCTTTGCCACATGAATTTTGGCACCATGAAACTCTGGCAGGAATAGGAGATACATTGGGCGCATATGTCAAAACATCGGAGATAACAAGAATAGGAAAATACACTTCATACGCATGAATCTGCATGTACATGAATGTAGCTGGAGCCCTGCCAGAATCAATAGTGATATCATTTCAGGATCAAGACTGGATCTAACCTATAGATTATGAGCACATACTCTTTCGATGCAAAAGGTGCTATGAACATGGGCATTTATACAGGGAATGTCCCCAAAACTCAAGCCCAGAACAAAACAAGGGGAGAGAGGAAAACTATGGGGAGGGATTTACAAAGACTCCCAATAAGAGGAAGGAAGCAAAAAGGGAGCACAAAACACAAGAGAAACATCAAAGAAAAGTTTGAACATCGTCTAGGCACTAGCAATCAAAGAACAACCAACCACAAAGGGGGAGAAACAAGGACAAATCCTGTCTATCCCGGTGGCAGATCTGACCCCAGAAGATAGGAAAACAAAGGTGATTATGAAATGCCTCAAAATGGAACCAACAATCCCCACAAATATTGAGAAGGAAGAGGAAACTATAATGCAAGAAATTTCAGACATATAGGGATCTCAGGAAGAAATTGAGGAGGAGGAAAAACTACAGAACATGGAGTTGGAGAAATAAGAAGTAGATCTTAAATCCCTCATTCAATCCCATGGAGAGTAGAAGATAAATAAGATGTAGGGGAGCCAAATCAGACAACTATACCGAGAGCTAAAGAAAGGAGAGGGTAAGAAGGGGGGCCAAGAGATACCCACAACCTCGACAAACAACTTGAGGATTAAAAGAAACACCCTCAAGAACCCAAAAAAACCAACAGGGGAGGAAAAGAGAAAAGCACGAAAACCCCACAAGAAAGTCCTGGAGGAANAGGGTAAGAAGGGGGGCCAAGAGATACCCACAACCTCGACAAACAACTTGAGGATTAAAAGAAACACCCTCAAGAACCCAAAAAAACCAACAGGGGAGGAAAAGAGAAAAGCACGAAAACCCCACAAGAAAGTCCTGGAGGAAGCATGAGCCTTACTGATAGACTCAAGGCAGGTAGTTGGGCTTCCAGAGAAGTACTTCCATTCCCAACCAAACTGTTAAGAATGAAGCTAATCTCATGGAATATAAGGGGACTAAAGGCACCATCAAAGCAAAGAACGCTGAAAAGGAAGCTAACACAAGAAAAAATAGATTTTATGTTATTACAAGAGAATAAGTGTGATGGAGATACGATGGGCAAGATAACCCACAAAATATGGAAAAATAGTGAAATGATTTGTATAGAAGCAGAAGGAGCGGCAGGGGGCTTAACAACCATTTGGAACCCAACTAATTTCAAAGTGGAAGGTGTGTATCAATGTCCAAGGATCTTGACCATACACTATTAGGACATTAGAATGGGGGAACAAGGCTACATATCCAATGCGTATGGACCCCCAAATCAGGATGCAAAAAGAACATTTCTAGGAACCCTAGTACAACTAGGAAAAATCCTTCAAGATCAACATTGGATAATAGGAGGAGACTTTAACTTCATAAAAACCCTCGAGGAAAATAAAGGAGGGGTTAGAAAACTAGACCTGGAAAATAAAAGACTCAAGGAAGTTCTGGAGGAATTAAACCTGGTGGATCTCCCAACTCAAGGGGGCATTTTCACGTGGAATAATCGACGTGGGGGGCTAAAGTAGGTGGTCGAGAGGCTAGACCGGTTCTCGTTTTTTGGGAAGTTCTTCCAGCACTCTCAAGGCCTGGGAACTGAGATCTTACCTTTCTGAGGCTCAAACCACTAGCTGATCCTAGTCAGTTGGGAGACACAAACCCCCCAGCGCTCGAAACCATTTAGATTTGAGAAATTATAGACAAGAAGCTTGAAATTTCTCCCTATGATGTCAATATGGTGGAAGAATCAACCCAACCTTTATGGGACTAAAATGTACCAATTCCAGCAGAGGATAAAAAACGCAAAAACATGCATTAAAAAATGGAACAAAGGAGGTATTCAGAAATATCCAGGAGGAAAGGAGAAAATTAGAAGGTAGAATGGAGGAGATGCAACAACAAATCATCCACCATGGGGTATCCCTGCTTCTACGACTAGAGGAAAACAAACTCCAATAGGAAATCACAGAGAGAGACATCCAGGAAGAGATCCTTATTCGACAGAAATATACGGTTCAATGGCTTCAAGAAGGAGACAAAAACACCAAATTATTCCATAACTCCCTTATATGGCACAAAAGCCAAAATAGGATAGAAACTCTCTAGAAAAATGATAGCACAATGGTAGAGAATCATGCCGAGATTGAATTAGAGCTAGTGAACTACTATAGGACCCTTATGACAGAACCAGAAGGGGACAAGACGACATAAATCCACCAGATTATAGAGGCGATTCCAACTTTGATATCTGCAGAACAAAACAATAGTCTCACTTGACAGATATCTATGGAAGAGGTGGAGGAGGTGGTCAGGTAGATGCCTCTTGGTAAAGCTTCATGACTGGTTGGGTTTATGTCGGATTTTTTCAAAACCTATTGGAGCATCATAGGTAGAGATGTTTGGGAGGTGGTTGAGGAATCAAGGAAAACACGATCAGTGCTTCAGGTGTTCAATGCCTCCTTTCTGACCCTTATGCCAAAAGAAAATGGAGCAAGAACGTCAAACAATTTCCACTCGATCTCTCTATGTAATGTAATCTACAAGATCATCACGAAGGTCATAGCTAACATGTTGAAACTCATCCTACAGTCAATTATCTCCTCAAAACATGGAGGGTTTGTGGAAGGTAGACAAATCCTGGATGGTATAATAGTGGCTCATGAAACCATCCACTCCTTGAAAACCAAGGGGTAGTCAGGTATGTTGATAAAGCTAGACCTCTCAAAAACTTATGACAAGATAAATTGGGACTTCCTACGTGAAATTATAAAATATTTCGGGTTCGACAAGGAGTGGATTTCTTGGATCATGGCTCTGATCTCTTCTGTCGTTTTTGTGATTCTGATCAATAGCTTCCCCTCCACAACCTTTAAGGCTTCAAGGGGAATCAGACATGGGGACCCCCTTTCCCCCTTCTTGTAGATTACATTACATGTGCAAGATATGCACGATCATTCGATTTATGACCTCAGTTTCGCCATCTGTTTGGGGGTGGAAGGCCGTGGATTTGGTGAGCTTGGTGTCTAGCAGTGACCAGAGGCTCGACTAGAATGTGCTGAGAAATCGACTATCCCGATCTGAGACAATGGTTTGTGGGATTCCAAAATGTACCCAGAATCGTTCAAAGAAGAGCTTGGCAGTGGCTTCTGTTGTGATGCACTTCTTGCAAGCAACCATAATCGCCATCTTAGAAAAGCGATCGACAACCACAAAAAACACAGTCATTTCCCCGTTTGGTGGATGGGAGGCCCGACATGTAGTCCATTGAGATGGATTCCCATGGTTTGTCAGGAGTAGGAAGAGGGGTGTACATGCCTTGTTTCTTAGTGGTTGGTTTGGCAATAGCGCAGGCAGTGCAAGACCTGATATACTTGCTAACCTCTTGTTGAAATTTCGACCAGTAGAAATGTTTTTGTAGCAACACCACTGTCTTTTCGACGCCGAAGTGTCCTACCACCCGACTGTAGTGGGCTTCCCAGATCAGCTTCGCTCGCTCACTTGAGGGAACACATATATGGCCCAGATGACACAAAAACCCATCCTGAAGATGGAAATTATTGGCAACTGCCTTTTCACCCAACATTTGGTAGGTGGTGGAAAAGTCCAGGTCTGTCTCATAGAGTTGGGGCCATCCAGAGGTCTCATGGCCGCARGAGTCTAGCACTGTGGTGAGTGYCGTGACTGGTGGTCTGCTGAGGCAATCAATGACACGGTTGATGCTTCCTGTTTTATACTTGATGTTGAGGTGGAATTGCTGCAAGTATGTGGGCCACTTTTGATGGTGGTAATTCTTCAATTTTCCTTGTGTCYGCATGAACTACAATGGCTTATGATCATGGTGGATGACTGTCTCCCTCCCAAGAATGTAATGTCTCCACTGGTGGCAGGGTTGCACAATGGAGTATATTTCTTTGTCGTAAGTAGGGTACTTACAGACAACATCTAATAGTGTCGCACTATGATAGGCCACGTGGTGGTCGTGCTACGTGAGAACGACAACCACAACATAGTCTGAAGCATCAGTCTCAATCTCAAAGGGTTGTTGCAGGTCTGGTAGTGAAAGTACTGGGGCTGAGCATAAGCATTGCTTCAAATCATCGAACACTTGTTGTTGGGGCCGGCCCCACGCAAATTTTGCCTTACCACCACCCCTGGTTATTTGGCTGAGGGCCCATGTAATATGGAAGAATCCCAACACAAAACTGCGGTAGAAATTGGCAAGGCCCAAGAAGCTCTGAAACTCAGTGAGTGTGGTTGGGGTTGGCCAATCACGGATGACTTGGATCATGGTTGGATCCACATGTACGTCATGTTGATCAATGATGTAGCCTAGGTAATGGACCATGTCCATGTCGAAGGAGCATTTTTCCAAGTTGGTGTATAGCTTGTGCTGCCGCAGGGTGTGCAAAACCTGTTGAATATGCTGCAAGTGTTCGGCCCAAGTCTTTCTGTAAATGAAATTGGTGAATGGTCCCAGGATATCATCCATCATCCTCATGAAAGTAGTTGGAGCGTTTGTCAGACCAAAGGGCATGACCAACCATTCAAAAAGGCCTTCCTTTGACTTGAAGGCGGTCTTCCATACATCTATCTGTTCTATTAGGACCTGGTGGTAGCCAGACTTCAGATCAATCTTACTGAAGTATTTTTTCCCCATGAGTTGATCAAGGAGGTCGTTGATTCAGGGAATCGGGTACCGGTTTCTGACTGTGATTTTATTCAGAGCCTGATAATCAATGCAAAGTCCCCAGGTTTCATCTTTCTTCTGTACCAACATGATTGGGATCCCGCAAGGTGATGAGCTAGGATGGATGTGCCCCTTGTGGAGAAATTCTTGGATCTGTCGCTTGATCTCCTCATTCTCTAACAAAGAGCAATGATAGACTGGCCCATTGGGCAGCGGTGCGTCGGGGGTCAGATCGATGGGGTGCTTGACCCGACAGTGCAAAGGTACCCTGCTAGGTGAGGGGAATATATCTGAGTATTCTTCCACGACCTTATCTACTTGCTTCTACTGTGTGGAGAGGTCGACCGCAAAGACCCTGGATGTGGCTATGATTTTTCTCTCATTCTGAGAGCGAATCACGAAGAAGACAAACTTCCCCGTCTAAGATATGACCTTCCTACATTGCTTAGCAGAGATCAAGGAAATAACACTAGGTGGGATAACCTCGGGTATCCTGTACAATTTCCTATTCAAAGTAATAATAACACTACGAGGCCTAGACTCATATATAGCATGGTGTTTCCATAAATAAGGTTGGCCCAAAAGAACATCACAAACTTTGAGAGGAGCAACATCACACAATACCTTGTCTTTGAAGGGCTTGATGCCGTACGACAATCGACACTGTTGGTTGGCGCGGAGATCGCTTCCTTGGCACAGCCATCCAATGGTGTAGGGTTGTGGGTGCGGCGTTGTCGGAAGGGCCAACCACTTGGCGACCTCTCATGAGATGAGGTTCTTCTGGATACCACTATTAATGATATAGTGCAGTGGGGTGCCTTTTACCCACATCCGTGAATGGAAGAGGCTCTCTCCTTCTTTTGGCTTGTCTGGTTCACCATGCCGGATCTTGGTGGTAGAAACGGTGGCACTGGGTTGTGCGTCAATGATCCATCCTCCCCTTTATGGTTCCGACTCAGAGTCAGAACCCACATCTGATTCAGAGGCTTTCACTTCGGCCACCAGCATCTGCTTTGAGCAGTAGTCAGCAGTGTTATGCCAAGGGATCTTATGGAATTCGCACCACTTCCCGGTATCTTTCTTTGTCTTTCCGGTGTCCTTCTTTCCTTGCGGATTGGACTGGTTGTCCTGATACTGTCCATATTTGCTCTGTCCTTTGTTTTGTGGGTTGGGGCCGCCCTTTCCTGGATTTTGTTGTGAGGGGTTCCCTAACCCAAATTGTCACGTCTTTTGTTTGAGCCTCTACTCGATTTTGACGGCATATCGGTAGGCCGCGCCCAAGGATGAGATGTCCAGAAATTCCATTTCGGTCTGGATGTATCTATGCAGAGCACCGTGATACTTGAGCACCAGATGTCTCTCCGAATCTTTGATACCCAACTTGGTGCGCAAGGTATGGAAGATATTTGTGAAATCTGGCACTGCTTGGTCTCTTTCTTGCCGTAGTGTCCATTTGGTATACAAGTCGTTATAACTTCCGACAGGGTAGTATTGTTCCTTAATAGCATCCCTAAAGGATTCCCAAGTGGCCGTCACTGTAAATAATGAGGGTTCCTCTGTTTCCTTTTGCTCACAGAAAGTTTCCTACCAATCTTTGACATGGGGAACGGCTTTGAGGAGCGCAAAAGTAATATTTTCTCTATTCGAAAAGTTATGGACAGAGAAATACCCTTCTAGTAGATTCAACCACTTGTCTACAACATCTGCGTCTATCTGACCTTCAAATATAGGAATATCGAAGTTTATTTGTACCTTGAAGGGGGCGGTGCCTCCGCTTGAAGAAGATGTGTCGCATGTTGGTAGTCGTCGAAGGATTTGCTCGAAATTATCCATCATCTTGTTCCTCTGTTGCGTGAGGGATTCCTCAATCAACATTTTGAAAGGATCTCCTGTCCCATCATCTTTATTTTCTCCTTCCATGAGAGGTCTCTTAGGTGTACGAGATCTTTTGTCCTCAAGAGAAACAAGCTCGAGACCCAAATATTTGTACTCCAACCTCGTTGGGGACATGCATTAAGACGACAAGGAGAAGACCGCTCTGATACCACTGATCTGGATTTTACGAGCAGAATGAAATGACTACATATTATTACTAGATGCTTAACACAGAATAACAAAGATACAGTAAAACTGGTTTTCTATTCAATAAGGAAATAAGCTGAAACTGTAAAATGTAGCGGAAAACAAGCTTGCTGGAATGGTGGCGGCTTATCTTTGAGAAGAGATGTGACGACTGCGCTCATTCGCAAGAAGATGATTACAATGAGGCTCTCAAGTCCTTTTTATAATAAACATAAGTTTCAAAAACCCTAAACATCCAAAATCCTAACCCGAGGAGATTAAGCACCAAAATTCATGTGGGCCCCGTTTGGGTAAATCAGTACATCAACTTCCCGAGGTCGTAACTTTTGCATACGATCTCTGTTTTAGGCATATGATAACCCATTGGAAATATCTATCCGAGGACTACAATAATTGCATGATGGAATTTTTTGACTGCAACATACCCTAAAAAACGTCGTTTAGGGCCTTAAAACGACTTCGGAAGTTCAAGACCTGAAAAACTACTAAAAATAGTAAATTATCAAAATTGCTAGAAAGTTGTTTTGATCCAGCTGGAAAAGGTGGGTGGTCACCGATATACACCTGGATCAATACCAAAGTTGACTTTTTTGGGGCACTTCTTGTTTTTATCGGGGACAATTCAATACCTAGTCCTCTAGACCAAGCGTATTCCTTTCCATCCTTTACATCAGTTGTTATTGAACAACTGGCTTCCCCACTCCCAATGTCACTCCTATAAATCGATTTCCCCTTAAACATAGGTAGTTGTACATTAGATTCCTTATCACAAATGAAAGGAATAAGGGAATCTAGTACAACAGACATAGTAGAATCTCCTTCTTCAGATTCTCTATAACCAGGTAAATCTATCGTACAGCTTAACCCTGCTAGATTCAACTACTGAAAACTATTATCATCCGACTGTGGAGATGGTTCAAGTGAGGGACTTTTGCTAGGAATCACATCAGTTGTCAAAGTCTGTCTTTCGGGAGGGGTAAACGAATCCATATCCAAGCCACCTAGAGAATGCGATGTAGAGGAGGCTAGACAACCAATAGTAAATCCAGGGCACCCTAAAGAATCATTGACTACAGAGGGCCGAGGGAGACTTGTAGTCAAATTCTTTAAACTCTCGGAAGAATTAAGAAACTCTCTTTCCCAAATAGTCAGAGAATCAAAAAAAGATGGGCAGAAATTTAGTAACTTACCTGAGACAGAGTTACCATTGTCCACAGGGAAAAAAGCAGGATTATCTACATTAGTCTCCCCCGAGCCGTAAAAACCCGTCTCCATAGACAAATCCGCTTCACAATAGTCAGGTTCCACCTCCTCCAGTAGAGTATCCTCATCTTCATAACCTTTACATTATCTCCTGAGATGTTTTGTACTCCTGCAGAAACTGCAACGAAATAGAATGGTGAGATAGTCTAATTTTTGGAGGAAATGCTTCCAATGCCATTCAATGTCAAGAGTTTCTGGTAGGCCCATATGAATATCGAGCTCAACCAGTACTCTACCCACTTTCCTCGCAGAAGCAATCGTTGCTTCTTTGTCTACCATCAGAAATTTACCAAGTGAATTGCCAATAGCAGTGAGTGCTCCTTCATTCCACATAAACAACAGAAGACCTGGTAACAAAACCCATAAGTGCCTTAGTGAAAAGTATTCCATTTCCAGGTTAAACGCTATTGTCTAGCGTTTAAGCATCAGACTATTCTTATCTTTAACCCAAATACTAGCTAGTAGAGTATTCACATCTTTAGGGCTTCTGCAAAGGAAGCCAACCCATCCTTTTGTCAAGAAATATGTTTCCGGAATATAGCCTAGAACATGTAACCATATACGTTCTATCCAACTAGATAACTTCTCCACGTTTAAATTTCTATAGGCATATCTGCCAACTATACGACAAAGTTCCATCTGACAGGTAGCTTTAAGTCCGATGTTGGATCCTAGGACCATTTTCCTGTATGTTTTCTTTTCTGTCCAGTGTTTGTGACCCTTTCGAATACTGGCCTTTCCTTTTGGTATATTACTCGGGGTCCCCAAGATACAATTATCTTCTACTCTATACAGTGGAGAGACCAACCCAATATTTCTACCATTCTGTATGGATTTCGCGCAAGGGTTTAAAACTGTTTCCACAGTGGGTTCAAAGTCAGGAGCTAAAGGAGGGTCTAGACTCTGTGAAGCAGGTTTTTCCACCGTTCCAGAGTGTGTTCCGTGACCAGAGAAATGAAAGAGTGCAATTTTTCCCCTCGTAAAAAACTGTTGTCTCTCATCTGCCACTTGCCAGTGTACTTCTGCTGGCTCACTCAATAATGCATTTACCTCAACGTTAATTCTGTCTAGACGGCTAAGTACCATAATTCTCTACTTAGACTCCACTGAACCCAAAGGCTTAAATCTAAGGTAGAGGACCCACCCCAAAAACCAAGAAGGATGTTGTAATTTTGGTAACTGTGAAAATAATCAATAACATGAGCCACCTGGAGAGCACTATCCCAACCCCAAGAATAACACACTTAAGGTCCCTTGAGAGTTAATAACTCATTACAGATTCCATAAATGGAGTAATAAGAGGTCAATAAATACCACATCCGCCAAAAGAGGACAATAATCAATCCACCGAGAGAAAAAACTAAACAGTAGCAAAGAATGACAAAAATAAACAAAGAAACTAAGCGCAACAAAGTCTACCAGTGGACAGTCACCAAAACTTGAAGCCTTGTTACGTTATGGTGCAACTATCCCTCTTCCTTGACAGTTCTGTTATGAGAACATCCTCCAATGTCTCCTGGTTTTTTCCCGCCTGAACAAAAATTTGAAAAAAACCTGTCCCCACAGCTCCGCCATCTTCAACTTGCATCCCACTGTACTTAGTTGTTGTAGACCTCTTACTTAATAAGACAATTTTTAACCAAGTGGGTTAGCAAAAAATATTGTATTTTTTAGAAAGAGGATTAGGGGTGTTGTTGTTGTTGAAGATGGCTTTGGAGAGCATGCTAAAAAAAAACTATTTTCACACAAGAAAAAAATTTCTCTTCTCGATGACAATAAGGGTTAGATTTCGATTAGCTTACCCAGAAAATGCACATTTATTTATTTATTTCTGATTTGTCGAGATCGCACAGGGCGCGGGGCAAAGAGCATACACAGATCTAAAAGAGTAGAAACCCAGAAACAAATAATATAAAACTGAAATAATACTTTGCAAAAAATTAAAAAGGGCATATTTAGGCTTTATACCTCTGGATCTAGTTGAAATGGCCATATCGTGGGCAAACAAAAAGCTTTTCAAGTGAAACGAAAAAGCGTTCCTACTGAAAATGAGCACTTTGGACGCAATGGAACAATCCTCTCATCCCATAAATGTACAAAAATGGCAGAAAATAGAGATGAGACAACTTGGTTTCACGGTCTCAATCTACAACAGGAACATGTATTCAAACAAGCTTTGATACCATGTTCAACAACATAGGTATTCCAACAGAGGACAAACGCCTTCAATAACCACTCACACAACCAGATCAAAGATCAACACACCAATGTTTTGACGTGGTAAAACCCCTACGGGAAAACATCCACGACCCCAGCCAATGCGATCACTTAGAACGGTTTATTAATGCAAAAGAAAATGATTCCATAGAGATTTTACAATAGAGTTTCTCACAATCGTTTTCTTATAAGAATTTTTGTTATAAGAATAGAAAATTAAAAAAGTGAAAACATTTTTGTTATAATAATAGAAAAATAAAAATTCCCCTTTAGAGTCATAGGTTTAAAACAAAGGGAGTGGGGTATGTACACTTCTCTAGACTTTAGCAGTCAAATATGTGCCCCTCTCTTATCCTACAAACAATGGAGTCTCATACACCAATATAGTTTTGGCTTCATCATGACCTTAAAATTAAAATATTATTATCATTTTAAATAGATATAAATTTTTAATATATTCAAATTTAATATAAAGATTATTTTATTCAAACCAAAATCTAAAATATAAATAAAAACATAAAACATATTATCATAATTTTAAGGAAAAAAAAAAATCAAGAATTAAAATTTATGGGAAAATTTTTAGTAACTAATATAATGGAAAGTAGTCAAATACATTGATGTTTTCATATATTTATAATTTAATATAAATGATATATAATTAGTTGTAATGAATTATATATATAATTAATTTGTTAGGTTAATATTTTTAACAAAACTTTAAAATAAAACAACTTAATTTTGTATTAATTTTAGTCTATTTTGAAATGAGGAAATATTATTTTTTCAATAAATACAAAATTAAATTAATTATTACATAATAAACTATATTTAAAATCTTGAATGATAAAAGATAATAAAATAGAATATAACTATGAATTATTTTTAAAAAAAAGTCAAGGTGGTGGGGGATCTGCTCTTAG
>SNQJ01S0010872.1:144170-172715 GCA_010110895.2 Picea sitchensis | reverse complement strand
TTGAGTCTAGCACACAATAGTTTGATTGGAAATGTACCCAAGGAATTAGCCAAGTTGTGTTTTCTGGAAATTCTTAATTTGGCAATGATCATTCTTACTGGAGAATTACCCCAACAATTAGGGAACTTGGGTCATTTATTATCAGTAAACATTTCCCACAACAAACTTAAAGGGAGGATACCAACAAGTGGTATATTCAATACATTGAACAAGACTTCACTCAAAGGAAAATGCAAGCCTATGTGGATCATGAGTGAATGTTTCTTGTCCCATGGTTATTCCTAAGCCAATAGTTATAAATCCAAATTCAAGTGGGAGTCCAACCAGAGGAGGTATTTGAGTGATTAAATCTAGACGCAACAAAAGTGTTCTTAGTGTTTCTACAATAATTGCAATATCTACAGCAACTGCAATTGCGTTTGGTGTGGTTGCAGTGACCATCCTGAATATAAGAGCACAATCCAGTTCAAGATTGATGAATCTTATGCTTGATAGCCTTTCACAGTCCCATTCACTGATATGGGTCTAGGAAAACTGGTTATGTTTACACCCAACTTGGATCATGCATCTGATGATTGGATGACGAGTGCTCATGCATTGATTAACAAAGAATGTGAGCTTGGAAGGGGAGGTTTTGGGACTGTGTACAAAGAAGTCCTAGGGGATGGGAGGATAGTTTCTATAACAAAGTTGATGGTTTCCAGTTTGGTTAAATGACAACAAGACTTTGAGAAGGGGATACAAATTTTGCGCAGAATCAAGCATCTGAATCTAGTGAATGCCACAATTACAACTTCTCATATATGACTAAATTTAAAGTGGAATTTTGTATAGTAAACTTCACAAAATATCCCAAACATATCCATCGTTAAGTTGGTCAAGTTGATTTAATATAGCTTTTGGGAATGCAATGGGGCTTGCACATCTTCACCATGCTTGCAGACCGCCAGTCATACACTATAACATAAAATCCAACAATATTTTGTTGGATGAAAATTGCAACCCTAAAGTTGCATATTGTGCCTTGGAAAGTTGTTTCCCATGCTCGATAGATACATTCTAAGTAGAAAAATACATATTGCATTAGGATATATGGCACCTGAATTTTCCTGTCAGAGCATTAAACTAACGAGTAAGGAAAACAAAGTGAGTGTTGAAAACCGTTCACAACATAGCTAAAATGTCTATGCAAAATTTATGGAGGGGTGATTGGTTGGCCGAGTGCTGACATTGCTTACTTTGCAGGATTATTGTAACCAGGATCAGAAATATTTTCCAAACTTCTTGGAGAAAAAATCACGACAAAGGTGTCTGGTAATGGTCTCGTTCATTATTCAGCCTCTCTTCTACACCTACAAACCACTGACATTGGGCTTCTTGTATGCCAAAAAAAAATTGTAATCAAATGAATGGAAAATAAACTATTTGTTCTTTTTTTTTTAACCTAAATGAAAGCTACGGTTTTAGCGCTCTTCTTTATATAAAATTGGTGAAGCTTTTCTAGCGTGAAACCCACTCACAATAGTTCAAATCCATTGGATAATAATCGTTGCTCCCTTGACCATTTCATTTATGACATGTTGATGTGTCACTTACGAAATCACCCACTATCATTAGACCAGGGGTGCTCCCAGACCATTTTTTTTTTATGTTTGGTCTCTAAGCCGCCATTATCATTATCAATGATTTACACATTCACTACCACCACCACATATCGCCCATTCTTCTCCAAGTTAACATATCATACTCTCTTTGCTTGTTTATGAACACTTCATTTATTCATTTGACTATAATTCATAAGTCTAAAATTTAGCATTTATTTTCTAGATTTTTTGTTCACATACCATAAATTTATTTTCAGAGCTTCATTTGTCTTTCACATTTCTATGGCTGCAATTCATAAATCTGAAATGTATCATTTTATAGTTTGTTTTCATTTAGAAAAACACAATGTAATCATTGTCCCCTTGGCCCAATTTTAGAACCAAAGCTCTGATACCAAATGTAGCACCTTTACCAATGGGTACTCTAAAATAATATTTGCTAACTTAAACACATGCATCTAGTGTAAACGATTTTTTTTTATTTCACACATGAAATAACCTACTACATATTTACAACTCTTTTACAATTTTTCTAATGCTAAATATTCCAAATTTGAATCCAAATGTATGAATCTAAATAAGAGGATGATATTAATAAGAAGTTAACTTTACGATTAAAATATTTAAATAGAAACATAACGAAATACACCAAGTGAAATACCTCCTCCCTAGTCTATTGAAGATGACCATTTGCAATGTAGTCTTGTCAGTAGTATGAAGGTGCTTCCAAGAATTCATTTTCTTTTCACTTGCCTAGAGGGAAATACCAAAATCCTCCCAACCAACTAGGAGCCTAGTCGACTTCCTAGCTCCAAGAAACCTTTCAGTTTCTTGCCCTTCCGTGCCCATGACTCCAAGAACAACAAAGAACATATGCTCTAAGAAGACTCACAAGAATTATATCTTCCAAGAATTATCCAAATTCTCCACAAACTCCAACCTCCCAACATGCTCCAACCTCTCCTTATTTATCAAGTTTCCATACCCCCTTCCCCAAGTCTCCTCAACTACCCTCATTATTAGCCATCAACCTCCCTTATCTAGATTTTTGGGAAAAGTTAAAATAAAACTAAAATATAAATGAATTACATAAAATAACAACAAATAAAATGCAAAGTCTTTCTTCTCATGCTAGCTTATAAATGCAACTTTAGAATTTACCCCAAATGTACATGACAACCCACCATACTCATTTAATTCATCATACTAACCAAGATATTTAATGATACTAGATATTTTGTATGCAATATAATTTACATAGTCATTAAACCATTAAATTAAATAGTTAATAATCTAGTTAATAACTAATACATTAATTAATTATACTAGTGTACATGTGTAGGGTATGTGTGTGTAGCTAGCGAACACAAATCCTACACATGTGCTAACGATAAACAATCAATGTCTCTAGTGCATAGTTCCTATATGATCACAATAAGGCATATAGGACAACAAATGAATCATTTAGTAATAATAACTAACAAAACTACAATAATTCATCAAGAATTGATCATCACACTTAGAATATCAAAAAAGAAATCATAATGAGTGTTTTGGAACCAAGTGAGAAATCAAGAATGGCACAACTAATCCCATAACAATTTTCTTAACTAACATCGAATCATCCTTCCTTCCTAACATACTTTCATCTTCCATCATATCCTTTCCTCTGTTGGACTAAGCTAGAGTGTCAACTATATTGACCTAACTCCAGATAGAACCCGTAAGTGGAAGTGTCATACATCTCGACCAAGATTCCCCAATAGGAAACTATTAGTCGTTATCACACGTCTAGGGGAGAGTGACTTCACACATCCCTCCTGCGACTCTAGGTTTTAGAGGGTAAATGGTGGGAAATACCTCCACCCCTCCTTATAGAACTAGGGTCAACACCCTACATGTGCAACTATTTTTTTTAGAGTCACATCATCAAACAACCACTTTGAGTAAGTTGTACGTTGTCAAAACCACACTTACCACAGATCATAGCAATATTTCAAATCATAAATTAAATAATAAGTGAAACTTAAAACATACTCTATCTTTTTTATGTCTATGACATCCGAGTTACTTCAACACTATAGTCATTTGGCTATTACATAGCTCATCAACTTGTAGTTTAGTTCACCAATAACTCATATCCATGCATATACACCACAATTTCATATAAGATTCCATATATGTATTAATTTTCAATTAAGAAATGTATGTTTACATGTTTAACCAACTCACATAATGATCAACATCATGAACATATAACGATGAAAATACTATCAGAAAATACATAATTAGGCCCAGATGTACATATCTCAAATATTTATCCCAATCTAATTAAGCCCAAACAAATGTTAATAATTGAATTAAAAAGATGAGTAAACTATAATGTTCTAACTGCCTAAAGACAAGATATGGGGCATTACACATTCTAGGAAATCACTTTGCAAAGCCAATAAAAACATCTAATTCTCCAAAGATATTTATTTGGCAGCTTCTCCTCTCAAATCAGGAATTTTATCATTGGAAACAACATCAAAATGCTTTTATCTTGTTTTTTGATGGAGCATCAACAAGTAATCCAGTGGTGACAGGTGCAAGGGGAGTCGTTTTTTACTCCGGAGGAAATAAAGCATTGGATTTTTCATGGGGACTTGGGAATGCCACCAATAATCATGTTGAGACAATCTATATGGGATTATGCCTCATCCCAGTCAACAGATTGATGATATTAGTGGTTATTGGAGACTCAGATTTGATTATAAAGGGTCTCCTAAGAAACATCAGGAATACCCATCCCATTATAGCTAGGGTCCTTCTCAAAATTAGAGACCTGAAACAAAAACAAAAATAATTTAGATACTTCCATGTTTACAGAACTTAGAACAACATAGTTTAGTCCCTAGCTAAAGAAGCCAAGCAATTTGTGCAATGTGTTATCACATGAAGTTGTCAAGGGTCACCTGTAATTGATGTTAATACCTAAGTCTGCACCCTTGCCTCATCTCTCTCTTTTTTGTATGCCAGTCCTAGAATTTTTCTCTTATGACTGGTAAAGTCAATTTCCCTTTTGTTTAAGGACCTGGTTTCCCTTGGTGTCTCTCTTGACTGAGTCTAGGCCCAAAGTTTTTCTATTTCTCTCAAAGGATAAACACTTATCAGGATTTGGGCTCAAAGTACTGGTAATCTAGTTTTCTTGAGCTCACATAAAGTCATCCAAGTCCTTTGCTGATACAGGTGACAACCATGAGCACGAAGAGCATCGGTCAAAGGCAGTCCATTTGGGCTTAAATACAAGCAACAGGCAAGTTCATGTTTCAACGACGGAGATCCCAGGGTCGTTCATATCAATGACCATGCTTCATTTCGGTGCCACAACATGCTCGAGCGTTAAAATCCTTAAGTGGGCCGAAATCTAAACCATGGTATTGCGGGAGAGCTACGTGGTGGAAGGTGGTGAGTTCGGGCCCAAAAGCGGTGTGGTTCCAAACCGCTTTCGACGGCCTTGAAATCACATGCTCATTCAATGCCGAATCCAATAGCAGCACGTGGTCGCTCCCTAGTCTTCAAGCCTCGTCTCGATCCCAAGGAGAATTCATTTAATGAACAAGGACCAGTAGTTGAAACCTCGACTCACTCCATAAATAGAAGGCATGGAGGGTCTAGCCATGGAGACAGAACTATCAGCTTGAGGAACCACGATGGACGATTTTTTCCGCAAGCCCATGTTGATATGATCTTGCGTCTGACAGAAGGATACACGCACAATGTGACACAAGGATGCACAGATGGAAAATCTTTGGACATGATGGACAGCTCGTGCTCCTAGCGGTTGTCCACTGTTTTGGGTATAAATACATCAATTGAAGAATATGTTAGGGTCGATGATTGAGAAGAGCTCTCTATTTGTAATAATTTGATAGCAAATATGGTCTCTGGTTATGTATGAGACATTCGACTTTCTCATTAATAGAAGTTAGTTTCTTTCATCATCTTGTTTCCTCTTGTGCTGAAGCACTCGTGCATGGATGATCGAGACGAGATGTTGTGGTTCATTGTAATGGAGGTTTGATTATAATGTTGCTGTGATATGTTTCAATATTTTCTTTCATTGTCACGTTTCCTCTTATGATGAAATGCTCGTGCATGGATGATCCAGACAAGATGTTGTAGTTGTATTGTAATGGAGGTTTGAATATAATACTGCTATGATATATTTCAGTATCTTAAACTTAAGTTCAAGAGTGCTCTTGTGCCTGATTTTTTCTGCACCAAGCTGCTTGAAGGTTGGATGCTCATGAAGACTTGTCCATTTTCCTCACTAAGTCTTCCTCCTTCTCACCTTTATCCTTAAACCACTAATTGAAGTTAATGAGAACCTCATTTAATTATGCATTGCTAGACCAGTTTTCTGTGTTAAAACATTCTTATGATGAGCTTTGTCCATTTGACCTCCAATCATAAACCTTCCTCCACAAACCATTTTGATGGGTACTGGGCTTATCCTCCTACAATATGAGGGTGACTCTCAGTGCTAACACAAGGGAGACTTAAACATAACACCGAGATTAAATATGAACCCATTATTTATTGTAAACATGAAGGTGATGGTGCACAATTTGGTTTGCAAAGCACATTTACATTATTTAGTCATTTCAATGGTTTCTACAACGAATATTGGGTCATCCACCCCCCTCCCCACATAATAAAGGCTCACTTATCGCCATGAAAGGATGGCATGTTCCACATGCTACTCGAAATCAACTAGCATGAGGAATAATTCTCATCCTACGACTCATCTCTCATCAGTCCATTGAATCAGTTACTCGAGAACTGTACTTGCCACTGGACTCATGTGGGAACTGCACACTCACCCAATATAACATTCACTTCATTAGTACAGCACGGTATATGATACCCATGGGAAGCACACTCTCTACGTCGCCTCTTGTCATCCTCTTGAACGGAATGCAATCATTCATTTTCATGGCGTCGGCTTTCCCCCTCAGGGTTAATTTCCCCCCTCCCTTGTTTATGCTTCTCAAAGGTGGCGAAAAAATCTCAAGGACCTGTTTAGAAGTTAGGACGACTAGTCTGAATAGGAAGCGGGCTTCCAGTATTCAATTTGAAAGAGAAATTGCTTCCATAACAATGTGGAGGAGAAGCAAGGAACCATGCAGATGCTTATATTGCATGACAGGTAGACTCTGGGAGAAGTTACATATGCAGTAAGGGGAAATTGACGAGCTTGGAATCTCGAATACACAACTAATTCTTCAACTCCATGAGAAAAATCATCTCCGTAATGAAGAACTGGAAGTTGTGTTGAGAGAAATTAATAGGAACATAACTCATATTCATTCCCTCCGTAGGCATCTGCCACACTTCCCTTAAGGTGTTCAACCATTGCCAATTCTAGATGAGTCAACTGAATTGAGGGAATCAAATGAAGTCACCCATCCACCAAAACTACATTTTGTTCCAGTAGTAATGGATGTAGAGCGAGCATGACAACATGGGCCGAATTTGGAGCAGGTCAATGCTAATCAGAACTAGGTGGACACATCTCTACACCTCAATTAGAACATTATGCTATCTAAATTTCTCTTTTTGTTGTTTTCATATGTAGCCATTTTCATGTGGAATTTTTGTATAAACTCCATTATGAAAAGGAAGACGATACAAATAGATCAAAAGACACATAAGGTAGAAATTTTCTATGAAAGTTTGAAGTTTGGAATTATTGTAATATTCGCTGATTTTTCTAATCCAAAGCCATTTTTCTAATATAATATTAATTGTTTCTATTAAAATTTATTTATTTATTTATGAGATAGAACAAAATTACAAAAGTAGATTCCATAGGAATTCCTCTGGCTAAGAGTCCAGTAGTGTTGTCCAAAAAACTTGAGCAAAAAACAAAGTGTCTTCTTTGATTGTTGTAGGACTTTCTAGAAATAAATTGTGTAGAAGTTTTGAAACATCCAACGTGTTGGACTCGATGTTATGGTGTTGACATTGATTTCAAAGATGGGGTATTAATGTCAAATTGTTATAGATCCTGAAGCTCGGGAGAGGTAGCGCGAGGATCGCGCAGAAGACCGAGTGTTGTACAGAAGGATCGTGAAATCATGACTGTTCCCTTTTGAATCTTGGGAGCAATCCAAACAGTTGAGCCAAGAGAAATCTGGATCGTTGGGTCGAGGAGCTAGATCAATGAGGATCATCAGATCTCACCTTAAATTCAAAAATAACCTTACCCGTCGGATCGTAATTCCCATGGTAATGATGGTCATTCGAAACTGACCCTCCAGACGTAAAGGAGTTTTGAATCGACTGGAAATCCTGAAGCATGAAATCTCGTTAGTCGTCTGATCTGATAGGTATATCTGTCAAAATATCAGTCATTGGATCAAGGCAATGAAAGGATAGGGAAATCAGAATCGTCAACCAATAGTAAGCAGTCATCGTCTCTTTATGACCATTTTGGTAGGTAATCCTTTGGGAAGTTGAAAGGTTAGAAATTGCAAGGATCACGAAATCATGAAATCCCACTAGTTGTTCAATCTAATAGGTAGATCGGTTGAAATATCAGTTGTTGTATTAAGCCAGTGGAAGGATAGCGTAAGAAGGAGCTGTCAACCGACAATAAGTAGTCATCATTACTTTATGATCGTTTCGGTAGGTCAAACTCCGGGGAGTTGGAAGATTGTAAACTACAAACATCATGAAATCCCAGAATATAGAAATGATTGTGGAGCGTACACTCAACGGTTGATCAAGTTGCAACCGTGGATTGATTTTTAAATCCCAGATGATCCACTCAATGCCTGATTAAACCCTGACTGTCGGATAAAATATTGAAGGGAAACAATCTACGGTGGAGGTGCAACGTGCATTGGTGAAGTGTTCGAAGGTTAATAGGAGGAGCCCTATCCTCGTGAATGGTAGTTAAATTACCACTAGGAAAGAAATTTATACACATGGATACCTTTGAGATAGGTTTTAAAACCACTTCGGGAGGTATTACTCCAGAAGAATGCAAGGATTGTAAAGGGAGAATAGCCCAAAGGTCGAAGTCCGAAGGACTTGGTTCCAGTACCGGTCGCGTGATAAGGTAAAGTAGTTGATAAGGAGCACAAATGGAATAGAAGTAAATAAGCTTGTGGAAATTTTCGAATGAGGTCCTATGTAGAAGAATAGGGACAAAAAGAGGTGCTAGGAGCAACGCCTAATTGGATAAGCCCTTGGTTTTGAGCCTGTGGTCATTTGGAAAAGTGGTTTGAAGAAAGCACCTTTGCAGAATTCAATTTCTATAACAGTTTAAAGGGCCTATAGAGTAATTTGACAATAGTGGCACCCAACCATTCCATTGCTACTACAATATTGTTTGCACGTGAAGGGATAAATAACTTACAAAGGATTTGAAGTCTTTTAAGTTAAAATCAACTATCAAATGTCAACATTATTGTTAAAATTAAATGAAGATGTGCAATGGTTCATTTCCAAAAGACACAATGGTTCAATCTTATATCTATTTAAATACTATATAAACCAAAAATTGTGGTGGAAAGAAAATGTCTCTGTGCTCTAATTCAAAGATCAAACACAAACATAGTCCAAAGAAGAACATGAAGCATTCACATGAAGTGAGGGTGGAAGGGAGGAGCAAGGAAGGATTGAAGTCCTCTAAAGGTTGAAACATGAAACAAGGGAGTTGGTGCTTCCTCAAGGTGGTGCTCTAAACATGGGATTGGTGTCTCCTTGAATTGGTGCTCAAAATAAGAGAGATTGGTGTCTCCTAAATATTGTAACTTGTATTATTTGTGATTATTCTATTTAACTTCTATTTTCAGTACATTCTTGTTGATCAATTGTTGTGATTAATAATTAATTATTATTAAAAATATTAAAAAAGAAGAAATATTGATTCACCCCCCCCTCTTAGTATTAGCCAACATTTCAACAATTGGTATCAGAGCAGATTCCTTTACCATGGTCTAACCAGTTGAAGGTATATTATGAGAAATCCAATGGATCAACAAGAAGGAATGTCCTCCAACAAAGCAACATTGTTCAAAGCAGGGATGATTTTAAGGATGGAAATTTATTTTTAAATGTAGAAACCTTGGCAAATATTACTAACCCTTCATATGCCAACTATAAATGTTGGGCGATATTTTTGTAAACATATTCAAATTTCTAAGGATTTTATATAGTTTTTATAAATTTTTGGCGATTTTTAAGGTAAAATAATTTTATCCTATAGAATTTGAGCGAATCATTTTTAAAATAGAGAATCTCGTTTTTGGAAAAACCATGGAAAATTAGCCCATGAGCGAAATTTAGCCCCTAAAATCATCCATGGTTCAAAGGAAATGACTATGCATTTTGGAGTATAAGGATGGAAATTTATCTGATGTCTCTTGGATGTGATGCCTGGCGATCAATGGTAAACGGTTACACTGCACCTTCAAATGTTGCTACAAAGAAACTCTGCAATGATAATTCAAGAGTTGTTAATGCAATTCTTAGTGGATTAGCAAACCCCATATTTGTAAAAGTGATGCATTGTGAATCAACAAAATAAATTTGGGGAAAAATTAAAGTAATCTATGAAGGAGATGTCAAAGTTAAGCAAGAAAAGCGTCAAACGTACAGAGGGAAGTTTGAGAGTCTGAAGATGAAAGATGAAGAAAACATTGCAGAATATTTTCAAAGAGTGGATGAAATAGTCAATTCAATTAGAGCATTGGGAGAAGAGATAAAAGACAAGATTATTGTTCAAAAGGTGTTGATATCATTACCAATGAGATATGACGCCAAGGTATATACCTTGGAAGATCGAGAAGACCTTGAAAACCTTACAATGGATGAACTTCATGGGATCCTTATAGCCTATGATATGAGAACCGGGAAATACAATTCATCAAAAAGGGAAACAAACTTCAAAGCATCAAAAGAAAAAAAGAACCATGACCATGCACCAAATTAAAATCACTCAAACATATCAGATGAATAAGAGACCAACTTTATAAGGAATCTCAAGAAAGGGTCTAGAAAATACAAAGGGAAGTTACCTTTCAAATGCTTCAACTGTGGAAAAATTGGACATTTTTCTAACAAATATCCCTATCCCAAACAAGAGGATAATGATGATGAAGAATCTTGCAATCAGAAAAATGATAAAACCCAATACAAAAATAAATTCTACAAGAAAAAGAAAAACTACTACTCTAATGAAGACAATAATGCATTTGACATGAGTGAAGATGAGGAGACAAAGCTTCTATTTATGGGCACAGAACCTCCAAATGAATATGAAGGAAACTCTGAAGTTGAAGGAGAAGTATACCTTGAAGAATAACTTATTAGTTCTCTTGAAGTACTACAAAAATATAAAAAGAAGAATAAATCATTAAGATAACAACTACTAGAATATGAAGAAGTACAAAAATCAAGTGAAAAGGAAGTTTCAAAAACCCTCAAGAAAACATAGCAAATCATTATTGATTTGGATACTTAACTCCAAGAAGCTAAAAGAATAGAATAAGTCATTTTAAATCAACTCAATTAAAAACAACAAGACTATGAATAGCTAGAGGCTGTAATTATCCTTCTAAAAGGGGAATTTGAAAACAATTCAAAAATATTGGATGATATTCTTAACAATCAAAGATCATTGAATGATAAGACAAGACTGGGATATGATCAAAATAAGTCTAACAAAGGATCTAACTCTACATCTCATGAATTTGACAAAACTCCAAAAATTTATGCAACTACCCTTCAAAGCTCCTTCAATCAGAAAGAAAACAAGATAAAGATGGTTTCTAATCAACAGAAATATGCAAAAGAAAATTAATTAAGATGGAATAAAATTACAAGAAGAACTTTCCCCAGAAGGTATCAACATTTATTTCTTGGATATTGCTTCTCTTGTAATAATTTTGGGTATAAAGCAGTAGATTATAGAGCTTATGGAAAGAACAAACATAAGAATGTTCAAAGATATGGTTATATGAACAACAAGAATAATAATAGTCAAGAAAATAGAAACTATAATCTATTATCTCCACTGCAAAATTACAATGTTGAATGCCTTAAATACAACAATTGTTGTCACAAATCTAGTGACTTTAGACTACCAAAGATTTCCATAAAAACATCCAAAATTCATGAAGAAAAGCATAAGAAGGAATGGAAAGAAAAACAAATAGAAGAAAAAAAATTGTGTAAGGTGTTGGCCCTTGACCAAGTTTGAGGAAACATTGGTCGTGTTTGACCATTTTTGGGACTTCGATGGGCTGGTCAAAGATGGAGTTCCCAGGCAGAGATGAGATCACGAGATCTCACTTGTTTTGTGGGCTTGTGGACCTAGAAAGGGTTATTAGGGTTTATGTAATGGGTTAAGGGATGTCGGCCCATGGGTTTACCCATGTTTAGGACTTTTTGTAATTGTATAAATAAGTAGCTAAGTGATGTAAGTGTTATCTGTGTACAAGGGATTGGTTTAGTGCATGACTATTAGTGTCATTGTGCATGACAGGCTGATTTTGGATTAGTGCAAGAAGTCATAAGTGCTCTATTCTATTAAGGAGTTGGCTCTGTGCCTTGACCTAATTTTGATGAAGGTGGATCTAGTGTGTTGTGCATAAATCACTTATTCACTGTGGATTTAGGCTCTGTGGCTTTATGCACAGGAGCAGATGAATGTAAGGAGATCGAAGAGAAATAAAGAATAAGAAGAAGTTGGTGGATGTAGCCCCACACTGGGGTGAACCATGTATATCATGTGTTTTGACATGCTTTGCGCGATGTTGCTTATGTGATTATTTGCTTAGTGTTGTGATGTTATGTATAATGAATGCATATGATGTTATAGATTAGTGCTTAATGATGAGAATGAATGCTATATCTAACCTAATGTTATGTGCTAAGTGATTGGAAGTGTTAGATCTTGGTTATTACTGCATTGTTATGTAATAAGCGTTAAATCTATGATGTAAATAAGATCATAAACTAATGCTTATTGTTGTCTAATTGCTCTGTTGAGTATTGTAATTACATATATGTGCCCCATCTTGGTTGTAGACACTTGTGTCCTACAACCCCCTTGCCTCTACCTCGGGTGAGACTTCGTCTTCTTCATAGGTGTTGCCGAAAGGGCCGATAGTTAGGGTTTTGTTGGTATGTTGTTGAAGCGTTGAACCCTGGGTCTGCCCCTATGCCAACAAATGGTTATGTTTCCAGGACCTGAAACTGTGATTGTTGGGAAATGAAGGAAAGATAAAGCTTTGTGCATAAATATGTTGATGTAGTGCACAATATTCTACTTGACTTGTGAATCTTTGTGCTAAGAAAGAAACTTGATCTGAAGAAAAGAGGTAAGATCTTAAAGATTTGTGCTCTGGTAAAGGTAAGATAAGTGGAAATTTTTGCTTCGAAAGTATGAATCTAGGTATGTTGAATAGATTTTGTCCTAGTCTGAAAACTAGGGCACAGTTAGAAGAAAGAGTTGATCTGAATAAATTTGATAGAAATAGAGAAAGATATGTTATTCCTATGCATAGAAATAATTTTTGGACTAATAAGTGGATGTAGGAACCTAGAAACAATTTTTGCAGAATGCAGGTCCATCACTGTGATCCCAGTGCACAATAAAGGAAATACTAGGGATCGTTTAAAAGAAAGAGAGGATTGACACTATGTTATAATTGTAGAAGATCGGGACATATTGCTAAAGAATGACCTGGTATAGGTCCTATTTGTCTTTGTTGTAAATATATTGGTCATGAGGTTGAGGATTGTCAAGAATGATTGCTAAAGTTGAAAAGATGAACATGAGGCAAGAAAACTATAAAGAAGGTCAAGAGCTTGAGGATCATATAGAAAAAGAGTCAGAGAATATGTTAGTACAGTTAAAAGCAGAAATGGATGATCACAGAGACATTAGTTTACCAGAGATCCTGAAGGAAAAACAACACTTAGTCACAAGAATATAAGATTTCGACATAGACTGTGTATTGGATGAAGAAATGTATGCGAATATTATGCAAGAAAACACTTGGTAAATTTTGGGAAAGCCTGCTATGATACCTTCATTGGGAAGGATAGACTTGTTTAAAGGAAAGATGATAACCCTATGTGAAAGAGTTACTAATATACCTATGATTTCTCATGGAATTGTGACAGAAGAGGATTTTGAGGTTACTAGGTTTGTTGAGAACAACACCCCT
Source organism: Picea sitchensis (assembly GCA_010110895.2). Taxonomy (NCBI): domain Eukaryota; kingdom Viridiplantae; phylum Streptophyta; class Pinopsida; order Pinales; family Pinaceae; genus Picea; species Picea sitchensis. Next base: position 158,878 of record SNQJ01S0010872.1, on the reverse strand, counting down.
TTCCCTCTTTTAATAGGAAATAATTGGATTGAGAAGGATCAGATCAGAAGGAAAGCAGAGGAGGAAGCCATAGAGAAGAAAAATCAAGAACTAAGGGATTTCATAGCTCGAAGAATAAATTGACTGATAGAAGAACGAGAAGTTGAGTTGAAGCAGCAGAATAAAAGAGATGTAGTTGTCATCTTTGAAGGAGCGCAAGAAGGGTTGAAGAACCTATCCATGCAAAAAGAAAGTGTGTCCACCCAAGACCTAGTAAGAAGAGAGGTATTACCTTTGAACCCTTTGAAAGAACATCAGCCGTGCGAAGTTACCATGATAGGAAAAGATAAGAATAAAAGTGGAAGGAGGAATCCAGAAACTTAGATAACGGGAAAGAAGGAAAGGAAGCTCAGTAAGAAGAAAACCAATTCAGAAAAATTACAGGAATTTCCAGAGAAGACTTCGCAGGAGACAAATCTGCAGAACTTGAACTTCGTCGGAATAGCAGAACAACGCAGAATGGTACTTCACCATGGTGAAGCTATATGACCGTTGGAGGCATCCTGACAGTTAGAATGATGCTCTGGAATGGCTAAAAACTCAATATTGCTGGAAAGACCACCATTGGACCATTGAGACTGCGCCATAACGAATGTATTCACAATGATGGACACATTCCTACCCGTTGGAGGGATCCATTATGATGCTTTCCTATTTAACTCGTCGAACGTTGCTTCGGGACCATTTTTTGCAAACCGAGATATCCAAGCTAAAATCGATTGCATATCATGTTGTTCTTTCCAGACCTCGCCACCCATTTGAGTATCTTGCTTGGCTGTTTGCCTACCCGAGTTATTTGATTATGAGTGTGAATTTCGAGTCAACATAATTCATTAGAGAAGTCTATGGAGGATATTCTGATAGACCTCATGGCTAAGAGAGTCATGTCTATAGGAATACAAGAGTCATCGACAAGAGGATTTCAAGCATCCCCCTCGACTGCACGTCGGTCTAGCTGAACTGCGACTACAAAGTGAAGCAAACACTGCAATAATCTGGCTAACATGAAGTAGATCCTATCGGTCTTTTCAGACTACATACTGCCTTTGGCTGGCACAGTGAACCTCCCCAGTATCCTGGGTGACTTTGAGTACATGATAATCACCATGTACATCCCAAAGGGGATACGCGTAGTTGGACCCCAGTTAGGACATATTCCATATTTGAAGAACAATGACTTCAACCTCGAAGACAGGAAGAACTATGTGATCCTTGCACCGCATAGGTATTTGATAAACACGACCAGGAATAGGCCACACATAGTCTCCCAACCGTGGATAAAGGAGCTTGCACAGTCGATGATCTATAATGGAATGAAGATTCCCCACTTCGGTCGACATTAGGAGGTTAACGCTTGCATTAAAATCCTCCTGTCGTGCTACCATGGAGTTTATATTTGGCTCGATAAGTGTGTCATTATGGATTTGGCATTGATCCACTTGATCATGGGACTGAGCATGCAAGGACCAGACCCTCAGTAGTTCTACCCAGGGAAGACTTCAGATCGCTCCCTGGCGCAACACATAAAGGAAGACTATGGCGATGTAGAGAAGGGAAAGCAAGGCTACAAGATAGCCTCCATCTAGGATGGCGCAGTGCACCTATCTTGTCACCTTATAGCTGGCAAGCTCATCACAAAGAACCGTCTGACACAGGTCACTGGATTTGTAGTAGACCTCGCAGGGAAGTGCTTCGAAGGAATGTAAATGAACTGGGCGAGTTACCTTGTCAACGAGTTGGAGAAGGACTATCACGAAGTGCAAGATCAAGGATATGAGTTTCATTTCAGTTGGCTACTGATATTGATCACATTTGTTGCTTGGAAAATGTCGTAAGGAGAGACATTCCCCGAAGTTGAGCCATCAGAGTTGTTGGCTGCAAGGTTCTCCACCTTGTGGTACACGAATGATATGGCGAAGAAATGGCAATCGAACGTGGTGTTCCATGCTTATTACTTGTAGCTGAAGCGTGCCATTGAGGCATTCCCACGAATGACCCCGAATACATTGCACCGGTATAGACCATTCGTGAAGTTCCGCGCAGATCGACACTTTATCTACATCACTGCGTGCATGGATGAAAGAAAGGAGGAGTTGTAGTCCTACTATAAGTTGACCGAGGAAAACATGGAAGAGATCACTAAGGAATGGCTAGAAAAATTCCTTGTACCAGTGGAAGATGAAGAACTTTCCGACCCCAACATCATCAGAGGTCCATTGGTCACCCGGGTCGAACATGATGGGTAGACTAGCGCGAAGAAAAAGAAGAAAAAAGAGGAAGTCTAGGAGATAGAGACTGAAAATGCTTCAAAGGAAACTATGCTTGAATCACCTGCAGGAGGAGGAGGAGATGAAGTAAATGGAGAATAAGGAGGGGAAGAAGGAGACAAGAAAGATAAAGGAGAAGTTACATTGCCGAAGGATCCCCTTATAGAGACCGAGACACCAAAGAAAAGGAAGGTTTCTCCATAGAGACCCTCAACAAGAAGACCCGAGCCAATAAGCCTCAGTCGAAGAATGTGCTCACAGTGGATGATGTCCATCTCATCATCACAGTCGTGGAGGACGCTTCATAGGATATCTTGCAGAGACATGAACTGAAGCAAGAAAAACTGTATGAAAGAATAGAGAAAGAGTTCAAGGACATACAATAAGCTATCCATTCGAGCCGCGCAGTACCTACTGTGCCTTCTTCAATGGAAATTGCAGAATTGGGGGTTGAGCCCACCCAATTACGAAGATTAGTAGATGCAACAGAGGCTCGACTTCATCGAGCACACGAATAAAAGGACCAGGCTACAGAAGCCGTATTAGAGAAACTTCGAGTTGCGCATTAGGAGAAAGATGAAATCCGGGCAATGTTCGAGGAGGACAAAACGAAGATGCAGAAAGAAAAAGACCAGTTGCTCGTAGAGCAGACTGTGGTCCAAGAGGCCTTGAATAAATCACTTCACTCTGTGTTGGGCTTGGCACAAGAGGAACCAGAGCCAATTGAGATGCAAGTAGGGAAGCTTGTTGAAGCCATTCAACAACTTCAAGCATGAATAATGGAATTAGAGCTCCAAGAAGTACCTAGCACTCCGCAAGAAGTGCATGATCAGAGGGAAGAAGCTACCAGGAACGCAGTGGAAAGAATCAGGGCACTCACCTCAGAGTGTAAGAAACTAAGTGATCGGAGTGCACAGACCTATGAGTGCCTTGCAGAAGATCTAGAGATGAAGAAACTGGAAGCACAACTTCAGGAGGCGAAGCAATATGCATCCACCGTGCAAGCATAGATGAAGTTGCTTACTGCAGTTGAGAAAATGAAGAGGTCACAGGAACATCGTGTAGTTTAGCAGCAGGTGACTTCCATCCAAAGAAAAGTCATGGAGGTGACAGAAAGACTTCAGATGGTGCAGGACGAAGCCTGCATGCTTTTTGAAGAGATTGAAGGCCAAAGCTCGCAGCTAGACCAAGTAATTGTGATGGTAGAACAACGCTTGAACGGGCTTGTTACAGAGCAAGTGATTCATGAGTTTGTCGAGCAGGAGGCTCTAGTGAAGAAGCAAGTCGAGGTAGCTCGATCTAAGCTCGAGGCCTTTGAATCAGGCCAACCTAGATCTGAGTGACTCGGGACGAGTCACAGGTGAGTGTTGTGGGCCTATTGGCCCTTGACCAAGTTTGAGGAAACATTGGTTGTGTTTGACCATTTTTGGGACTTCAACTAGTTGGTCAAATATGGAGTGCCCAGGCGGAGCTGAGATCACAGGATCTCACTTGTTTTGTGGGATTGTGGACCCAACAAGGGTTATTAGGGTTTATGTAATGGGTTAAGGTATGTCAGCCCATGGTTTTACCCATGTTTAGGCCTTTTTGTAATTGTATAAATAAGTAGCTAAGTGATGTAAGTGTTAGCTATGTACAAGGGATTGGCTTAGTGCATGACTATTAGTGGCTATGTGCATGAGATGATAATTTTGGCTTAGTGAAAGAAGTCATAAGTGCTCTCTTCTATTAAGGAGTTGGCTCTGTGCCTTGACCTGATTTTGAGGAAGGTGGATCTAGTGCACTGTACACAGATCACCTGTCCACTGCAGAGTTAGGCTCTGTGGCTTTGTGCACAGGAGAAAATTAATGTAAGGAGATCGAAGACTAATAAGAAGAATAAGAAGTTGGTGGACATAGCCCTACACTGGGGTGAACCATGTATATCCTGTGTCTTGATATGGTTTGTGCGATGTTGCTTATGTGATTATTTTCTTAGTGTTGTGATGTTATGTATAATGAATGCATCTGATGTTATATCTTAGTGTTTAATGATGAGAATGAATGCTAGATCTGAGCTAATGTTGTGTGTTAAGTGATTGGAAGTGTTAGATATTGGTTATTACTGTGTTGTTCTGTAATAAGGGTTAAATCTACGATGTAAATAAGGATCATAAACTAATGCTTATTGTTGGATAAGTGCTCTATTAAGTATTGTAATCACATATATGTGTCCCAGCTTGATTTTAGAATCTTTGATCCTACAACCCCCCCTCCCTCTATCTCGGGTGAGACTTCATCTACTTCATAGGTGTTGCCGAAAGGGCCGGTATTTAGGGTTTTATTGGTGCGTTGAACCCTGGGTCTTCCCCTGTGCCAACATAAGGTAGCATTATATGATAAAGATAAAATTATTCAATGGTATGTTGACAGTGGATGTTCAAAACATGTGAATGGAGATCAAGACAAATTCCTTAGTCTGAAAAAAAGAAAGAAAAAGGAAGTGTTACATTTGGAGATAATGTCTCTGCCAAGATACTTGGAAAGGGCAGTCATACTGAGAAATAATAAAGATAAAGAAGAAAATGTGCTATTAGATGAAAATTTAAAGTCTAATATGCTTAGTGTGGGCCAAACATGTGATCAATGACACATACTTATATTTGACTCTAAAAAATGTGAGATTAGAAAAGAAGATTCAGGAAAATTAGTGGTTGTTGCACCAAGAACACCAAGCAATGCTTATATATTAAACATAGAAGACGAAGAAAAATGTTTCATGAGCCAAATAGACAAAAGTTGGATATGGCACAAAATAATGGGACATATAAGTTTTTACAATTTGATAAAATCCAATAAAAAGGAAGCTATGAGAAATATGCCAAAGATTATTAAACCTTCAAACTATGTTTGTAGGAACTGCCAACATGAAAAGAAGACAAGAGTGAGATTCAAGACAAAATAATACTCTACATCAAAACCAATATTGAAACTTGTTCACACTGACCTTTGTGGATCAACAAGAACTAAAATCATGCAAGGTAGACATTCTTTCATTTTCTTCATAAATGACTACATAAGGATGACTTGGGTATCCTTTCTCAAATAGAAATCAACAACCTTCAACAAATTCAAGGCTTTCAAAGAACATGTTGAAAATGACATTGATATCCAAATCAAGTGGTTAAGATCATACAATGGAGGGGAATTTACCTCAGATGAATTCAATAAGTTTTTTGAAACTCATGGAATTAAAAGACATTTTTCAGCCCCAAGAACTCCTCAACAAAATGGAATTGCTGAAAGGAAAAATAGAACTATCCAAGAACCACCCAGAACTATGCTAAATGAAGCCAAATTTTTTGATATCTATTGGAGATAAACAATATATGCAACAATATACATACTTAACAGAGCTCATCTTAGAGTTAACCATGACATGACACCATATGAGTTATGGTTTGGCAGACTAGCATCAGTCAAACACTTCAGAGTCTTTGGGAGCAAATGCTATATAAAAAGAGATGATGATAATCTAGGAAAAATTGATTCCAAATCAAATAAAACATATTACTTGGTTACTCATCTGTTAAAAAGGCCTACAGATGCTACAATCTGAGATTGCACAAAATTGTGGAAAATGAAAATATAAAGGTGGATGATCTAACATAAATAAGAATCAAATCTCAAGACAATTCACAAGATGATGAAAGAAGAAGAGATGATGATGATGAAGAAGAAATTAAAGAAATACAAGAAGAAGAATTGCAAAGTGAAGAAGAAAATGAAGAGGAATCATCACCAAGACAAGAATCAAGAGCACCATCAAGAAGAGTACAAAGAGATCATCTTGAAAGTCAAATAATTGGAAACAAAAGTGATGGAGTTGAAACAAGAAGAAGGATAACATATGAATTTGAACAAGCAATGCTCTCCCTAATAGAACCCAAAACATTTGCAGAAGCTAGCAAAGGTGAAGAATGGATTAAACCCATGAATGGAGAGCTCGATCAAATAGAAAAGGATCAGACCTGAGATCTTGTACCAATATCAATAGACAAAAATGTGGTAACGACCAAGTGGGTTTTTAAAAATAAATTTAATGTAGATGGTCAAGTTATCAGAAATAAATCAAGACTAGTGTGAAAAGGATATGCCCAAGTAGAAGGGATTGATTTTGAAGAAACATTTTCCCCAATGGCTAGATTAGAAGCCATTAGAATGTTCTTGGCATTTGCATGTTTCAAAAACTTTAAAATATATCAAATGGATGTCAAATCGACATTCTTAAATGGAAACTTAGAGGAAGAGGTCTATATAATACAACCTGAAGGATTTATGTTATCAAAAAATAAAGACTACGTCTGCAAACTAAAGAAAGAATTTTATGGCCTCAAACAAGCTCCTAGGGCATGGTTTTCAAGACTTGATAATCATTTACAACAACAAGGATACAAAAGAGGAACCACTGACAACAATATTTACATTAAAATTGAAAATCATAATATGATTATTGTTGTAGTATATGTAGATGGTATCATCTTTGGGAGTAATCAAAATCCTCTAAGCAAACAATTTGCTACAGAAATGCAAAAAGAGTTTGAAATGTCAATGATTGGTGAACTAACATTTTTCTTGGATTTACAAGTTTCACAATCAAACAAAGGAATATTCATATCTCAAACTAAATAAATTAAGGAAATGTTGAAGAAATATTAGATGGAAGATTGCAAACCAATGAGCACTCCTATGATCACATGATGCAAACTAAGCAAAGATGATGAATCATTATAATAAGACCAAACCATGTATAGATCAATGGTTGGTAGTCTATTATATGCAACAAAGACAATATATCATGCAAGTTTTAGGAGTAGTGGGAAGATTTCAATCTGCACCTAAAGAGACTCATATGAAGGAAGTTAAAAGGATTTTCATATATCTAAAAGGAACCTTGGATTTTGGTTTATGGTATTAAAAAAAAACAGACTTCACATTAATTGCATAAATTGATGCAGATTGGGCAAGAAGTATTGATGATAGAAAGAGCACTAGTGGAGGTGCATTTTTTCAAGGAAATGGCTTGTGTCATGGCTAAGTAAAAATAAACTCTCCATATCACTATCTACAATAGAATTTGAATATATTGTTGCTTCCTCCTGCTGCACTCAAGTAATTTGGATGAAACAAACTCTAGAATACTTACAAGTAAAATATTATCATCCAATTATTCTTAATTGTAACAATATCAGTGCCATAAATATTTTTAAAATTCATGTCATGTACTCAAAAACCAAGCATATCCCAATCAAATTTCATTTCTTAAGGGAACACGTTTCTCAAAAAATTGTTAAAGTTGAATATGTGGATACTAAATAAAAAATTGCAGATATATTCACAAAACCCTTTCCCAGGAGTACCTTTGAATACCTTAGAAAGAAATTGGGGGTAATCTCCATATTCAATTTAATTACACAAGGTTCATCAGAGAAGGAGCACATGGACATGGGGAGCATAGAAATATCCCTTATGTAATTGTTGTCAAAGGGGGAGAATAAGTAGTAAAACTCAATTAAAAATAAGGGGTTTTATTCTATTGCCATCAATGCCAAATGGGAAGAATGTTGGACTTGGTGTTATGGTGTTGGAATTGATTTTGGAGATGGGGAATTGATGTCAAATTGTTTCAGATCCTGAATATTAGGAGAGGTAGAGAGAGGGTTGCGCAGAAGACAGAGCGTTGTACAGAAGGATTGTGAAATCATGATCGTTCCCTTTTGAATTTCGAGAGCAATCATAATAGTTGAGCCAAGAAAAATATGGACCATTGGATCGAGGATCCTTAGATATCACCTTAAAGTCAAAATAAATATCAGTCATAGAATCATAAGTCTCCTGGTAATGGTGGTCATTTGACACTGACCCTCCGGGCATGAAGGAGTTTTGAACCGTCTAGAAATCCTGAAGTCTAGAATCGTGAAATCCTGCCAGTCGTTTGATCTGATAGGTAGATTGGTTGAAATATCAGTTGTTGGATCAAGTCGGTGGAAGTATAGGGAAAGAGGAACGCCAAATGATAGTAAGAGGTCATATTCACGTTATGACCATTTCAGTAGGTAATCCTTCAGGAAGTTGAAAGGTTAGAAATTGCAAGGATCGTGAAATCGCAAAATCCTGCTAGCTATCCGATCTGATAGGTAGATCGGTTGAAATCTCAGTCGTTGGATTAATACAGTGGAAGGATAGCATAAGGGGAATCTTTCAACTGATAATAAGAAATCAACATTACTTTATGACCATTTTGGTAGGTCAACCTCTGGGGAATTGGAAGATTGTAAACTGCAAACATTGTGAAATTGCGGAATCCTAAAATCATTGTGGACCGTCCACTCAATAGTTGATCAAGTCGCAACTGTTGATTTGTTTTTAACACCCAGATGGTCCACTCAACACATGATTAAAACCTGGTCGTCGGATCAAATATTGAAGGGAAGAAATATACGGTGGAGGTGCAACACACACCAGTGAAGTGTTTGAAGGTTAATAGGAGGAGCCCTATCCTCACGAATGGTACTTAAATTACCACTAGGAAATAAATTTATACACGTGGATACCTTTTAGATGGATTTTAAAACCACTCTGGGAGGTATTACTCTGGAAGAATGCAAGTATTGTAAAGGGAGAATATCCTGAAGGCCGAAATCCAGAGGACTTGGTTCCAACACTGGTCATGTGATAAGGTAAAGGAGTTTATAAGGAGTGCAAAGGGACTAGAAGTAAATAAGTCCACAAAATTTTCAAATGAGGTCCTATGTAGAAGAATAAGGGAAAAAGAGAGACACTAGGAGCAGTGCCTAAGTGGATAATCCCATGGTTTTGAGCCCGCGGTCATTTGGAAAAGTGGGTTGAAGAAAGCACATTTGCAGAATTTGATTTTTGTAATAGTTTAAAGGGCATGTGGATTAATTTGACAAGATTGGTTCCCAACCATTCCATTGTTGCTACAAGATTGTTTACACGTGAAGGGATAAATAAATTACAAAGGATTTGAGGTCTTTTAACTTAAAATCAACTATTAAATGTCAAAATTATTGTTAAAATTAAATGAAGAGGTGCAATGGTTCATTGTCAAAAGACACAATGGTTCAATCTTATACCTATTGAAATACTATATAAACCATAAATTGTGGTGGAAATAAAATGTCTATGTGGTCTAATTCAGAAGATCAAACATAGTCATAGTCCAAGGAAGAATGTGAAACATTCACATGAAGTGAGGGTGGAAGGGAGGAGCAAGGGAGGATTGGAGTCCTCTAAAGGTTGAAGCCTGAAACAAGGGAGTTGCTGCTTGAAAATAGGGAGTTGGTGATTCCTAGAGTTGATGCTCTAAATAGAGGATTGGTGTCTCCTTGAGTTGGTGATAAAAAGAAGAGAGATTGGCGTCTCCTTGAGTTGGTGATAAAAAGAAGAGAGATTGGTGTCTCCTACACATTATCACTTGTACTATTTGTGATTATTATATTTAATTTATTTTTTCAGTACATTCTTGTTGATCAATTGGTGTGATCAATAATTAATTATTATTAAAAATATTCAAAAAGAAGCAATACCGGTTCACCCCCCACTCTCAATATTGGCCAACATTTCAATAATCAATCTCAAGGAACTATTTAGAAGTCAAAACGACATTCTTGTTGATCAATTATTGTGATCAATAATTAATTATTATTAAAAATATTCAAAAAGAAGCAATATTGATTCACCCCCCCCGCCTCAGTATTGGCCAACATTTCAACGATCAATCTCAAGGCACTGTTTATAAGTTAGCACGACCGGTATAAATAGGAAGTGAGCCTCCATTATTCAATTTGAAAGAGAAATTGACTCTGTAACAATGTGGAGGAGAAGTAGGGAACCATGTGGATACTCGTATTGCATGACAGACAGACTCTAGGAGTAGTTACATATGAAACAAGGGGAAATTGACGATCTTGGAAGCTCAAATACACAACTAATTCATCAATTCCATGAGTAGAAGCATCACCAAAATGAAGAACTGGAAGTCATGTTGAGAGCAGTTAATAGGAACACAAATCATATATGTTCCCTCCATAGGCATCTACCACACTTCCCTCAAGGCGTTCAACCAATGCCAATTCCAGATAAGTCAGTTGAATCGAGGGAATCAAATGAAGTTACCCAACCACCACAATGTCGGTTTGTTCCAACAGTAATGATTTAGAGAAAGTAGGACAACATGGGATGAATTTGGAGCAGGTTAATGCTAATAAGAACTAGGTGGACACGTCTCTACACCTTAATTAGCACAATATGCTATCTAAATTTCTCTTTTTGTTGTTTTCATACGTAGCCATTTTCACATGGAATTTTTGTATAAACTCCATTAGGCAAAGGACGACAATACAGTTAGGTCAAAAGACACAAAAGGTATCAATTTTCTATGGAAGTTTGAAGTTTCAAATTATTGTAATATTGCTTGATTTTGTTGATCCACAACCTATTTTCTAATATAATATTTATCGTTTATGTTAAAAAATTTTATGAGATAGAATAAAATCACAAAAGTAGATTCCCTAGGTATTCCTTTGGCTAAGAGTCCAGTAGTGTTGTCCGAAAAACTCAGAGCAAAAAACAAAGTGTCTTCTTTGATTGTTGTAGGAATTTATATAAATAAATTGTGTAGAAGTTTTGAAACGTCCAATGTTTCGAATGAACACTCCACCCATCATTGGGGGGGAAGAAGATAAATGGTTAGAAAAGAGTGTGCTTATGAGTATAATTGAAGGTTAAATGTCACAAGATAGTCATTGAAAAAGGAGTCATTGTAAAAAATTAAATTAAATTAAATTAATAATGTAATCGATGGCAATGTTATAATTAACAAGAGTCGTAGAGAGGACATGAAACAAACAATGATTAAAGTTGAAAAAGGGAGAAAGAGAAAGAGGGATTAAAGACTTGGAAAAATATTTTTAGTTTATATAGCATTAAGAAATAAAAAGATTAGAATAATAAAACTATAGTGTAGTAATAAATATATGAAAATAAAAATTAGCACTAATTAAAAATATCAATTGAATGATTATAATTAAAAGAAAGGAAATGGTAGAAAAGAGTGTCATCTTGTCTTTATACAAATTGTATTTCCAGTGAGTTGTTACCCAATCAACTAAGAAAACCCACTATGCAATTCTATAAATAGATGAGTTATCAAAACAATTATGTGTAAAAGTTGTATGAGAAACATATCTAGGAAGTCAAGTAAACATATCAAAATGACTGAAAATCAGAAATCATGAGAGCTCAATCTAGGTGTAGCCTTGAGTCATGAAGATATTTCTTGGAACCATTTGGGATGGTTTCATAAATATTCCATGTGCCACAGGCCAATTCTAGTCCATCTTTAGAGAGTTAGTATGTTTCCTTATTCCAATCCCTATAAACATGATCAAACGTGATATGGGGAAAAACCTATAAGATTATTTTGATATTATGGAATCAACGTATAATTATGTAATGATAAATTCCCTTTCATCCAATTTATGACCAACAAAGAATCCCCATAGGTGTGAAGTTGTGAGATGTATTTTTCCTAGGCTAGTTGGAGGATGAGTTTCAAAACCACAAGCTTGTTGAAATTGTTTGTAGTTGGCTCAAGTCTAACAGAAAAATCTATTGAGTTGTTGTGCCATGCATCAACACCTTCCCTTTTTCTTGTATATTTTCTTGTAAAATCCTTCTCTCCAAGAAAATGAGACCCCTCCGTTATCTCTATGAGAACTTCTTGACTTGAAAAATCTCCTCAAATTTGATCTTTGATTATCTCTCTCTGATCAGGTCACTTTATTTTTTGGTTTGGTTTAATTCTTTGTTTCTAATACTTAGAAAAATATTTGTGTTAAGAACAAAATATCAAAATAGTATAAAAAACCTCAGAATAAGTACTCAATGCCTTGATAAAGAGAGAATTTTAGATAATAAGCCTCTTCGAGGGGGCAACCTCCTTATACACCACATAAATTTGAAAATTCAAGATGATTCCAAATGAAAAGGTCTCATTGGTATATATAGGAGACTAGGAGGTACAATTACAACTAATGGACCTAAGACAACATAAATAAGATAACAATACTAATGTAATATGCCCCAATTAAGGGGTAATGTGCCACTATTTAGGGCTTAACATGCCCCTCCCCTTCAAAAAAGTGTTTTCCGCAATACTTGAGTAATTCTAGATGCTTCTGTATAAAATACTCATCTTCCCAAGTGGAATCTTCAGTAGGTAGTTTCCTCCACTTAATGAGATACTCTGAAATGGATATATTCTTCAGTTGGTGAATTCTTGTGTCAGTGATAGCTTCAGGCTCCAATATGATTTTCCCTTCCTCTTCAAGTTTTGGAAATATAGTTTGAACTGGGATCTTGTCACCTACAACCTTCTTTAAGCATGAAACATGGTAAACTGGGTGTACTCGCGAAGAGCCGGAAACTCCAATTTGTATGCCATAGTACCAATATTTTGAAACACCTTATAAGGGCCATAGTACTTTGGTGATAATTTATTATCCTTCTTAGCTTGCTTGAGGGACATCTGTTTGTATGGTTGTAGTCTTGAAAATACCAATCCCTTACTTAAAAACTTCTTTCACTACGATGTTGCTCTGCTTGTTGTTTCATGTGATTTTGTGTCATGGTCAGTTTGTCCTTTAAGAGTTGGAAAAATTGTTGTTGATGCTTGATGTGATCTTCCACTTCTTGAACCTTATATTTTTATTTTAGAGAAGAAGTGATGGAATGTGGGTGATATCCATAGAGTTCCATAAATGGTGTCATTTTTTTTGCAGTATGAAAGGAAGTGTTATACCACCATTATGCCAAGGGTAACCACTTGAACCATTGTATTTGTTTATTAGAGACAAAGCAACGAAGGTATCCTTCCAAACATTTGTTCACTATCTCAGTTTGTCTATCATATTGAGGATGATAAGATGAGCTATGAGCCAATTGTGTACCCAAACAATAAAATAATTATGTCCAAAAATGTCCAGTGAATATGGGATCTCTGTCGCTTACAATAATCTTTGGGCTTCCATGTAGCTTTTGAACTGTCTCCATGAATGCGGTGGCAACANGTACCCAAACAATAAAATAATTATGTCCAAAAATGTCCAGTGAATATGGGATCTCTGTCGCTTACAATAATCTTTGGGCTTCCATGTAGCTTTTGAACTGTCTCCATGAATGCGGTGGCAACTGTACTAGCTTTGAAAGGATGAGAGAGTGTAGAAAAGTGTGTGTACTTGGTCAGTCTATCAATAATCACCATGATGACACTCTTTCCTTCAGACTTCGTTAACCCTATGATGAAATCCATGGAAACCTTCTCCCAACGTTGACTTGGGATGGCTAATGGTTGTAAAATACCTGGGGTATTAATTGTTTCCACCTTATTTTATTGGAAAACCAAACATTCTGCCACAAACCTTTGAACATCAGTTTTAAGTCCATCCAAAAAAAATTCCTTCTTGACACTATGGTCGGTTTTCAAAAATCCTGAGTGCCCTCCTACCAGAGAGGTGTGCAATTCCAAGAGTATTTTTTATTTGATTTGGGATTTATTACCTAAATATAAGTTATCTTTGTACCATAGTGAATCATTTTTCCATGTAAATGTATATGATGCACTGGAATCCTGTTGCAACCTTTGAATAAGAATCCACACATTTTCATCATTCTTCCATTCATCCATCGCTTCTATTATCCAATCGGGTTGGATGATCGAGATAACACAGAGAAAGGCCTCAACATCTTCATCGTTTCTTGAGAGTGCATCTGCCACAAAATTTTGCTTCCCTTTTTTGTAGATGATTTCAAAATCATAAACCAACATCTTGGTCACCATTTTTTGTTGTTCTTATGAACATAGTATTTTTTCCAAGAAGTGTTTAAGACTATCATGATATGTTTTGACCTTGAAATGCCTACCTATTAGGTAAGGGAACCATTGCTTCAATGCATGTAGTTTTTCCATCATTTCCTTCTCATAAATGGGTTTGTGTAAGTCCTCTCCCTTGAGTGGTCAACTTTCAAAAGAAAGGGGCCTTCCTTCTTGCATTAGAACAACACCAATTCCATTTCCCAAGGCATCACATTCCACAATAAAGGTTTTTGTGAAGTTTGGTGTGGTCAAGATAGGAGCTTTTCACATCGTCTGTTCAACTTGTTCAAAATCTTGAGTTTCCTATGGAGTCCATGAAAATGCATCCTTCTTAGTTAATGTCGTTAAAGGTGTTGCTATTCTTCCATAGTTTCAAACAAACTTGTGGTAGTAACTTGTCAAACCCAGAAATCCTCTAAGATTCTTCAATGTTTTGGGAATCGTCCAGTCCATCATGGCCTTAA
>SNQJ01S0010872.1:101312-144160 GCA_010110895.2 Picea sitchensis | reverse complement strand
TACACCATCATCCCTCTTTCTTGAGTACCATTACCACCGGTGAAGAGTAAGAACTTTGGCTAGGTCTAATAATGTCAGCCTCTAATAGGTCTTCAACCATATGCTCAATTTCACTCTTCTGGGCATAAGGGTATCTGTAAGGCTTGATGTTAGGAGGAACACTCCTAGGAATTAGGTGAATACCATGATCATGATTTTCGAGTGGGTGGAATATCTTTGGGAATATCTTCAAATAATTTGGAATGATTATCAATGCTCCCTTGAAGATTTAGGGGAATAGATGGCTTAGATGTTTGAACATCTAGTGAGCATAGTTGTACAATTACACCATGATGCCCCTTTTTCAATAATTTTGTCATGCCATTAGAGATTATCACCTTATTGGGTTTCCCTATGATACCTCTTAACTTAATTTCCTTTCCTTCCAATGAAAATTTCATGAAAAGTTCTTGAAAATTAAAAGCCGTTGTTCCTAATGATTGTAACCATTGGACTCCTAGTACGACATCATCACCACCCATGGGTATAGAAATAATTGGACTATTCATTAAATATCCCCCCATAGTAAGATTGATCTTATGGAATTTTCTTGAGTAATTGATAGTTCCTCCATTTGAAATCATTACTTGAAACTATGGTGTTCAATATATAAAGCAATTGAGAGCTTTGGCTAATTTATAGTGAATGGAATTATGAGTACTACCAGAATCAAATAGGACTATTACCTTTTTCTTTTTGATATATCCTTCGATCTTGAGGGTTTGAGGAGTGCTAATTCCAACCAATGCATTACATGATATCGTGGGAGTCAACTCTTCAAAAGAAATATCTTCTATGTTTTCATCTTGAGATGGTTCTTTTTCTTGTTCTTTTTCTTCTTCCTCTTCACAATATATGTAGAATAATTTCTTCTCACCACACTTATGTCCCTTACTGCACTTGCTTTCACAATTAAAGCATAAACCTTTTTCTTTTCTTTCCTCCAATTGTTGAGGTGTTTTAGAAGAAGGAACATTATTCTCTCAATATATGTTAGGAGTGGTCCTTCTAGTAGCCATAGCCATATTTTTACTTTCAACATTTCTTGCCACCCTGAATGCATTCTCCAATGATTTGGGTTCCCAAAGGTGAACCTAATTTTGAATGTTATCCTTTAAAGTTCCTATGAATACATCAATTAGGTGCTCATATGGAATATCCATTACCTTTATATTCAATATTTGGAAGTTATCAATGTGCTCCACAACTGAACCCTTTTGCTTGAGATTTATCAAATGGATAAAGAAGGTATTTCTCCTTGTATCCTCATTGTGTGCTATCATTTCTTCCGTGAAAATTGTCCAAGTGACAAGTGATTTGCGAGAACAAAGTCATCGATACCGCATAAATTGATTGGGTTCTAAATATAAAGTAGCAATCCATAACTTTTGTGTGTGTGGCACATCATGTAGATCAAATAAATGATTCATCTAAAGTATCCATGTGATTGGATCCTTGCCATCAAAATTATTCATACCAATACTAGGAAAGTGGTTGGTCTTCAACCCAAAGTTGGAGTTCCTCCAGTCTTGATTCATCTTCCTTGTGTCCTCATCATGAATTTCATGGGATACATTTTCACTTTCCAGTGGCCTCTCTATTAGGAAATATTTCAATCCTTCCATCATCTCCATTTTTAAACCATCCATCTTAGTATCCATTATTGCCTCCAACTTAGATTCAGTTGAATCCATCATCCCTTGTAGTTCATCTTTTGTTATTGTCTTGTTTTGTAAATCATTTATGTCCTTGTTCATTTCTTCACCTTCATCAAGAGTCCAAGTAGAATTGTCTGAAGGATTATTTGGTGTAGAAGTTCCCTTTTGTGTTGGCATGTTGGCCAAGTATCACTTTTAAACCTTGATTTTGAGGTCGTTCAGCTAGATGATGTTTCTTCTATTGTATCTCCAAAATTTTGGCCCTTCTGGGTTTGAATTTTTTTTTCTCTAGTTCTCTGATACCTCTTCTCTACAATTCCATAGGTTTGATAAAAATTGGATGTGCCAAATGGAAGTTATGATAACTTCCCCACACCTTACTGATTTTTTTCCCTTCTAGGAGAGTGTACTTGTAAAGAGTTCTAAGTGCACAATATATG
Organism: Picea sitchensis; assembly: GCA_010110895.2. NCBI lineage: Eukaryota > Viridiplantae > Streptophyta > Pinopsida > Pinales > Pinaceae > Picea > Picea sitchensis. The sequence goes on along the minus strand of SNQJ01S0010872.1, from coordinate 142,023 downwards.
ATATTTGATTATGAAACTTGCACCATAAATAATACAGACTGTCCACTATCCAATGCAATTGGTCTCACTTAATTTGGATACGCATTGAATAATATATCATTGTTTTACTTGTAACACCTATTTGAGACTAGTTAATATGAGTAGTCAACTACCCTATCTTACACATGGTGTATAGATAAAAAGTATAATGACCCAGAAGATGAATTTTTTATCAAATATAAATTAATAATTTCTGTAATATCATCCAAGTTTCAAGGTCTGAAACGTCACAGAAAATGTTTTATAGCGAATATTCTATGATGACTAAATTCAGGATGATTCCATAACCCTCTCTTACACAAGCTATATCTCCGAAATTATAAGGCCTCAGGAGATGAAATTTGAACCCAAAGTACCTTGATCCATCTGATAAATATCCTCCAAGTAGATACTTCTGAAACATCGTAGAAAAAAGTTATAGTGAAAATTACAAGGTGTCTCAGATGTAGCAGCAAAACCCTAAGACCTTGTGCTCTGATACCAAATGTTAAGAAGCAAATATCAAAATAGCATAAAAAACCTTTGAATAAGTACTCAATGCCTTGATAAAGAGATAATTTCAGATAATAAGCCTCTTCAAGGGGGCAAACTCCTTATACACCACATAAATTTACAAATACAAGATGATTCCAAATGTAAAGGTCTTCTTGGTATATATAAGAGACTAGGAGGTACAATTATAACTAATGGACCCAAGCCAACATAAATAAAATAACAATACTAATGTAATATGCCCCAATTAAGAGGTAATGTGCCACTATTTAGGGCTTAACACTTTGATAATAATTTTTCTTGGTTATTAGATAAGTTCCTCTTAACTCCTCTGGTACATACCGTAAGAGTTCTAGATCAGTCCTTTGATACATCGGAGCAGTTCCCTTGAAGTTATCTGGTACATTGGAGGACTTTCCCTGGAGTCTTCTGAAACACATGATTTATAACCATAAAAGATAATACTAACTCATTTGAATTAACCAGAGGAGTTCCCCAAAAATTCCTTGATACAACAAGTGTTTGACTAGCGCACTTCGTGTAAACCTCTCCAAAACAAAAACAATGGAATCGATAGACTTCCCGTTAACACCTCCAGTACATACCGAAGGTATTTCAACCAACATATTCAATGTACACCAGATCTGTTTTTACCATTGTCTCTGGTAAATAATTTAATACCCCCCAATTACCTCGAATCATGTGCCATGCCTATAAAAAGAGCACCCTTGCTTCATCTTTGTATCATTTTCTTAGTGTATAAGACAAAAACAGTGTCGAGTGACCAAACTCAAGTTGTTTCTTTTGTGAAATCTTTCATCACCATAGTTGTCCACATATCATCCTCATCCAGGTAGGCCCTAAAACCCTTCTCGATATTTTCATATGTATACATATTTTTAAGGATTAGAGTTGAGGATTGTTTATAATGACCAAGGCCATCGATTCTTTTGACCAACTCCTTGACATCGCCTTTTTCTATTTTGTATCTTCTACCATAGCCATGTCCCACTCTGGATCCTTCGCACCATAAACCCTGGCAATCCCTTTATTTTTCACCCTCTGAAAAACATCACCATTGCTTTCACCTTGGATTTTCCCCAACAATTTTATCTCTCCTTGAACATCACTCTATCAATATAACTTAGGTAAAAACCCCAAGTTGGTATGTGAAACAAATATGCCATGATTCATTGTTCCCAAGCTATTTGATCATTGTTTTGATGCTGGAACTTTAGCATCGATTTGACCCTCAATCTTAGCAAGATTTCTTGCCTCAACCTGGTCGTTGTCATGCCCAAACTCTATCCATGTTTGAATTGAGCTCAAATCCTTGCACAAGTCACCCAGGTCCCCAACACTCAATCCCTAATTCCCTTTACTCGACGAAAAAACCCATTTCAAGACTTAGTTAAATTTTGGGTGCATCTTTCTATATCAATGAAGTTAATAGGATCCCCTCTGGTGGTGTACTGGAGGACTTTGTGTAAACTTCATAGGTATTCATCGGGAGGCTTAACAAGAATCTCTATGGTGTTAACGTTTCAATACCGAAATAGGTAATAACAATGCCTCCGACCGTCGGTGAACTTAAAGGAAAATCCTCTAATATTCATTGAAAGAGTTAGAAAGAACCTCCCCGACCACGTCAAAACACTTAAATACATCACCTATGGTGGTGCACTGGAGGACTTGAAAATAACTATCTTGACATAACAAAAGGACTTTTTACAAACTCCTCCAACCTTATTGGTGGAGTTCCTACAAATTTCTCTTGTACAGACCGATGATCTTTCCATGACTTCTTCGATATGAAGTTTCATGCATCGACGACCTTTGTATGAAATTATCCAATCTAAACTGATGGAGTTATCACCAACCCCTTCGATATACCACCAGGGAAATTGACATTTTTGGCATTGATTCACCCTATTTCTCACCAAAACCAAGCCCAACTCCCTCAAACCTTCATAATGTCTTTGATCATCCTATCATCCTTAGATGATGACCTCCCTCCCAACATTGACATAAGTGATTTTTTAGGTACTTGATAAATATTTACATAGGCATATTTTCTTTTAAATGTTCATTCACTGCTCAAATGCTCATTTCTTATATTCTTACAAGGACTGATTTTTCATGTTTAAATTTTCATCACCTTTGTTATTGGTTTTATGCGCTAATTATAATTGTATGATTCAAATTCACGAATGTCCACATGAAAGAAGATAACAAGCAAGGAACATGTCACATAGGCTTTTGGAAACGAAAGAAAACAAGACAAATAATCGGATACCCCAGGGGCAGTGTGCGATGACACAACAAGACTCCTAGAGAAAGGAGGAGACTCATTCAAATGGGGTGAGGTCTTTCAAATTTTCAAAAGATAGACATTCCTAGTGGAAGTTGACGACCAATAAAAGCTCCAAATATTCAAGAACATTCAAATATTAGGACTACAGAGGGTGGTGTCTCGTGTTGCAGTTATCCCTTGTGTAGAGGCAATTGTGTGGATTCTCAAGCATGTGTACATGGAAAACATATATGTACTCAACACTAGGGGGGAGCACGTAGCATCATTCCAGGAAGTTGTTCAAGAAAAATAATATCACTTGGAAAAGGGAACCTAAAATTTGGATGAACAACTCCTCAGTGGGTTCAAGCACAAAACAAAAAACATGTTCAAGATCTAGCACAATCCAAACAAATATTTCAAGATCATGTTATCTGGCAAGTATCCAACCATTGCACTAAGAATTGGATACCAATATATGGTGGTGATGCTATGAAGACTGTATAGGGAGTGAAATGATTCTACTTTTATTATATCCTTGATGCCCTTGATCCACTATTGCGCCGATGAAAGATCAACATTCGACTGGGATGAGATACTATTAGCATGTTTGACAGAATCTATTGTTGGGTTGTGGAAAAGGTACGCATATCTCCCTTATTTCTATATTTCATGATGTAATCTTGATTGAATTTTCAATTAATTAGGAATAAATAAGATAGGAAACAATTAATATGTCTCCTATCGTCATTATTGAAACTATATTGAATAAGATTCTAAAATTGGTTGGAATTGTTTGATTTTGTTACAGGATTGGTTAAATATTGTCAAAATCGAAATAGCAAAGGATATCTTGAAGATGCATGAGCCATTGGAGGTTAAAGACTTTTGGCATAAAATCAGTTTTAAAGATACTTCGGTTTTCTATATTGTAACTTTATAATAAGTAAAGAAATCCTGGGGATCTTTCGATCCTCATGATGGCTTGATTTACTAAGATTATTGTATATATAGAGGATAATAGATCCGAAAAGATAATCGAAGAATTACGTTCAAGCATTCAGACTCAGGGTTACTTTGCACAAGCTATTTTTTTGAATGATGTTCCAGCTATGAAGTTAATACAAGATTTGATCATTTTCACCATTTCTCTATACTGAGTATCTTATAGCAGTGCTTCTAAGGACCAAGGGCCTAGTCTAAAGGAGTCACTATCTCAAATCTGTACTTGTATCAAGTTACTTTCTGTTTTGTGATTCAAATCTCTTTTATAGTAATTAAGACGAATGCATAAGCATGTTAATGATTTCATGTTGATTGTGTGCAGTATATAGACAATTACTTCAAGTATTAATGATTGTTGTTCCAATTCTCATTACTGTAGTTTTCTGCTTGACAGTTCCTCACATTTTCATCTGCGTTGTTCCTTTACTTAAAGTTACATTTGTTGTTCCTTTTCAGTTAAAGTTACATTTGTTGTTCCTTTTGAATAGATTACATTTGTTGTTCCTTTCAATATTTCAGTAGAGTTACATTGTTGTCCCTTTCAATTAGATTATAATTGTTGTTTCTTTTCACAGATAGAGTAATTCACTATTTCCTTTCCAGTAATTCAATTCATAGTTGATAGTTAGTTCTACAAGTCTTTAATTAGATTTGATTACTGCTTTTAGTTAATTGAATTCAATAGATTAATTAGTTTCTTTCCATTTCCTAGCATGTTAGCAATTAGATCTCAATTCCATTAAGTCTCATAATCTTTAAGTGAACATTTGAGGAACTTGATTGTTGATAAACACAAATTTGCTTTAACTACACGATTTTAACCTCTGTAAGCTATCTGCATAGACTTTGCTGATATTCTTGAGATAAAAGACGACTCTCCGGGTTGATAAATTAATGTTAAACTAAGGTTGTTTTTAAGACATCTTTAGACCCCAACATCTATCATAGTTGTTAAGGATATTGAGCCTGAGACATTTCCAAATTTTCACATGTCATCATATCTATTGGATATTATGTGTGTGTCACATCAATATCCTAAGATGGGTTGGGCATGGTAACTGACATACCCACCCATACACATTTATTGGAAGGTGTTCTTTGAGAACAATTACATGACGAAATACCATAAGATATTTGATCATTTCTTTGCATATTTGTATGAGATCATTTTCTATGCACCAATCCCATGCATGATGGATAAAGATTATAAATAATCAGAAAGATTGGGGATTTGTACCCCATATAGTCCCAAGATTTGTCCCCGACAAATTGGTGCTTTAAGAGGTTTCCTATCATACTGTGATCCACCGAGTCGGGGTGGATCTCTATCGTGACAAGAAGGATATCTGGACCTCTCTCCCATTATGGATTGACTCATACTCATTCACAAACACCAATCACGCTCAAGATGAAGTGGATGCATTACTTTCATATCATTTTGGAGAAGATAGATTCTAAAGGCATGATCCCAAGAAGGTAGTTAAGGAGTACTGTATCTAGCTCAAGCATACTTGGGAGTACACTTAGGTTATTTGGGATGAAGAAGAAGTGCATTGTGGGGCCTAAAATTATGATGAAGTCATTTCCAAAAGATAGGGCAATCCCATATGAAGGATTTTCGATGAGGATATAACCTATGAAGAAGCACAGAAGAAAGAAGAAGAACATGCAACAATGAAAACATATACTGCAACGAAATCCACACACTCTAGATCAATCAAAGAGGTAGAAACAACAACATATAAGAAGAGAAGAAATAAGGAAAGAGTTTATAAAAAGAAGGAGGACACTATTGAGAAAAGGAGAAAAAATGATGAGGCCGGAGCTAAGGAAAAAGTTGATGTAGCAACAACGGAAGCAACAGAAGTAGAAGAAAAGGAAATGGTCAAGAAAACAACAAAAGAAGAAAGATAATCAATAAAAGTTGTAGTCGAGAAGGAAGTTGCAGAGGTGGCAATGACAAGACAAAGAGCGATAGATGAAGTTGCATCCAAAGCAGTTGAGGAGGAGAAGGGAAAAAGAGATGAAGAGGATATGAACAATGAAGCCTCACTAATGGACATTGATCTTCTATATTCATCAACGAAATCCCATAGAAATCAGTCCCAATTTAGTGGGATGGAATTTGGACTTCGCACTCCATATAAAATGAGCAAAGTGTCGAACTTGAAAATTTCTAGGTATGACAAAGCCACTACCTACATTGTGCAACAACAAGTCAGAAATTTCTCGGTCACTGGGGGAAACCCATTATCCATTGTCACAAAGAACATTGTAATGGAGGATGTTGGCCAAGATACACTCTCCATAGCATCCACGGGGACCACCTTTACTACAGCCACAAAGTAGAACCTTAAGAAATTGTATCATCAAAACCAAGAGAAATATGTCATGATCAAGGAACTAGAAGAGCAACTCTAACAAGTGAGGATATACAAAGTTATCTTGCAAGAATTCAAAGCATGCAAAAAAAAATTTAGAACAAAGTTGGAGGAAGCCATCACATATATGTACTCCCACCTACATGTCTTCCAACAGTTGGAATCTAGCATAATGGAACAACACAATCGTGTATAATCCAAGAACACCCAGTTGGACACCATCTGATAGGGTTAGATAGCATATATAGGTGGATCATCGGGAATCCCGACGCTCCAGCTGAGCTTCCCCTCCCCTTGAAGATAGAAATAAATATTGATTATGCATAACTTGATCGGTGTCAACAAGCATGAAAAAGGGAAGAAAAGGAAATAGCCAGCTCACTTGTTATTTGTAGACAACTCTATAAAGTAGTGCAAGATTTGACACAAAAGTGTCACCTTCCTCGTACAGAAGAGCTAAAAAAAACCAACACTATGGAACAACTACTCAAGGAGATCCAACAAATCAAAAATCACAGAGGGGAGGTAACTGAGGTTGCTACAAAGGAGAAAATTGAGATAATGAAGAAACACCTTGTTCAACCAACCAAGTTCCACACTATGATCTAGGCATCTATGTTCACCTTGGCGAAAGACATGAGGACTCTCAGTGACAACATGGCCTCCCATGAAGCATATCTTGAAGAAATTTTGTACCGCATGATCATATCACTCTTCGGCCAATTCGAGGTGTGGACAACTTACATCAGAGGAAAGGGCACATGAATGAGGTAAGGGCACATGAATGAGACAAAATAGCAAATTCGGATTTGTTGTTAGTTGTATTATATTTTTTTCGGTTTCTAACTGTTTTCTACTTCATCCTCATTCTTACACATGTCAGATAGCTAGTGAGGAAAGCTGAAAGGTTTTGTAACTACTTCTTTAGGAATTCAAGAAGACTTTTCAATGGTTTTCTAGGATATCTATAAATGAAGTGAGAGACCCATTTTGAAGGGGATCTTCAATCATTGTATACACTCATGAAACTATTTTTGGAGAAAATACTATGTCAATTAATATTGAGAAGCTCTTAGGGCCAGTTTTGACAGAGAGAAGAACTTATGTAAATTTTTGTTTGTTGTGAACTATTTTCAGCAGATTGTCTATTGTTTACATACATTGTAATAATATGTTTTTCCTATATAATTCTCTTACACAATTGATATCATTATTGCAACTTTGTTATTCTTTCTTATTTTTATTTCGTTGTTAATGTATGTGATAATATTATCTAGACTATTCTGGTTATGTTTTTGTGTGCATATGTTGTCTAACTTTACTTCTTCATAGAAACTATCTAAGTGATGCTATTTGTAGATTTAGTTTCATTTTAGCTACACATTTGGTCACAATAATTTTCTCCTTGGTAGGATAGGATATAATAGGATAAATCAGATTTCATTTCTACATTTAGATAGTCTTTATCTACATAAGCATTCACAAGCCATCCAACCATCCCCCTCATAACTAGTAATGGAATATAGGCCAAAATACGAATGGGTCTCCTAAACCAAATGATGCATATTCTAATTATGAGTGTGTATTGGGGAGTACCCCTTGCTGTTGAAGGAAATTTCTGCCCCATCAACAGAATTGGTGCTAGAAGGAAGGTGTTATTTTTTATGGCTCACTTAAACTCATGAAAAATGATTGGTCAATCCTATGAAAATATTTTTGTTCAACAACATTTCCCTCATATCCATTCCGAACATGACGTTACCTTTGAAGGTTCAAATCCTGCTTTTGAGAGTGTTACTGGCAGTCCTAAAAATCAGCTAGAATCTTGGTATCCTTTACCTAATGAATATTTTTTTGAAACTCATTGTATTACCTGCACGTATTCCAAATTACTTGGTCAACTACCAATAGCCTCATAACTCCCTAGGAGGAGAGCTACTCGCATAATATGACCCTAAAATTGGGCCAACATTCTTGTTGACTTTGTAGCATATTTGATTGAAACTACTCTACAGGAACTACCTATACCCTTGAGTCAAATCCCCCCCCTCACCTCTTGGTCCTACTCCTCCTAGGTCGGAAAATAATTTTGATGATGAACATTCAGACGATAACATGGGTAAAAATCAAAATAGAAGACATGTGATTCCACCATAGATGTCCCAAGGTTCTCTAAACTTAGCGGAACCTATACATGAATTACCCAAACATCCAGAGAGACTTATCCTAAAATGGGATCTGGACAAATCCATCTCACCAGAAGATCATATAAATGATTTATTTCTAGCCACTTGTCTCATCATCGTTCATTATGAAGATGTGGTTTGTAGACTTTTTCCTTATACCTTTGAAAACAAAGCATCCACATCGTATTTTAACCTCCCTTCTAGCTCTATAACCAACTGGGATGACTTTGAAAAATCCTTCATTGGATAATTTGGGGAAGAGAAAACTCATGCGGATTTATACAAAGAATTAGGAGCCATAAAAATGGAAAAGAAAGAGAAAGTGAAAGATTTTAATCAGGGCTTCACCACATTCTTAAATAAATTTACTATTGAAATTGCTCCCCTGAAATCCTTGGATATTGAGTATTATACTTTGACATTGATTCCTTCTATAGGCATGTTTGTTAAACGATTCGTCGAGGTTACCTTAGCTTACAACTTTGAAGAATCTAAAGCTCTTGAAAAGGAATTGTTCTCTTACAATAGTCACCCCTCATATGAGGAAACTAAATCAGTTGGAAAGAAGCCTTTATTACTGACAAAACCTCCTAAGAAAGAACCCAAATATCTAGACAATGTGGTTAAGTTGGTTAAGAGGTTTTCAAATGAAGTGGTATACATTAATAAAAAAAATTGGGGAAGGTCCCTCCAAGCCTAGACATTTTCGTCCATTCTTTATAAGGAGTGACAGTCTACCTAAACCTCTAGAAGTCCCACAACTCACTCCAAATATGCATAAATTTGGCATGGATAATTTATGTTCATACCACCAACAAAATCATTCTGAGAAAAACATGTCATCATTGGGTTAACTATATGACCTTGGTCATCAACCTGTGGCTATATCAACAAGAAATAAATGATGAACAAACCAAGGAAGCATAAAATGAACAAGTAATTGAGGAGAAATCACAAGAGTCTTCCATGTTTTTATGGGATTGATGTATTGACTTGGATGATGAACATATTGAATAACTTTATGTGGGAGATACATAGGTCATAAAGGTTACCCCTTGAGACTACAACCTACATAGCAAGGGTGTTGTTCCCATCACTTCTCCCTCCCTGAAAACCGTCCCTGCTCTTAGAAGAATAAATCCTCCCATTACTACCTAAAAGGAAGTCACTCCTACACCATTTAACAACAACAAACCAAATACTTCAACCCCCAAAAAAACCAATAATAAACTCAACAACATGTTATCAAGAAATAAGACCAATTCTCCAACAACCAACAAAAAATTCAACACTTCACAACCAAGAAAAACAAAGAGTAGACCTGAAAATCATGCTTTGAATTATAATCTTATTGAATATATGAAGAAAACTAAAGCTAACATCTCTATTTATGATATCTTCACACTACCTCGGCAACATAATCTGATTCTTGGCACTTTCAATCCTAACGACTCTCAGAGGAATACCATTGTTATAACTGACAAAGGCATAATATAAAGTTGAAATCAAATCAGACATAAATGAATCTAGCATAGGTGCACATTCAAATTCTCTAATTCCACCCTTTCTACTTACATATGAAATTTTTAATTTCAATGTACATAACTGCTTAGTAGACTCTGGTGCTTCTTCCAATATCATGCCATACTTTGTGTACCAAAAGATCACTGTTGTCCCACAAATAACTGCTACCAAAATAATATAATTAGATAGATCATATGTTAAAGTGAGAAGTGAACTTAAATATGTTATGATTTGAGTCACATCTGATCCTAGGGTTCATCGGGTCATTGACATTATTGTGGTTGATATTCTAGAAATTTATGGTTTACTATTAAGTAAGGATTGGTCTACGAAACTTCAATTTTATTTCTCTACAGATTGGTCCCACTTGTGGCTCTCATACTGAGGTAAGCCCAATCAGAACTAGGTAAACAATGAAGTTCATATGAAGCACATAATTGAACCTATTGGCTTTTCTCATGTTTTTTGGGGAAATTGTTTTTTAGAGATTGACCATGGTTGCTATGAAGCACAACCATCTCCAATTCAAACAGACACACAGTCTAAACTCCTTCCATGCACTTGGGCTAAGGATAATTCTTGTATTATATTAAAAGAACTAGGTTATTGTGTGACTAACCAAACTATACATACTAACATATGAATGTTGTTCTTTGATGGCTCCAAATATCAAGAGGGAGTCAGGGCAAGATGCATCCTTATTGATCCAGAACAACGTAAAACTCTCATATCTTCTCGCTTAGATTTCAAATGCACCAACAACACCACTGAATATGAATCCTTGGTCCAAGGCCTAAAAAAATCCATCAAACTTAAGGTAAAATACCTTCGAGTATTTGGTGATTCAGAGATAATTTTCCAACAGGTAAGAAATACTATTCATTGCATGTCTCCCTACTTGAAAGGTTATCAACAAGAGGTATGTAACCTACTCTATTCCTTTGAATATTTTAATATTGATTATATACCTCATTGTCAAAACGTTGTTGCAGACATTTTAGCGAATGCAACATCTAGATTCACACCTCTTAATGACGGTTTTTCTATTGAAATAATTTCCAGGCCCTCCATATCGGATAACATCGCCAACTAGAGAGTATTCAATAATGATACTCAAATCATAAATTTCTTCACCAATGATAATGTGCTATATCATATTGCATTGCAATATGTTATAGAAGTGCATGAACAAGATCTTTGGGAACACCGAGATGACACGAGTAACATAAAAGAAAATTGCATCTCGAAGAATTTATTATCCCTTGAAAAGTTGTTTGATTTGCAAAATAAGTTCATAAAACCTATGAATTTGAAGACTAACAACTCTATTATGATGCACTTCCTAGTGAATCTAGGAACCCCTAAACAACCTAAATACATAAATATGGGTACTTATTGTTCAGAGGCAGAAAAACATACATTCCTGCAACCATTTAAGAGATATCGTGATGTATTTTCCTAGACATATGAATATTTGAAGACATATGACACCTGTATCATTCAATAATTATTCCTATAAAAGAAGTTGTCAAACCATTTCAACAAAAGTTGAGAAAAATACATCTGACGCTTGAGCCACTTATTCATAAGGAACTCAAGAAGTTGTTGGATTCCTGTACCATCTTCAAAGTTCATCATGTGACTTGGGTATCAAACCTAGTATCTATCAAGAAGAAATCAGGGGAGATTAGGTTGTGCATAAATTTTTGAAATATGAATCGAGCTTTTGATAAGGACAATTATCCAGTTCCTCCCATGGAACAAATCCTACAACTCATCTCTGGTTCTGAAATTTTTTCTATTTTAGATGGGTTTTTAGGTTACAATCAAGTTCTCATAGCAGAACCAAACTGGTTAAACACCACTTTCAGGACAAAGTGGGGAACATGTGCATATTGCAGAATGCCCTTCGGTCTAATAAACGTTGGTGCTACTTTTCAAAGGGAAATGTACATATATTTCAAAGGTCTAATCGGTCATTGTATGGTGATCTATATTGATGACATCACAGTTTATTCAAAACAAAGAGTTGATCACCCCAAACATTTGAAGAAAATATTCGAAAGATGTAGCAAATACAATATTTCTCGTAATTCCAAGAAGAGCATCTTTTTTGTTTCAGAAGGTAAATTTTTGGGGCATATTGTTTCAAGGAATGGGATTTATGTGTACCTAGAACAAACCAAATCTATTATGCAAATCCCACCTCCAAACAACAAAAGGTATATGCAGTGATTTTTTAGCAAAATCAATTTTGTAAGAAGATTTGTTCCGGATTTTGCTAAAATTGTCAAACCCCTTTAGCAAATGATAAAGAAATATGTTCAATTCAAGTGGACATATGTTGAAAATGAGGCCTTTGAGAATATCAAGACCGCCATAGTAGTTTCACTTTCTTTAAAAATACTGAACTTTACTAAGGACTTCCTTTTGTACACCTTTGCTTCTGACCATTCTCTTGCATTAGTTCTTACTCAGAAATACCAGCAAGGGAATGAGTGCCCCATAACATTTATGAGCATTGGACTCCAAAGTGTTGAGCTGAATTATCCACTAGTAGACAAGAAATATTTTGATGTCCACAAATCCATCAAATAGTTCAAGCCTTATGTACTGAAGAACCATACCAAGGTGATCGTCCCTCACCTGGAGGTCATATCTCTCTTCGTGCAAAGGGAACTAGGTGAGATATGAGGTAATTGGATGATTGGTTTATAGGAGTATGACCTTTAATTCAAACCAACAAACATCATTAAAGGTCAAGGGATGTGTAAGCTAGCAACTGGAGTCACGGATTTTGAAAATCCAAAAGAAGATGGATGGAAAGAGGAACCAACCCTCTACACACAACAAGTTCCTTGTGTCCCATCAATTGAGAATAAATGTTATAATGATCTCAAATATTATCTTCAGCATGGAACCACTCTTGATCATCTTAATTCCAAACAAAAGAGTGCACTAAGGATGAATTTTTCACAATATTAGTTGGTTCATGGTATCTTGATAAAAAACAATTATGGCAGAGTTATGCTCTGATGTCGTGAAAAGAAAGATGTTGACAAAGTTCTCCAAGACATGAATGATGGACCAATTGGAGGTCATTTTTTAGGAGATACGACAACCCACAAGATATTAAGAGTTGGGTATTATTGGCCGACATTATTCAATGGTGCTCATGCCTACTTTAGGAGCTGCAATGTTTTCCAAAAGTCCGCCAAAAGAGAGAGCAAGGCGGTTCTTTAGCCTATTGTTGTTGAAGATCCCTTCGAAAAATGGGGGTTGGACATAATAGGTGATATCAATCCTCACTTATCCAAACAACATGGGTATATTCTAACTACCACTAATTATTTTACTTGTTGGGTGGAAGCAGTACCTTTAACCAAAGTAAACGATGAAGTGGTAATAAATTTTCTTAAACAACACATCATGACCAGGTTTGGAGTACCTAACTCTCTTGTATTTGATTATGCAACATATTTTTCATTACTTAAATTGGTTTATTTTGTTCTAAAAAATGGGATCACTTTAAAACATGCAGCCAACTATTACCCCTAGGGAAATGGCCTGGATGAATCCAAAAATAAAAACTTGATTTGCATTCTTAAACAAATTGTAGTTGACCAACAGAGGAATTGACATAATGCATTACCAAACACCCTCTATGATGACCGTGTCACCCCCAAAGCATCCATCAAAACTTCTCCTTACTATATTTTCTATGGGAAAGAGGTTATCCGTCCTTCCAATATCTACCTCTCTTCCCTCAACTTACACAACAATCACGCGGGAGAGAATGTCTTGTCATCCAAATAGAATTGACACCTTATTAAATCTGGAAGAAAACTGTGCCAAAGATAAAACCAAATTTGAATCTCACCAATAGAATATTAAATGTTGGTTTGATAAAAATTCTACTGGTAAGAAATATTTTCAGATTGGTGACCTAGTCCTCAAGTGGGACAAACCACATGAAGATAAATGGAAACATTCAAAGTTTCAACAATTGTGGTTGGTTCCTTTCACGATTAAAGAGAATATTGGCCTATGAACCTACTGCTTGCAAAATATTGAAGGGGGTGTATACCTCCTCCCCATCAATGGAAAAATCCTAAAACATTACATCATCTATCTCTTGAGGAGGCTTCATTTTTGAATAAAGAGTTCATTTTTGTTTTTGATTTTCTGCTCACTTTTTCTTTACCTTTTGTCCATTTCTTGCTTCATTTTATGCTTTGCAATTTGTTTATTTTTTATTCTAGTTAGTTTTCTTTTCTCTCTTTTAAATTTCTTTCCTTGAAACTTCCCTGAGGGTTTGGCGCCCTGGATCTAAATAAATTTTGAAGTGTGATGTATTGGTGTCAAAAGATTGTAAGCCTATATTTTGGCTTCTATACATAACTTCAATTTCATTTATGTAGCATCATTGTGCATTACTTCAATTCAGACTTAGTAGCGGAACATAACCCATTAGAAAACAAGCAATGTACTCTTAAAATGTATCAAGAAAGAGAGCCAAGGGTCATGTCTAAAAACATGTTTTGTGCTTGTCAGGAACTAAAAGGAAACTATTTTGGAAAGGAATTTGTAGCACTCGGGACATGTTACTCAGGGAGTTCGCTCATCTATAATCAATTTGGAAGATATCACCTTCACATGTGTCATCCTGCATGCCCTTAGAGGAAAATTGGAATCCCCCATCCACCTTTCTCTGAATATAAGAGAATCAAATTATAAAAGTTAAAGGCTTGGGTAAATGCATTCTAGATCATGTGGGACATGCAAGTATCTTTGTGGGGGGTATGAACTCTCGCTGACAGTGGAGAAAGGATTATGACACCAGGGTGACTCCGTTGGGGCTATGGATACTCCCTAGTAGTGGAGAAACACTAGAGAAGTACATAATCAACTCATATTTTTAGCATTTCTGATGTTTCATTTCACTATTGTGCTTCTCATGCCTTATTGAAGCTAATTTTGGTTGAGAAAGTTATATTACAACAATTAATTTGTTTTGGGCATGGTCTTGACCTCTCCCTTGCATCATACAAACATGTTTCTTCAAAATCTTCATTTCAAAACACTATGGTACCTACTCTTTCTCTCTTGGTTCATGCACCATCTATGCTTCCATTCTCAAAAGTTTTATGTTTAGTTACCTCTCTGCATAGATTCATGGCTTCACCTAGTGTGTCGCCATCTGTTGTGCCAGGAATCAAAAGATTCCCTTTTTCTTGTATATTTTCTTGTAAAATCCTTCTCTCCAAGAAAATGGGACCCCTCCTTTCTCTCTATGAGAGATTATTGACTTGAAAAGTTTCCTCAACTTTGATCTTTGATTATCTCTCTCTAATAACATCACTTTATTTTTTGGTTTGGTTGAATTCTATCTTTTTAATACTTAGAAAAATATTTGATAAATTCTTATTATCGATTATCGGATAAATTCCTCTTAAATCCTCTGGTATCTACCAGAGGAGTTTGAATTAAGTCCACTGACACATCAGATCAATTCCCTTGAAGTTCTCAAGTACACCAAAGGGCTTTCCCCAAAGTCTATCAAAACGCACAACATATAATTGGAAAAGCTAATACTAAATCCTCAAACTCAACCAGAGGAGTTCCCCAAAACTTCTCCAAAGAATCAAATGTTTGACTGGCGCACTTCCTTTAAACCTCTCTGAAACGCAAACAGTGGAACTGACAGACTTCCCGTTAACACCTTTAGTGCATGCCAGAGGTATTTCAACAAATATCTTCGATGTAAATCAAAGATATTTCAACCATTTCCTATGGTAAAGACTTTAATACCATAGTGATATTGAATCATGCACCACGCCTATAAAAAGGGCACCCCCGCTTCATTTTTCATCAAGTCATTTTGTTTGCGAGAGATTTCATCACCGCAATTGTCCACGTGTCATCCTCATCCAGGTAGGTTCTAAAACCATTCTCAACATTTTTATATGTATATATAATTTTAAGGATTAGGGTTAGGTATTTTTTATAATGACCAAGGACATTGATTAATTCAATCAGACACTCAACATCGCCTTTTTTTGGTTTGTATCTCATGCCCTATTCATGTCCCACTATGGATCCATATCACCATAAACCCTGACAATGCCTTTGTTTGTTGCCTCTATCCAAAAACACTTCCACTGCTTGCACCTTAGCTTTTACCCAATAGTTTTATTTTGCCTCGAACAATGCTCTACGAATTGAACTTAGGTCAAAACCTCGAGTTGGTATGTGAAACAAGTATGCCCTAATTCATTGTTCCCAAGTCGTGCACTTGTTGTTTTGAGGAAGAAATATTACCATTGATTGGACCCTCAAACTTAGCATGAGTTGTTACCTCAACCTAGGCAATATCATTTGCAAACTATAGTCGTCTTTGAATCGAGCTCAGACCATTGCACCAGTCACCCAGATCCCCAACACTCAAGCCCTAATTCCCTTTACTCAACTAAAAACCCATTCCAAGACTTAGTTAAATTTCAAGTGCATATTTTTATATAGGTGAAGTTAATAGGATCGCCTCAATGGTGTACCAGAGGAATTTTCATGAACTCTATCGGTATTCACTTGGAGGATTAACAAGAACCCCTCTAGTGTTAACCTTCCAATACCAAAATAGTTAATAACAATGCCTTCGATCCATTGGTGAACTTAATGGAAACTTCTATGATATTCATTATAAGAGTTAGAAAGAAACTCCCCAACCATGTCGGAACACTTAACGACATCACCTCCAGTGGTGTACTAGAGGATTGGAAAATAACTATTTCGACATAACTGGAGGACTTGTTACGAACTTGTTCGACCTTATCGGTGAAGTTCCAACAAATTTATCTGGTATAGACCAACGAGCTTGTCATTAAATTCTATAATATGAATTTTCATGCATCGATGTACTTTTTAATAACTTCCCTGATCTAAATCGATGGAGTTACAACTAACCCCTCCGATGTACCACCAATGAATTGACATTTTTGGCATCTATTCACCTGATTTCTCACCAAAACCAAACCCACTCCCTCAAACCTTCGTAATGTCTCTGATCATCATATCATCCTCAGATGATGACCTCCCTCCCAACATTGACACACGTGATTCTTCAAGTACTCGATACAAATTTACATAGGCATATTTTCTTTTAAATGTCCATTCACTGTTGAAATGCTCGTTTCTTATACGCCTACAAGGACTGATGTTTCATGCTTAATTTTTCATCGCCTTTATTATTGGTTTTATGCACTAATTATACTTGTATGTTTCAGATTAAAAAATGTCCCCGTGAAAGAAGATAACAAGCAAGGAACCTATCATAGAGGCTTCTGGTAACAGAAGCAGACAAGACGAATAGTATGATTCCCCAGGGGAAGTGTACGATGACACAACAAGACTCCTAGGTAAAGGAGGAGACTCACTTATATGGGGTGAATTCTTTCAAATGTTCAAAAGATAGACTTTCCCGGTGGAATATAACAACCAAGATAAACTCCAAATCTTTAAGAACATTCAGAGATCGAGAGTACATAGGGTGGAAATTCACGTTGCAGTTCTCCCTTCTGTAGATGTAATAGTGTGGATTCTCAAGCATGTGGTCTTGGAAAACTGATACATACTCAATGCTAGGGGGGATCCTATAGCGTCATTCTAGGTAGTTGATCTATACAAATACTATCACTTGGAAAAGGGAACCCAAAAGTTGGATGAGGAACTCCTCAACAGGTTCAAACACAAATAAAAAGACCTTTTCAAGATTCGGTACAAGCCAAAAAAATATTTCAATCACATGTCATATTGTGAGTATCCAACCACTACGCTAAGAACACCCTACCAATATATGGTGGTGATATCATGATGACTATATGAGAAGAGAAATTCTTATAAATTTACTCTATCCATAATGTCCTTGATCCACTACTATGTAGATGAAGGGTCAACATTCGACTCAACTGAGATCCTATTAGCAGGTTTGACAGAATCTATCACAATTGTTAAGGATATCGAGCCTGGGACATTTCCAAATTTCCACATGTCACTATATCTATTAGATATTATGTGTGTGTCACATCAATATCCTAAGTTGGGTTGGGAAAGGAAACTGACATACCCATCCATACACATTTACTGCAGGGTGCTCTAGGAGAAAAAATACAAGATGAAATACCATACAATATGCAATCATTTATTTTCTCCTTTATATGAATTCATTTTCTGTGTGCCAACCTTGTGCATGACGGATAAAGCGTATCCAATAATCATAAATATTGGGAACTAGTACCTAATTGAACATGAGACTTACATTAGGATATATGGTTCTACAAAATCTCTCCATCTACTCCCAATATTTGTCCCCGACAAATTGGTGCTTCAAGACGTTTCCTATCATACTATGATCCACATATTTGGGGTAGCTCTCTACCACGACAAGAAGGATATATGGCCCTTGTTCCTATTATGGATTGGATCATACTCATTTTCCAACACCAGGAAGGCTCATGATGAAGTGGATATGTTACTTTCATATCACTTCAGAGAAGAAATATTCTGGAGGCATGATCCCAAGAAGGTGGTTAATGAGTATTGCATCAAGATCAATCATGCTTGGGAGTACACTTTGGTTGTTTGGGAGGAATAAGAAGTGCATTGTGGGGCTTGAACTTATGATGAAGTCATTTCTAGAAGATAGGGAAATCCCATAGGGAGGATTGTTGATGAGGAGATGGGCCATGAAGAAGCATGGAAGAAAGAAGAAGAACATGCAAAAACAAAAACATCTACTACAATGACATCCACGCACTTCAGATCAATCAAGGAAAAATAAACAACAATAGATAAGAACAGAAGAAAGAAGGAAAGAGTTCAAAAAAAGGAGGACGTTGCTGAGAAAAGGGGAAAAATAGGTGAGTCTAGAGCTAAGGAAAAATTTGATGTAGCAGTAGTGGTAGCAGCTGAAGAAGAAGCAAAGGAATTGGCTGATAAAATAGAAAAATAAGAAAGAGAAGAAACAAAATCTCCAGCTAAGAAGGCAACTGCATAGGCAGAAATGACATTAAAAAGAGCACCGAATGAATTTGCAGCTAAAGAAGCCGAGGACGACCAACGTAAAATAGATGAAGAGGTTGTGAACAATGACACCTCACTAATGGAAACTGACCTTATAGAGTCAATAATGAAATCCCCTAGCAGTCGGCCTCAATTTAGTGGGATGGAATTGGGACTTTGCACTCCATATAAACTGAGCAAAGTTTCGAACTTGAAAATTTTTGGGTATGAAAAATCCATTGGTCACATCGTGCAATAGCAAGTCAGAAATGTCTCGGTCACAAGGGGAAACCCATTATCCATCATCACAAAGAATAGTGTAATAGAGGATGCCAGGAAAGATTCACTCTCCATAGAATCTATTGGCACCACCTTTAACATAGACACATAACAAAACCTTAAGAAATTATATCGCCAAAACCGGGAGAAAGATGTCAGGATTAGGGAACTAGAAGCAAAAATACGACAAGTGAGGATGGACGAAGGTATCTTGCAAGAATTCAAAGCATGAACAAAAAAATTTCGAATAGAGATGAAGGAAGTCGTCACATATATGTACTCCCACCTACATGTCTTCCAGCAGTTGGTGGCTAGAATAATGGAACAAGACAACAATGTACAAGACAAGAGCACCCAGTTGGCCACCATATGAGAGGGCTTATATAGCATGGATAGGTGGATCACCAAGAATCACAACACTCCAGTTGAGCTTCCTCACCCCTCGGAGATATAAATAAATATTGATTATGCATCACTTGATCGGTTCTAGCAAGAAGGGAAAAGAGAAGAAAAGGAAACAACTAGTTCACTTGTTATTTGTACACAACTTCATAAAGTAATGTAAGATTTTACACAAAAGTGTCACCTTCCTCTTATCGAAGAGCTCGTAAAAATCAACATTGTGGAATATCTCCTTGAGAAGTTCCAACAAAGCACAAATCGTAGACGGGAGGTAAATGAGGTTGCTACAAAGGTGACAATTGAGCTAATGGAACAACAATTTGTTCAGCCCACCATTGTCCACACTATGATTCAGGTGCTCATGGCCACCTTGGAAAAATACATGATCACTCTCAATGACAACACAACCTCGCATGAAGCAACTCTTGAAGAACTTTCGTATCACAGTGTCATATCACTCTTCTTCCAATTCAAGGTGTGGACAACTTACATTAGAGACAAGGGCACATGAATGAGACAAAATAACAAACTCACATTTGTTGTTAGTTGTATTCTATTTTTTCCTTTTCCAACTGTTTTCAGCTTCATCTGTTAGTTTTTGGGGTAGCTTGGACAGGTAATTTTTCATTGGCAGTGCCTAACATGTGGAGGTGTCCAAGCGATGCCCTCTAGATATTTAACTTTATAATTGTATTTATAAAGTTAAACTGTCTTTTATTTAATGACTAAAGTGACATTTTATAAAATTGAGTGAATTAAGTGATTTAAGTCATCTCAACGAGAGAATAAGTCACAACCATTGATCTTGGGAAGAAAAGATCTAATATTGACCATTGAGATCTTAGGGTTAGGTATTTGGTCATTAAGATATTATAAAAGCATATCTAAGGAGAGTGAGAGGCACACATTTAGCTGAGGGATGAAGAGGGTGATTTGGCTGAGGAAGGGGGCAAATTCGCAGCTGCAGGAAATATTTTGCAGGGCAAAAAAAGTTGGGCCGAAAAAGCAAGGCCAAAAAATCTAGGCCAAAAAAACTATACCGAAAAAGCAGGGCTGAAAAAGTAGGGTTGTATAGGCTGACTTTGCTAGGCTATAAGAAATTTACGAATTAGTTGTTGTAATTATTTTCTTCCTTTGAAACAAATAAAATCCTCTTATTTACTGGTTTTCCCTTTAGGGTTTTTCTAGAGGCATTTCCAAGAAATATCAGTGTTCAAATATGTGTATTGTTTATGATTTTGTTGTGCATTTGTAGTAGTAGATTAAATTCTGAGTTGTTAAATTATTGGCATAAAATTTTCGATTGTTGGGTTTCAAGAAATTCACATGGTATCAGAGTTGGAACTTTGAAGAGTGACACTGAATACTTTGGCACAAGGATTTGCATGGATTGTGGGGGTTTTGCTCGAAAAAAGGAAGGGAAAATAAATGTTGGTCAGTTGGATGAGGATGGCTACTAGATTGAGGTTTAAGGACAAGCCAAAAAAGGATACAAATTTTAGCCCATGGAAAGAGCGGGTTGTGTTGTTGTTGGAGGAAAATGGAATTTGGGACATTGTGGAGAAAACCCAAGCTGTTCCCATAGATACAACACTTTTGGAAGCCTACAATAAGAAAAATGTGAAATCCAAAAGGATTCTCTTGGATGTTGTGAAGGACCATATCATACCTCATGTGTCCGAAAATAAAAATTCCTATGAGATGTGGGAGAATCTGACAAATATTTATCAAAGTGGAAACCAAAACAGGAAGATGGTGTTGAGGGAGAAACTTAGAAACACCAAGATGTCCAAGATTGACAGTGTGGAATTGTATCTCACATGGATATCAAAGGTTCATGATGAGTTAATGACTGTTGTAAAGGTAGTCAAAGATGATGAACTTATGAGGACAACTTTGAATGGGTTCTCAAAGAAGTGGGCTCTATTAGTGAAGGTAGTTGTGGCATGAGAACATCTCTCTGACTGGAAGAGGTTTTGGGATGACTTATCTCAGGAGGAGACTTGGGAGGAGGCTCTTCAAGGCATTCAAGTTAAGGGTGATGAAGACGAGGAGAATGTTTCTCTTCATGCAAAGAAGGGTAGGGGAGATGGAAAGAAGGACGTGAGAAAAGTGAAATACTTTGCATGTCATAAGACCAGCCACTATGTAAGCCAGTTTCCAAACAAGAATAAGAGAAATAAGAAGTCACAAGTAGTAGAATCAACATTAATTGATATCAATTATTTTTCTGAGAAGTTCGAGAAGGAATTTTCTCGTGTCGTGTCTTTCAGGAAATGGTAGTGCAGAGTTTGGGGACATTGGAGCATGGATTATGGAAAGTGGATCATCTCGCCATATGATGGTAATCAGGTAGAGGTTCCTTGGTGTTTCAGAGTAAACTCAGACTGTCATGTGGATTGTGGGACTAGTACCATGCATGCAGTGAAGGGGGTTGGATGTGTCATATTCTAACTAGAGTTGGGAGGATCTTTAGAGGTGGCAGAGGTGTTGTTTGTTCTAGAGCTAAAGGTAATATTTCTCTCAGTATCATCTTTGGAGGATGAGGGATATGTAGTTGTGTTCCATCATGGACATGTGCTCTTATATCCAGAGGGAGCTACCCTGAACATATCAACAGTGCTTGGTGTCAGATAGGGGAGGTTATACAAGTTGTTGGGAAAATTTTTGTGTGAGTCCAAGGGGATCTTGGATTTAGGACTAATGTCAGTGACAAGTGGTTTTGAGGCTACTTATAGTACTATCATAAGTCTCATATTCTATGAGATGACACAGTTGGATGCTCAGGAGTGTGAGGAGACTCCTAAGGGCATGGAGAGAAGGAACAGTCCTTCAACACAGGTTCCAATGCATGTGGCAGGGAAGATTTCTGGTCTAGAGGGAGCAGCTACAACAACGGATGGAGTGATGGAATTAGAGATAGATCTAGGTGGAGGTTCCAGAAGTACCTTCCTTGCTAAGATGGAGTGATATTTTTTGGGGCAGCTCAAACATGTACTTATGCATTGACAATGCCTAGCATGCAAAGGTGTTTGAGTGATGCTCTCTAGATATTTAACTTTATAATTTCATTTATAAATTTAAAGTGGATTTTATTTAATGACTAAAGTGACTTTTTATACAGTTGAGTGACTTAAGTGATTTAAGTCATCTCAATGACAGATTAAGTCACGATCGTCAATATTAAGAAGACAAGATATAATCTTGACCGTTGAGATATTAGAGTTAGGGATTTGCTCATTAAGATATTATAAAAGCATATATAAGGAGACTAAGAGGCACACATTGAGCTTAGAGCCGAAGAGGGAGATTTAGCTGAGGAGGAGGGTGAATTTGCAGTTGGAGGAAAGATTTTGCAAGGACGAAAAAATTGGGCCAAAAAAGCAATTGGGCCGAAAAAGTTGTGCGGAAAAAGTTGGGTCGAAAAAATTGGGCCGAAAAAGCCGGGTCGAAAAAGCAAGGCAGTAGAGGCTGAGTTTGTTGGGATATAAGAAATTTCTGATTTAGTTGTTGTAATTATTTTCTTCCTATGAAGCCAATAAAATCCCTCTCATTTACTGGTTTTCCCTTCGGGGTTTTTCTAGGGGAATTTCCCAGAAATATCTATGTTCAAATGTGTGTGTTGTTTATGATTCTGTTGTGCATTTTTAATGGTTAAAACTCAACAGTAATTTTTTTGCATAGTTTACAGAATTTATATCAACAATAGATTAAATCATGAGTTGTTAAATCATTGGCATAAAATTTATGATTGTTGGGTTTCAATAAATTAACATCATCCTCATTCTTACACATGTCAGATAGCTGGTGAGGGAAGTTGAAAGGTTTTGTAACGATCTCTTGAGGAATTCAAGAAGACATTTTAGCAGATTTCTAGGATATATATAAATGAAGGGAGAGGCCCATTTTGAAGGGTCTCTTCAAGCATTGTATACACTCATGAAACTATTTTTGGAGAAAATATTGTGTTAATTAATATTGAGAAGCCCTTAGGGCCAGTTTTGACAGAGAGAAGAACTAGTGTAAATTGTTGTTTTCTATGAACTATTTTCAATAGATTGTCTAATGTTTACATGACTATAAGGATATTTTTCCTATAGACTTCTCTTATGCAATTGATATCATTCTCACAACTTTGCTATTTTTTCTTATGTTTATGTCCTAAGAATATGAGTTGTTAATCTATGTGATAATATGATCTAGACTATTCTAGTTATTTATTCGTGTGCATATGTTGTCTAATTTTAATTCTTCATAATAGTTGTCTAAGTGAAGTTATTTGTAGAGTTAGTTTTATTTCATCTACTCATTTGGTCACATTAGTTCGCTTCTAGCTAGGATAGGGTAAAATAAGATATATTAGATTTAATTTATGAAATTAGACAATATTAATCTACATCTACATTCATAAAACATCTAACCATCCCACTCATAACCAGAAATGGAAGTCAGGCCAGAATTTGGATGGGTCTCCTAAACCAAACGATGCATGATCTAATTGGGATTGTGTATCGAGGAGTACCCCTTGTTGTTGAAGGGAATTTTTTCCCCATAAATAGGAGTGGGTGTGAGATATGTGAAAAATACCACCTACTTCTCCCATGGAGGGGTCCTCTTGGGAATCCCCATAAAAGAAAAATACATGGTATATCCATCTATATTTGAGGTTCATGTTGAGATCTAGGATACTTGGTCTTGATTCTATGAGGAAAAGCTAAGATTATGGATAGGCTTTGAGAAGCGCAAAGTTGAACTATCGGGACCCAAATTCTAACACATATAGATAAAAATATAAACACCATTATATACAACCATTCATTGATAAAATTAAATATATACTACTCAATATTATAGAATTTATAAGGAGTATGTGGTGAGTAACTTACCTGAAAGCTGAAGGAATCAACTTCTCCATGGTACTCCAATCCTTGATCATGCATGCTGCAATAGAATGTGGAGGATGACTCTCCTCCCAACCAACCCCTTAGTCATCATGATTGAGAGCTCCTGAGCGCTCAATCCACCACTATGCCAACTCTTCTTACACTAGTAGAATTTGGAAAATAAATGACTACGTCACTAAAAAAAAATTCACGACAAAAAAAAATGACTAAATTCTACTAATTTTTTGCAACACGGGAATAAATGACTAATTTGATTTTCAGGTAAAAAATAATTAGTCACATACATAAAAATGATTAAATAAATGACTAATTTGATTATTGGGTAAAAAACACAACTAAATAAATATTAGTCACACAAATCAAAATGACTAAGACTCCTATATAGACTAAAGACAATTAAAGTTGTTGTGTTTTTTTCACCATAACTAAAAACTTTGTGCTTAGGCATAAGCATATTAGAAAGTTGTATATAATATTAAATAGAATATGTGAAATTAATTGACCCTAGTACTAGCAATTTCATCCACAAATTATGAACGACAAGCAACCTCTTTCACTTATTCCTCTTCCTCCTCACCTTGTTGTCTAGTCAAATGAAGATATGCTAATCAAAACATGTTTCACCCCCTGTGAGACATCTCGCTTATAAAAGCAACTATTTTCATGTGGTTGGGGCGATGTGCATTAAGTCCTAGGTAAATTTGGCATAATATTAGATGCCCCCATGGCCTCTTAGCCAAAGAGGTCTTTCAAGAGTGTTGTACACCAACTACAAATATATACATTGTTAATTCTTCCATAATGGGAGGGCCTTGCTTGCAACATAATAATATTAAACGTAGGCTAAGAAATTCTTTTTAACGAAAACTTAGGCTAAGACTTTTTTTTTAACAAAAACATAGGCTAAGAAATTAGCCTAGTGGTACATAACATGATATTGCAACATATGTTATTGTGCCACGTGGACACAAAGTACCATGCCATGTTCACAATACACCAGCGGGACATATGTGTATTGATAAACCATAATTCGATGCATTTGATATCGTTTGTAAAAATCATTGCAATTCATGAATATGTAGACTGGTGTGAAGTGAGAAAAATACAGTGACTGGCGTAGAGTGGGAAAATACGGTTAGGATCAGTTGTAATTCGGCAAGGCAGGACATCACTTGTGCAAGTGGGGAGTGTGTAGGGAGCAGTGCAATGTAGAGGCGTGCAGGGTTAGGGTTACAATGATAGAGGACTAGTGTTGGTTGAACCATTTGTGACTCGTAGGTGGAGGGTGTAGCCCCTAGGGGTGTTTCCTCTGTGTTTTTTGTTTGCATTTGTGTTTCCTCCATTTGGAGCCCGTGAGGTGGGGTTTTAGTAGTAGGCCTAAGGAATATTGGAGCATGTGAGGTGGGGTTTTAGTAGTAGGCCTAAGGAATATTGGAGCCCGTGAGGTGGGGTTTTAGTTTTTGGGCCTAAGAAATACCAGAGCCTGTGAGGCTTATTTAGGGATTTTATAGTCTAGAACTGACCAAAGGAGGGGGTTTACTGCTAATTGAGAATTGGAGCTTGAATTATAACATAAGAGGGGGTTTATTGTTAATTGAGAACCAAAGGAGGGGGTTTACTATTAATTGAGAAAAACTATTTTTGGGTTAAATATTGGATCATTATTGGAGCCTGAATGCGTATATAAGAAGTTGCCATGACCGATAAAAATGCGGTGGAGAGAACTTGGATACTACTCAAAAGGAGAACTAGGATTTTAGAGTTGCAAAGGTCTTCAACGAAGTCATAGGTATGATTAATGTGTTTCTTTTGGTTTGCTTTAGGAGTGCAGGGTTTCTAATTAGGAACTAGTTGTTATAAGCTTGTATATTTGTAGTTTTTTGGTATATTTATGCAACAATACACTTGGACTTCTAGGTCCCTCCATCATCTTGATCTACATGGTCATACAAACCTCAACATTGTTAGATCTGCAACAATTTAATTTATGTGTTTATGCATGGCTCCTAGAGCTAGAATAAACATGCTTAGAGTGACAAGTCTATGGCTTCACGTGGAGATTCTTTAGAAGAGAGAAATAGAAATAAGCTTTTGGGTCAAGCTACAGGTACTTTGGAAATGCCAGCCATGTTTTTCCCTTACCTCCTTCATCTAGGTCCAAATCATGGCCTGTGAAGGCACGTGACTAGAAAAGAACCCTAATAGTGTGTGCTCTTTGAGTGTGACAAATAATTTCATATTCATAAACAAAATTGTCAATGGGTACAACATCATTAGAAATTTTTCCTTAGGTGAAAACCTTCGATATGATTAATGAGGAAAAATGAATATCATTCTTGAACTTAGAATTAAGTCTCATGAAAATTAATTTTCTCAATATACTACTTATGTTCAATGCCAGATGATTGTTTGCTTACACATGTATGCATGTACTCCATGGTGAAATTCATCTATCTATTGGAAACAAATGTTGAATATTGCAATCATGACATCTACCTATCTTGCAATTAGGGAGGAATTATGATCCTTGTACCTTTTCCAGTTACCCTATTTGCACTTTCTCCTCTTGTTTGATGTGGTAGTTACAAATAAAAATAATTTGCACCTTTTCTCTATTGCACTGATTCAATTAATGAGAAAAGGAAAATCCGACCTGTCTTCATTTTGGAAGTTTTGACATATGTCCAATTTAGGTCCAACAAGGTTAATATATTCTTCTACTATAGTTCCAAGTCTAGNTAATTTGCACCTTTTCTCTATTGCACTGATTCAATTAATGAGAAAAGGAAAATCCGACCTGTCTTCATTTTGGAAGTTTTGACATATGTCCAATTTAGGTCCAACAAGGTTAATATATTCTTCTACTATAGTTCCAAGTCTAGATCTATACAAGTTTTTTTAACCATGTTTAGTATATTGTTGTCTTAACTTACATCAAGGAGAGAAAATTACTTGGAGGATCTAGTAGCAGATGAATAGGATATTAGCACATGCTTAATTAAAAGATATTTATTCTTTTTCTTGTTGAATGCCACATACATGCTTCTATATTCCAAATAGGAAAGCTTCTTGAAAATGATAAGAAGGCAAGAAGAGCCAACATGCTTTCTTTGGTTCCCATTGCAAGAGAGTAGTTATTTTCTAAAAAATCCCTTTCTAGCATGATATGGAACGACTAAGTCAGATTTGTCAGTTTGCAATTGACACAAGTGTAACATGGTAGAATCTCCATGAAAGGTTTCCCTGCAATGCATTTTTTGTAAGGAGATGCGTGTTAAATGTGTGTTGTCTTATATTCTCTTTATTTCTTGTCTAATCAACCATTTGTCCCCAAATATGACCCCTTTCCATTCAAGGAGGGGCATAAAGGGTCACTAGGTCCATGATCATATGCGAGCAAGGAAAAGGGTGTTTGCTCATTTTGCTCAAAATGACTAGTTTGTAATAGTGTGGAAGTTTCTTCAAACGATAGTTGGTCATATACGATTTGCTTTGTCAGAGAAGGGATTTCCAACATTTCACGAATCCTTTTAAACTTTTGTAAGATATAGGCCATACTAGTGCTCAGTTTGGTCCTATTATTGCTAGGTTTTGGAAAATGTTGGGGTTGATTGCTAGTATACACACGGGGCTCTTCAAACTTTAACCTTTAGTCCTCATTTGTTTGGCCAAAGTATTCAATCCTAGGATTCCTCATGTCTTGATTTTATTGTGTTTGACTTGGCGTGATCAAGGTGAATATGGAATCTACAAAATTATGTTTCTCATGAGTAGCCTTTGGGTGATAAAGTTCAAAATAGCAGTCCTTAGGTGACTAGGGTTTAGGATCATTTTCTTGCCTTGCAACATTTTGTAGGTCCAAAGTGTTCAAATTTTTTTTTTCTCTTGGAGCATGAGATATTATTGTTTGAGGAGGTCTCATAGAAAGTGGATTTTGGATTTGTGATAGTGACCTTTCCAACTGAGTGATTTGTTTAGAGATACTTAGATCCTCAGAGGGTTCATGTTTTCTTGAAAAATTTAAGGCATCTTTCATGTTTGAGAAACCTGTGCTCCATTTCCTATGGAAAGTATTGTTTTCTACCTCTAGAATCTCTAGAAGGTCATGCTCTGGTCCTCCCATGATTTCCTTATTTATTTCCCAGATGTCATCATTGTTCAAAAAATTGACCTGATGGGTGGGACTATTGAACTTAAGCTTCTCGTCATTTGGGTAGGCAACATCTTGAGCTTATTCTAGGGTTGGAGGAAATCGATTCTTGAGGGTAAGTTGTAAAGTTCCTTCAAAGGAGTTAAGTTAATGTTGAAGAATAATGTTGTTGGCCCTCAACCAAGTTTTGGGATAATCTTGGTCATGTTGACCTATTTTGGGACTTCAATAGCTAGTCGAAGGAAGAGCACAAGGCGAAGCGGAGATCATAGAATCTCGACCCACTTTCGGGTCCCTTTTGGGTTTTGGGGAATATGTAATGGGAAAGGGATGTCGACCCATGGGTTTACCCATGCTTAGGCCCACTTTTGTAATGTATAAATAGATATCTAGGCATCTATCGGAAGATATAGAGATGTATGTGATGTAAGCTAAGTGCTATCAGATTTTGTAAGTGTTTTGTGCATGACTGTAAGATGCTTGCAGAGCTAAGTGCAAGTCATTGTAAGGAGGTGTGGAAGGGTTTGTGCTGTAGCTAAAGGAAGAATGATATAGCGAGATGCGCAGATCTTATGTCCTATGCAATGAAGGTTTTTGGTGGCTCTGTGATGTAAGCGATTGAAGACACTAATAAAGAAGAAGATTTGGTGGACGTAGCCCTGGGGTGGGGGTGAACCATGTAAATATGTGTGTTTTGTTTTGTGCTTCGACTTGATGTGTTTATCCCTTCTTTTGCTAAGTTCTTTGATATATTTAGATAGATCTACTTATGCTTTGTGTTTCTTAGAGGTGTGCGAATGTTAGATCTGACATGTATGAAGATGCTTAGTGTTGACGTATCGTATCTGATATGTTTTATTGTTGCTAAGTGATGAAATACCTTAGATCTAATTGAATGATGCAATGCTCTGTGTTATCTGCGAAGTATAATAAGGGTTGAATATTGACGAATGATCGATGCTAAGTGCTCTGTAAGCGATATAATCACAGATCTGTGTCCCAGCTAAGGTTGCAGACACCTGAGTCTTGCAACCACCCCTGCCTCTACCTCGGGTGAGACTTCATCTGCTTCGTAGGTGTTGCCGAAAGGGCCGGTAGTTAGGGTTTTGTTGGTGTGCTCTTGTAGCGTTGAACCCTGGGTCTGCCCCTGTGCCAACAAATGGTTATATTGTCGAGACTTGAAACTGTGATTGCTGGGAACTAAAGAAGAAGAATCTTTGTGCAAAGATTCGATCCAGCTTTGTGCATAGATCTGTTGCCCTAGTGTGCAACATCCTACTTGACCTATGAATATTTGTGCCAAGAAATAAAGGTCATATCTGCAAGAAAATAGGTTGATAGTGAAGAAAAGAAGCAAGATCTGAATGCTTTGTGCTCTAAGAAAGGTAAAAGTGGAATTTTCTGATTAAAAGAGGTAAGATCTATAAGCTTTGTGCTCTAATAAAGGTAAGAATAGTTAAAAGTTCAAGATCTGTAAGATTTGCACTCTGTAAAAGTAAGATAAGTGGAAATTTTTGTTTCTAAAGCATGGATCTAGGTATGTTTGATAGATTTTTTACTAGCTTAAAAACTAGGGCATTAATAGATGAAAGAAGGTTTGATATGAATAGATCTGATAAGAATAGTGATAGATATGTTATACCTATGCATAGAAAGAATGTTTGGACTAACAAATGGATGCAGGATCCTAGAAAGAATTTGTTGCAGGTTAGCTCCTATGATCCTAGTGCGAAGTACATAAGAGGTTGGGGATCATTTAAAATAAAGAGAGGATTAACCCTCTGTTACAGTTGCAGAAAACTGGGACATCTAGCTAAGGAATGCCCTGGTGGAAGGCCTAGTTGTCTTTGTTTTAAAGATATAGACCATGAAGTATTGGATTGCCCCAGAAAGATTGCTAAGATTGAAGGAATGAATCTGAACCAAGAGGAAAATCCAAAAATAGTAGAACCCCAGAAAGAATCAACAAAAGTATCGCTATAGATGAAAGAAACCTTGAATGACCACCGACATGTTAGGTTATCAGAGATATTTAAAGAAAAAGAATGCATCGAAGTAAGAATAGGGGACTTCGACATTGATTGTGTTTTGGATAAGGAAACACAGATGAATATCATGACAGAGAGAACTTGGGAAGCTATAGGGAGGCCTGCTATGATTCCTTCATTAGGAAGAATAGGACTATTCAGAGGAAAATTGGTAAACCTATGTGGAAAGCTCACTCATATATATATGAATGCCAATGGAACTTCGACTGAAGAAGACTTTGAGATTATTAATTTTTTTAAAGACAGTGCCCCATTTACCAAGTTACTGGGAAAACCCTGGATTGATAGAGATCAAGCTAGATGAAAGGAAGAAGAAGAAGTTTTGGAACAATAGAAACAAGAGTTATAAAAATTCATGACCAGAAGGATCACACAGTTGATTGAAGAACAAGAGAACACATCAAAGCTATTTCGCACTAGAGACCCTGATGTCGAATCTACAAGAACATTGGAAGACCCCTAGAAGACTAAAGTACCTATCCTAGACAAAGAAGAAACATTATCCCTGAGTCCTAGGAGAGAACCTCAACAACGCGTAGTGACTATGCTAAAAGAAGATAGGAATCAAAATGAAAAAAGATAGACAGAGTTGAAGATTATTGGAAAGAAGGCTATAAGGATAAGTAAGAAGAGGGATAAGATTGAAAAGTTACAAAAGGCCCCAAAGGGGGCATCGCAGAAAGAAAACTTGTAGAATGGGAGCTTCATCGGGATATCAGAACAAAAACTTATGGCACTTCGTCGTGGCGAAGCAATATAGCCATTGGGCCCAATATATTCGTTCGAATTCCACCCCTAACGGAAAAAAAAGCAATAAAGGATTGTCATCAGACTGTTGGACCACACCATAATGGACATACCAACATTAATAAAAGCTTCATACACGTTGCAAGCAGAGCATTGCCGAATTTCTTATTTAGTCCATCGCGCCACGCACCGAGAACACTTTTGTCAACTAAGAATTTGAGCCCACAGATTAACCTTATCTTTCACAGTGATCATCGTCATTTTTCCATCTCTTTTATTGCAGTATATAACTTAATCTCAAACACGATTTAGTTAACCCCGAGCTTACATGTCAGACGAGCTCAGCGCTGTAGAGAAATTTGTTAAGGAGTTCTGATCGATTTAATGACTGAGAGAGTCATGTCAGAGCGAGGGTTATCTACAGGTGTACAGGCTTCATCCATGAGAAACGTGCAAGTATCTCCCTCCACTACTCGAGCCGGACTGTCCCGACCGGTCGATGAGAAGCGAACTAAGCATAAGGATGATCTTGGGAATGCTAAACTAATCCCGAGCATCCTACCTGCCTACATTCCACCCTTGAGTGGCGCAATTAATCTGGATAGTGTGCCCAGAGACTTCGAGTACCCTTTAGTCACGACATACCTACCCAAAGAGATACGCGTAGTTTGTGCATACCAAGACAATATTGCAGAGTTGAATTTTAGTGACTTCAACCTCGGCGACAGGAAGGTCTATAGCATGCTCACTCCATAAAAGTACCTAACGAATACAAAGAGAAAGAATTCAAAGATCGTCCCTCAGTCATGGACCCATAACCTCGCGTAGTCCACATTGTTGAATGTTATGAATATCTCGCACTTTGGAAGACACGAGGAGGTGAATGCATGCGTCAAGTTGCTTCTATATTGTTACCATAGAGGTTACTTATGGTTAAACTATCGCATAACAGTGGATCCAATGTTAATCAATTGTATCTCGGGCTTAAGCATGCAAGGCCTTGACCCGCAGGATTTTTATCCTGGAAAAACCACGAACAGAGCATTAGCGCAGAAGATTAAAGAAACGTATGGCGATGTTGAGAAAGGAAGACGAGGCTACAAGGTAGCCTCTATCTAGAATGACGTAGTGTGCCTAGCCTATCAACTAATTGCTGGGAAATTAGTTCGCAAGAACCAGCCCACCCAAGTGACCAGATCCGTAGTCGACCTCGCAGGGAAGTGCGCGGAGGGTGTACAAATGAATTGGGCACAATACCTTGTAAACCAACTAGATCTTGATTGCAAGGAAGTACATGAGTTCCATTTCAGCTGGCTTCTCATACTGATCGCATTCATTGCATGGGAAATGCTGGAAGGTGTGACCTTCCCGAACATCGAACCCTTTGAACCTCTGGATGCGAAGTTCAGTACCCTATGGTACTCAAATGAAATGAACAAGCAATGGCAATCAAATGTCGTGTTTCACACTTATTACAACCAATTGAAGCTAGCCATCCAAGTTGAACCACGCATGACCTCGAATACTCTCCACAGGTTTTGTCCTTTGATGAAATTCAGCGTGTACCACCATTTTATTTACATCATAGTGCACGCCAATGCTCATAAGCAACAGCTACAGTCATATATCTCAGACATATATGACATATAAGCAACAACGCCCAGACATATGAAAACCTTACAGAGAATCCATAATTACAGACGCTGGAATCATAGCTCCAAGAAGCAAAAAAACATGCGGATACACTACAGGCGCAGTTGAAGGCCCTGTTTACAGTAGATAGAATGAAAATATCTCATAAACAATGAACAACTCAGCAATAGATCCATATGATCCAGAGCAAAGTGATGGAAGTCACTCAATGAATCCAACCTGTACAAGACAAGGCATGCCTGTTGTTTTCCAAGATTGAAATCCAAGGGGCAGAGCTAGAACATGTCGTCATCACCGCAGAACAACACCTAGAAGGACCAGTAAATGACGCAGTGATCCTGGAATTCACCAAGCAAGAGGCCACAACAAAGAAACAAGTCGAAGAAGCTCGAGCCAAACTCGAGGCGTTCAAGGCAGAATTGCGTAGACCAGAGTGACTCGGGACGAGTCACAGGTGAGTGTTGGGGGCCTGTTGGCCCTCGACCAAGTTTTGGGATAATATTGGTCAAGTTGACCTATTTTGGGACTTCGACAACCATTCGAAGGAAGAGCGCAAGGTGATGCGGAGATCACGGAATCTCGGCCCACTTTTGGGTCCCTTTTGGGTTTTGGGGAATATGTAATGGGAAAGGGATGCTGGCTCGTGGGTTTACCCACACCTAGGCCCAATTTTGTAATGTATAAGTAGATAACTAGGCATCTATCGAAAGATATAGAGATGTATTTGATGTAAGCTAAGTGCTAATATATTTTGTAAGTGTTGTGTGCATGACTGTAAGAGGCTTGCAGAGCTAAGTGCAAGTTGTTGTAAGGAGTTGTGGAAGGATTTGTGTTGTAGCGCAAGGAAGAAGGATCTAACGAGTTGCATAGATCTTCTATCCTATGCGAAGAAGGTTTTTGGTGGCTCTGTGTTGTAACCGATTGAAGATGCTAATAAAGAAGAAGAGTTGGTGGACGTAGCCCTAGGGTGGGGGTGAACCATGTAAATCTATGTGTTATGCTTTGTGCTTCGACTTGATGTGTTTATCCCTTATTTTGCTATGTGCTTTGATATATTTAGATAGACCTACATATTCTTTGTGCTTCTTAGAGGTGTGTGAATGTTAGATCTGACATGTATGAAGATGCTTAGTGTTGATCTACCAGATCTAATCTGTTTTACTATTTCTAAGTGCTGAAATACCTTATATCTAAGTGAATGTTGCGATGCTTTGTGTTATCTACGAAGTATAATAAGGGTTGAATATTGACTAATGATCGATGATAAGTTCTCTGTAAGTAATATAATCATAGATCTGTGTCCCAGCTAAGGTTGCATACACCTGAGTCTTGCAACCACCCTTGCCTCTACCTTGGGTGAGACTTCATCTGCTTCGCAGGTGTTGCCGAAAGGGTCGGTAGTTAGGGTTTTGTTGGTGCACTCTTGTAGCGTTGAACCCCGGGTCTGCCCCTGTGCCAACAAATGATCTTGGGGAGAAAATTGGGCTCAAGTTTGTTAATGAGAGTATTGAACCTATCATTGAATTCCCTAATGTCTTCGTCTGTTTATTTGCAAGCTTTGAGGAATTGAGAGTAAAAGGAGGCCATACTTTCTTTTTCACACCACATGTCCTTAAAAGTTCGTTCAAGATCTTCATGGTTTTTTATGCTTCCATTCAAGAGACCATTAATGCAGCCTCTGGCATTCTCGGTGAGTGAGCTTGCAAAGAGCCTCATAAATACATCATTATGTTCTTGTCTGGATTGGTGAAATTGAAACCCTTCACAAAACTTGGTCCAATGTGAGTTACCACAGGATCCCCTTTCTCTTGAAAAAATCGGTATCCAGGAGTCAACCTTCTTGGGTAGATCATGTAATCCCCCTTGGGTGTTAGCTAAGTCCAAAGAGCCAAAGAGTTCTTTGTGAGACCATTTAGGAGAACTTACGGAGGTAACATGATTTGTAGGGGTAACAAAGACCATAGTAGAGGAAAGAGGTATCTACTGATGCCCACTATGGGTCCTCATTTGTGGAGTCACCAAATAATTTTCTTGAAATTATCAAAGAAATAAGGGAATCATCCTTAGTGGAGTCGCTAGGTAAGCTTGTAAGATAAATATTCTTGAGGAAAGGCTTACCGAAAAAGTTTTGTCTTTGAGGAGAATTGACTCAGTGTTCCATGGCAACGGCGCCAAAATGTTATCATGAAATTTGCACTTTGATGGAAGGGAAAGGAAAATGAAGACAAATTGGAGTAACAAGAGACTATCCTATAAATGTCACCTCAATATGATGTCTCTTTCTATTTAGGGTGGTAGGCCCAGAGGAGACGTCCCCGGTGACCTGGGGTTTTGAGAAGGCAAAGGATAAAATCCAAGTAAAAAGGTTCCCTCTCACAAGTCACCATCGATCAAAAAGTTCTGGTTAAACAACCAATAAAGAGATAATATACCAGAAGTGTACCTGCCTGAAACAAATCAACATAAAACTATATTTTCAAGAGCACTTGTTGGTTAGCACTTCATATAACCAGAGACTTTCTCAAATAAAGAAATTGACTAATATATTGATGAAGTAAACAAAGATGTGTAGGAGCAATAATTACATGACAATAATTCACAATTAATTCCTTAGAAAAGCTTCAAAATGAGCAAGAATAATTAATCATCAATGTCATAACACCAACATTTATCATAAGCAAATAAGGCTATGCATTAGTCAATCTTTTCAATCGCTCAGAGAATCTTTAAATGCTGCAAAGTATGGTCGTAA
Organism: Picea sitchensis; assembly: GCA_010110895.2. Taxonomy (NCBI): domain Eukaryota; kingdom Viridiplantae; phylum Streptophyta; class Pinopsida; order Pinales; family Pinaceae; genus Picea; species Picea sitchensis. Next base: position 106,111 of record SNQJ01S0010872.1, on the reverse strand, counting down.
CTCAATTGAATAGTAGCAACAATAAGGTTAGCAGATCAATCTAATATAGGGTTAGAAGGTGTTAGTAGTTTTTTCAAAGATTTATATGTTTGAAGGTTGTGATCAAAACACTCAAGAGAGAGATCTTAGACCAGTGATTTCATAGGGAAAAATGGAGTCAACAAGTGGCTGCAAGAATTGGAGGAGCAAGATGATAATAATAGAGACAAAGCCGAGAGGAATTTTATGGATGAAGTGTTGGTAAGCCAAGGCTTCAACCACCAAACCCTAGGGGAAAATGGCTACTAAGGTGTAGGTAACCCTAGGCCTTAGTAGGTTTTCCTCCTTATTTAACTCAATGATAAAGTAAAATTAGCTAATATGAAGAGAAAATGCTAGGGTGTTGCAATGGAAAGGCCCTAGCAATAGCTTCAACAAAATGACTCCTTGGCACAATCTAGTAGGTGGATAGCAAATTAGAACAAGGACAATAACATGTGCTTGATCCCTAGGGTTTAGGCTAGCAACTTCATAAATAATAACAAAATGTAAAATAAAACACCATAACCATTCAAGTAAGAGAAGAATTGCAGAATTTTACTCACTTTCACCAAGCATCATCAAGCAAAACCCTAGTTGTATACTTTCCACCAAGAAAAATGCCAAATTCACCAAAAACACCCCTCCTTCAATAAGTGCGCACTAGAATTTCAGTCCAAAAACCTAATGAGGGCCACAAATTTCAGACCTTAAACAAGTGTGAGTGAAAAATGATGATAAAATGAGAGTTTAGACTCTCTATTTATACAATACCATTGACCTTTAATTACACTTTAGGTAAAAAAAGGCCGACATGGCCAGTTTACATAAAAAATATTGTTTTACTTTAAATGTCACAATTAAAATCCTAAGTGAAGCATAAATTATGATGTCATGCCCTTTTAGGGTGAAGTTAGGCCCCTTAAGGGAAACATTGGCCTCCCGGAGCAAAATGTTAGGCTTCCTTGGGCCTCATGAACTTGCCACACGTGCCACTTGGCACATAATTGTCTCCAAAACCTCCCAAAGCACTGGATGATGTCATGGGTGTCCTGGGTGACATCATGGGCCTTCCAAGGCCTACATCATCATGGAAAGGGTACAAACCCCATGTGTCTAGGCCTTCTAGGATGCCTCTGGTGTAAAGTCCTCCTCTTTATCCAGTGTAATCCTCTGATCTATCTCTGCCCCCTACTAAGGTCTCAACATCCATCTATTGGGATTTCAGCCCCATGGAGGTCTGAAATAATAATCTCCCCATGTGTACCTGTCCATCTGGGTACCTTCCATCAGGTGTGGACCTGTAACATCAACAAATATTCCCTCCATGTGATCATAAGTCACAGGGATCATAGAAATGTCAATCACATATAATCATCAAATTTATTAAACATGTGCATAAAACCCCTTCAACCCGAGCAAGTGATCAAAGACATTATACTAATCTACAAGCCAAATTTGGAGGAAACGCTAGGACATCCTCTTGGGCTAATGCTCATTGTATGTGGTATGTTCCTGGGAGAAGTCAAACCTAGGCCATGTGAGTGGATGAGGTGGTAAGGGATGTCTGGGAAAGGGGTGTAGTGATAGCAGGGAAATGTATGGATTACTTGTGGGTACCTCTGAAGAGGGTGAGTTTCACCTGTCATGGAAGCAAATGTTTCCAAGACTATTCATGGATTTTGTCCTTATTTTTTTTTCTTTTTTTTCTTTCAAAAAGCTAGTTAGGGGACACTTCCCTGGGGTGGTGACCAGTTGTGGCAATGTTACCCACAAGAATTTCACGGAAATGAGAAGGTTGGCTCGTGATGAGACCCCATTTCTCTTGGCTATGCCATCAAGAGACACTACCCTAGTGTGGTGACCAGTTGTTGGTATTTTCATACCGCTACATGCCCATGGACCTAATAGGTTGGATCGTGATGAGACCCCCTATCCTCTAACTAGGTCTTGTTCTATTATTTTATGGGTCCCTATGTTTCTTGCTGAGAAGATTTTTATTGCTTTCTCGAGGATCCCTGAGTGAAGCATCTCAAGGTTTTCATTCTTTGGATCTTGTATTTTTCCAGCTACTCTTACCCCCTAGGCCTTTAGCCCCTTCTTCCCACAAGGTAAGGTTCAAACCTTAAATATTTGTCCAACCCAGTGCCCGAACTAGTGTAATGGGATGGATGAGCGGGAAAGAGATGAAAAGTGGTAAGTATGGTGGGATCGGACAATGGACTTTCATGAATCCCCCCAGTGGAAACTCAAACCCTATGGGTACCAACTTACTAGGGCATCCTGTCATTTTCCCTAGATATGGTCAAGTGGAGAGGTATAACATCCAAGCACCTGTTAGAAGAAAAAATAATTGAATGCACATATTCAAAAGTTTTGAGGATCAAAGTGACACATACCATGATACCCAGACTCATTACCTTATGGAGAAAGATCCATTTCTACTATAGGACCAGGCCAAGGTGACAGATGTTGTTGATGTTGACAAAGTGGAGGCGCTAAATAATGAAAATAAGGGCCCTCCAGGGCCATGCTCAAGTAGATCTGACTCTCAATACTCCATGTCTAAGACATATGGGCCTCGAGACCTAATCTCCTCAGTTATCCCTAAACTAGGGGATAACAAAGGATATGGGGTAAGCTTCTTTGGTTGTGGTGTACACATCCATTCAGTTAGAGACCAAACACCAGGACCACCCATGATGATAGGCATAAGTGAGAATGGCCTATATAAGTTGTGGGGGTGACTTGTTTACAAACTCATAGAGGATAATAATGAGATTGTTAAGCCATGTGTGAGAGAACAAGAAGTTATTTGTAGTAGACCCACGTGGTGGGAATGGACTAAATTGGAGGAATGTAATCCTAATGCATGTTGTAGCATATTCATCCAAGGAGAGAAAATAGAGTATCCAGACATGGAAAGGATGGGTCTATCAGACTCAGAGGGAGAAATACATAGTGAGGTGGATCATGGAGGAGGAATCTCTAGCTATGACAGTACCACCCTCACTGAGAGGGAGTGTTAGAATGTAGCTCGACAGGTAATTATTTCTCATTAGGGGTGTCTAGTAATGAGGAAGAAGCCCAAATTATGACTAGACAAGCATCATAATGGTGGTGACAACCCAAACTAACTTAAGATTGAGTCACAACCATTGGATCTGACTTAATCAACCTTAATGCTTGATTAAGTCCCCACCCTTGGATCAAGATCTAAATGAGAAGATCTTAGGGTCAATATTGCATGAGGGAAGGGATAGGGTTACAAATAACCTAGCAATCCCATTTCTTCACCACGTCAAGAAGAGAAGTTGGTCGAAAAGGTAAGTGCACACTTCCAAGGGAGGTCAATGGACCTTACAGAGAAATATTGCTTGAGGGGTTGAGCTAGGGCCAACATATGATATCATACATAAGATAGATCTGATTAGGGCTGAGATACTAGAAGATCATGATGGGTCTTAGTCAATTGGATAAGAATATAGAAAAGAATATCCAACATACCAAGTCATATAGGGAGCCGAGTAGGGAAAACAAAGAGGCCAAATTGGGTTTGTACACAGTCAAGGAGGCGATCAAAGTTTGAACAGAGACAAAGAGGCCGAGACAGGGCCATCATTCAACTGAACCAAAAAAAAAGAAACAAATAGATAGCGAGCAAGTAGAATTCATACAGTACAGATAGTGTATGGTCTGTACCTACACCCAACAAAGAGAATAAGCTATACCCAGGTCAGAAAATCAAATATAAACTGATTTTATCAGTGTTTTGTAAGAGAATAGTAAAAAATTGGGTTGTTTTGCAACCTTAATCTTGTTGTACGGATGCTTTGAACATTAGTAGTCAGAGTACGGACTAGTACAGGTCATACGACTCATGTAAACAAAGTCTGGGGAATTTTAAATTGCACAGGAATAGTACGAATGCAATTTCTCTCTTTTGACATAATTTTTATAGTTTGTGTATTTCCTTGTGTGGGTGTCTCTAATATAAAGATATGGTTGTAGCTTGAATTTAATAATTAATGAAAAATATTAGTCATATCTTTTTCTTCAATTGAATCTCTTTACAAGTGCATGCTTCCCTATGGATCTATTAATATTTCGTCCCTTTTGTTTAATTGATAAAAAATAAATCTCAATATTTTGCCTCTAAATTTCTATTTATCCTAATTTTTATTTTTCTCCTTGATTGTTTTGGATTCCAAATTTTGGATGTTATAATATGGAATCTATAAATTTTAAAGGAGAATTATGAAGTTTTTGTTCTATTTATAACTTTGTGGATGTCATAATGTTAGTGATTTAAAAACATGCATAATATGTTTTGAAACTATTGTCTTGTTTGCAATCATAAATGGAAAGATTAAAAGGTTACAAGATGAGGATATTCAGTCAAATGTCCTAGAAATTCTTGGCCCAAATGTGAACACAACGTACATCACATGCCTTGCAAATCATGTCGCAACACTTGGTATTAAACTACCATTTTTAGTTATGATCGTCAAGAACCTGAAGAAATATTTCACATTCAAGATTCAAATCCTAGATGACAAGAATGTTCTTATGGGAGAGTCTTATAATGGGTTGAATCCTATAACAAATCTTCTCCTCTAGTAGTGAATCTTGGGAACCCCTTCAAAAATTGTGCCTCTATCTTGTTGAACTGGAAAAACATAACAAACTACCCTATGGTAAGCATGGTTACCAACTTACCTCTACTGAATCCTGGAGGTTCTAAACTTTTGAATCCATCTAACTACAGTTTGGTATGTAGG
>SNQJ01S0010872.1:86610-97176 GCA_010110895.2 Picea sitchensis | reverse complement strand
TGGAAGAAAAGGACAAAGGAAAGGGAAATTGTGATTGTGTTGTTAGTGTTGAATTCCTTCATGAAACTGAGAATAAATTGTATGTTGGATTCATCCAATAAATTATTCAAGTTGATTATGGTGAAAATAGTCCTATATTATTAAAATGTAAGTGGGTCAAACCATTTGTAGTACAACTTGATGAGTATGGATTTGTACATGCAAATATACGACATTTTTTATCAGAGACTCATGAGCCATATGTCTCTCCTCTTCAAGTTAACAAATCATATCTAATTGATGATGTAAGAATCCCAGGATGGTCATCTGTCATTCAAATAGAGTCTCATTCGAAACGAAAATTCATGGAAGTTGTTGATATAATGCCTAATGTGAAATACGATAACTTACAAGAAACATTAGAAGAAGTGGTTGAAGATGATGATAGAGTGGTTGAAGAAGAGAATTTGATTACCAACGAAGAGATTGGAAGAGAGAATGTATTTCATGCCTCAGGTGAGGATGACGAAGAAAATCAAGAAGATGCACACATGAGTGATCAGGATTCTAACCCCGGTGGCAATGTAGATGATTATGATGATGATTTGTCACCTTAACTGGTAAGCTTGTCACTTTAAATCCTGTTATATGTATGGTGTAATTTATCATTGAATGTAATGTATTATTATAATTTATAGATGTTGAATACAATTTGAATATATAGAAATGCATAGCATGTGGTTTAAATTGGAGGCATAGTAAATTTACATAAAATGATTGCATGCCTTTAGCATAAATTTACTTATTTACAGTTGATTTCAAGTTATATAAGCAACACTTCAGGGGCTGATTTTAAGAGGCATTTGTTCTTTAACTTGTGCATTTAATTTTTTAGCACATGCATTAATAAAATCTGAGTTTCAAACTCATATTTCATTGTTGTTTTGTTGGCTCAATGATCTGGATTTTATGAGAAGAACAAAATGAATACAAATTATTAAAAGATGCTTAAGACATAATAACAAAGATACATTAAAATTGGCTTTCTATTCAATAAGGAAATAAGTTGAAACTGTAAAATGCAGCGGAAAACAAGATTGCTATAATGGTGGCGGATTATCTCTGAGAAGAGATGTGACGGTTGCGCTCATTCACAATCACATGATTACATTGAGGCTCTGAAGGCCTTTTTACAATAAAAAGGAATCTCAAAAACCCTAGACATCCAAAAACCTAACCCTAGGAGATGAAGCGCCAAAAGTCATGTGGGCCTTGTTTAGGTAAGTTAGTACATCAAATTCCCGAGGTCGCAACTTTTTCATACGATATTTATTTTAGGTGCTTGATATCCCATTGGAAAGTTCATTTCAAACTGTGGTGAGCCCTAAAAACGTTGTTAAGGGCCTCAAAACGGCCCCACAAGTCAGGGACCCGAAAACTAGGAAAACAAAACTACCAAATTGGAAAACTTCCAAAATGAACTAGTTGGAATAGGTGGGAGGCCACCGACATCCATTTGTATCAATCCTCCCCCCTTAGGAAGAAATGATCTCCATTTCATTGAGTTCCCCCATTAGATGAGGAAATTTCTGTTGAATTTGGCCCCGGGTGAGCCACTTGCCTTGGTGCAGGAGCTTCCTTGCTTTGACAACTCAATAAAGATGGATCCTTTGTTGTCAGGTGCCCTTGATCTGTGTGTTCACAATCTGATCAATCGATGTCTATTGCATGTAGTCAGGGTTGAGCTATGTTGGTGTCAATTGTTCTGCTACCTTTGAGGTGTCCAATAATGGTGGGAAATATGGTCGAAGGAGAACCACGTTGAAGACTGGGTTCATACCAAGGAAAGGGGGAATGTTGAGCGCAAAAGCATTGTCACCCACAACCTTGGTGATGGTGTATGGCCCATACCGGAGTGGTCGAAGCTTTCGATGGGGCCTTGTAAGGCGTTCTTTCTTCAAGTGCAACCAAACTTTGTCACCCACCTAAAACTTATGTGGCACCTGATGTTGATCATGGTGTTTCTTGTACTTGGCATTGGACTTCTATAAAATATCCTGAACCTGTTGGTGGATGTGATGGAACCGCTCAATGAACTAGGTGGATTTGTCATCTTCTGGTGGAGAAGGGGACGAGTCATCCGAGGTGGTCGCCAGGGGTAGTGAAACATCCATGGAACCCAATGGTTGGAATCCCAACCCCACCTGAAAGGGGTTGTGTCCAGTTGAGCTATGCAGGCCTCAGTTGTAGCTATGTTGGACATAGGGAAGACTCTCATCCCATGTGCAAGGGTGCTTGGAATTGTACATGCACAGGATATGTATGATCATCTGATTGATGACCTCAATTTGGCCATATGTCTGGGGGTGGAAGGAAGTGGATTTTGTGAGCTTGGTATCTAGCAGTGACCAGAGGCTTGACCGGAATGTGTTGAGGAACTGATTTTCCTAATTTGAGACAATGGTTTGTGGGATATGAAAGTGTGCCCATATGCGTTTAAATAAGATCTTAGCGGTGGCCTCTGCGGTAATGTTCTTCTTGTAGGCGACCATAAGCATCATCTTGGAAAAGCGATCAACAACCAAAAAAACACAGTCATTTCTCCTCTTGGTGGAAGGAAGGCCCGACATGTAGTCCATTGAGATGGATTCCCATCAGGAGTTGGCAGAGGGGTGTATAGGCCATGTTTCTTAGTGGTCGGTTTGGCAATAGCACAGGCGATGCATGACCTGATATACTTGTTGACATCCTGTCGAAGTTTCAGCCAGTAGAAATGTTTCTGCAGCACTTCCATTGTCTTTTCGATGCCAAAGTGTCTTGCCACCCGACTGTAGTGAGCTTCCCAAATAAGCTTCACATGATCACTTGATGGAATGCAAAGATGGCCAAGACGACACAGCAGCCCATCCCAAAGATGGAAATTAGCGACCACTAAGTTTGCTCCCAAGATTTTTTAGGTGGTGGATAAGTCAGGGTCTCTCTCATAGAGGTGGGGCCAACCGGAGGTCTCATGGTTGTAAGAGTCTAGCACCGTGGTGAGTGTCGCGATTGGAGGTTGGATGAGGAAATCGACAACTCGATTGGTACTTCCTATTTTATACTTGATGTTGAGGTGGAACTATTGTAAGTATGTGGACCACTTCTGATGGAGGTCATTCTGCAATTTTCCTTGGGTCTGCATGAACTGTAGTGGCTTGTGATCATTGTGGATGATTGTCTACTTCCCTAGAATGTAATGTCTCCACTGGAAGTAGGCTTTCATAATGGAGTACATTTATTTGTATTAAGTAGGGTACTTATAGACAAAATCTGATAGTGTCTCACTATGATACGCCACAGGGTGGCCATGTTGAGTGAGAATGGCACCCACATCATAGTCTGGAGTATTTGTCTTGATCTCAAAGGGATGTTGCAGGTCTGGTAATGAAAGTACTAGGGATGATCACAAATGTTGCTTCAATTCATCGAAGGCTTGTTTTTGGGACAAGACCCACACAAATGTTTCCATACCTCCACCCCTGGTTACTTGGCTAAGGGCCCATTCGATATGAGAGAATCCCAACACGAACCTGCAATAGAAATTGGTGAGGCCCAAGAAGCTTTGAAGCTCAGTGAGTGTGGTTGGGGATTTCCAGTCACAGATGACCTGGATCTTGGTGGGATCCACATGCACACCATGTTGATCAATGATGTATCCTAAGTAATGGACCTTATCCATGTCGAAGGAGAATTTTTCCAAGTTTGCATATAGTTTGTGCTGTCGCAGGGTGTGCAGAACCTATTGAATATGTTTCAAGTGTTTCTCCCCAGTCTTGTTGCAGATGAGGATGTCTTCCAGATACACCACTACAAAATTACTGGTGAAAGGTCGTAGGATATCGTCCATCATCCTCATAAAAGTTGCTAGAGAATTTGTCAAACCAAAGGGCATGACCAACCATTCAAAAAGACCTTATTTTGGCTTGAAGGTGGTCTTCCATACATCTATCTATTCTATTGGGACCTAGTGGTAGCCAGACTTCAGATAAATCTTACTGAAGTATTTGGACCCCGTGAGTTGATCGAGGAGGTTGTCGATTCAGGGAATCGGGTACCGATTATGGACTGTGATTTTATTCAAGGCCCGGTAATCAATGCAGAGTCACCAAATATTATCTTTCTTCTGCACCAGTATGATTGGGCTCCCACAAGGAGATGAGCTGGGATGAATGTGCCCCTTGTGGAGCATTTATTGGATTTGCCTCTTGATCTCCTCATTTTCTAATAGAGAGAGGTGGTAGACCGAACCATTAGGTAGATGTGCACCTAGGGTTAGATCGATGGGATGCTTGACCTAGTAGTGCAGAGGTACCCCGGTAGGAGAGGAGAAGATATATGAGTATTCTTCCATGACCTTATCCACTTGCTTCTGTTGTGTGGAGAGATAGACCATAGAGGCCCTAGATCTGGCTGTGATATTTCTCTTACTATGAGAGCAAATAACGTAGAAGAAAAATTTCTTAGTCTGAGAGATGACCTTCCTGCATTTCTTGGTAGAGATCAAGGAAATAGCACTAAGAGGGGCTGCCTCGAGTATCCTATATAATTTCTTGTTCAAAGTAATCATAACACTACGAGGCCTAGACTCATATACAACATGATGTTTTCATAAATAAGGTTGGCCCAAAAGAACATTACAAACTTCAAGAGGAGCAACATCACACAATAGATCATCTTTGAATGGTTTGATGTCATATGACAATCGACATTGTTGGCTGACATAGAGATATCTTCCTTGGAGGAGCCATATAATGGTGTAGAGTTGTGGGTGAGGCGTTGTCGGTAGGGCCATTCGCTTGATGACCTCTGTTGAGATGAGTTTCTTATTGCTACCACTATCAACGATGAAGTGTAGCGGGGTGCCTTTTACCCACATCTGTGGATGGAAAAGGTGCTCGCCTTCTTCTGGCTCGTCTGGTTCACCAAGATGGAGCTTGGTGGTAGCAACAGTGGCAGTGGGTTCCATGTCAATGATCTATCTTCCCATTTATTGTTCTGACTCAGAGTTAGAACCCACATTTGATTCAAAGGATTTCACTTCGGCCACCAGCGACTGCTTTGAGCGACAATAAATAGTGTTATGCCAAGGGCTCTTATGGAAGTTGCACCACTTCCTGGTATCCTTCTTTTTTTCCTGGTGTCCTTCTTTGCTTGTGGCTTGGACTGGTTGTCCTGATACTGTCCATCTTTTTTGTGTCCTTTGTTTTGTAGGTTGGGGCCGCTCTTTCTTGGTTTTTTTTGCGAGGGGTTTCTAGGCCCTAATTTTTGCGTCTTTTGTTTGAGCTTCTACTCGATTTTTATGACATATTGATAGGTTGTGCCTAAGGACGAGATGTCCATAAATTCCATTTTGTTCTAGATGTATCTATGCAGAGCACCGTGATACTTGATCACTAGATGTCGCTCTGAATATTTGATACCTAACTTGGTGCGCAGGGTATGGAAGATATTTGTGAAATCTGGCACTACTTGGTCTCTTTCTTGCCACAGTGTGGTCCATTTGGTATATAAGTCATCATTACTTCTGACAAGGTAGTATTGTTCCTTAATAACATCTCTAAAGGATTCCCAGGTGGCTGCAACTATAAATAATGAGGGTTCCTCTATTTCCTTTTGCTCATAGAAAGTTTCCCACTAATCTTTGACACGGGGAACGACTTTGAGGAGCACAAAAGTATTTTTTTCTCTATTTGAAAAGTTATGGACAGAAAAATACCCTTCTAGTAGATTCAACCACTTGTCTACAACACCTGCATCTATTTGACATTCAAATATAGGAATATCGAAGTTGATTTGGCGATGCCTCCACTCGAGGACGATGTGTCACCTGTTGGTAGCCACCGAAGAATTTGCGCAAAAATATCCATCATCTCGTTCCTCTGTTGTGTGAGGGATTCCTCAAGCAACATTTTGAAAGGATATCCTATCCTGTCATATTTATTTTCTCCTGCTGTGAGAGGTCGTTTGGGCGTGCAAGATATGTTGATCTCAAGAGAAACAAGCTCGAGACCTAATTCTTTGTACCCTGACCTCATTGGGGACATGCATATTTAAGATGACAAAGAGAAGACCGCTCTGATACCGCTGATCTGTATTTTATGAGAAGAACGAAATGAATACATATTATTAAAAGATTCTTAACACAAAATAGCATAGATACAGTAAAACTGGTTTTCTATTCAATAAAGAAATAAGCTGAAACTGTAAAATGCAGCAAAAAACAAGCTTGCTGGAATTATGGTGGCTTATCTCTGAGAAGAGATGTGATGGATGCGCTCATTCGCAAGAAGATGATTACAATGAGGCTCTGAAGGCCTTTTTACAATAAACGGGAATGTAAAAAACCCTAGACATCCAAAAACTTAACACTAGGAGATGAAGTGCCAAAAGTCTTGTGGGCCCCGTTTGGGTAAGTTAGTACATCAACTTCCCGGGGTTGTAACTTTTGCATACGATCTTCGTTTTAGGTGCATGATAGCCCGTTGGAAAGGTCTATTTGAGGACTACACATTTTTTTCTATCTATCAAAGGACATTTGTAATTGTGGTGATCCCTAAAAACGTTGTTTAGGGCCTCAAAACAACCCTGCAAGTCAAGGACCCGAAAACTAGGAACAAAAAACTACCATGGAAAACTGCCAAAATGAACCAGTTGGAATAGGTGGGAGGCCACTAAAATCCATCTGGATCATTCAAGTGGCTGATTTATACACTATTATTTATTTGAACTTTGGGATATGAAGAAAAATTCCTTGAGGTACAAGTTAGATGATAGCGATAATGCATAAAAGTTGACAGAATATGAGCGCTCTCATAGAGAACATGTGACCAAGAATGATGAATATTTATCATCTCCTGATTTGACAAAGAGGCAAGTTGTTAATCCACTTAAGTAGTATATTATTTGTTTAATAGTGTTTAATGTTTTATAGGCAATAACTTTATGTAAATAAGACATAATATGATATTTGTTTTGTTTTATAGGCAAGAAAAAGATGCAGGCATAGAAAAAGTCAAGAAAAAATCAAGGGAAAGTAAAGATATAGTGCCACCAACTCGTAGAAGCCAACACATTTGTTATCCAACAAATGTAGTTGATCAAAATAATAGTGGGCATGGTATGAAATTTGATATAGCACATGGTGATGTGGAGGCTAATATAGCACATGGTGTTGTGCAGCATGATGATTTCTTAGCAAAAAATCTAAAAGATATTATTGATCAACATGGGAAAAAAGGAAGATCAATTTTGGAGATGTTGAATGTAATGTATTATTAGAATTCATAGATGTTGAATACAATTTGAATATATAGAAATGCATAACATGTGGTTTAAATTGGAGGCATAGTAACTTTACATTAAATTATTTACATGCCTTTAGCATAAATATACTTATTTACCGTTGATTTCAGTTATATAAGCAACACTTCAGTGGTTGATTTTAAGAGGCATTTGTTCTTTAACTTGTGCACTTAATTTTTGAGCACATGCATTAATAAAATCTGAGTTTCAAACTTATATTCCACTGTTGTTATACTTATTCAAGTGGCTGATTTATACACTATTGTTTATTTGGACTTCGGGATATGAAGAAAAAGTCCTTGAGGTGCAAGTTAGATGACAATGATAATGCAAAAAAGTTGACAGAATATGAGCACTTTCGTAGAGAAAATGTGACCAAGAATGATGAATATTTATCGTCTATTGGTTTGAAAAACAAACAAGTTGTTAATCCACTTAAGTAGTATATTATTTGGTTAATAGTGTTTAATGTTTTATATGAAAAAACTTTATGTATATAAGACATAATATGATAATTGTTTTGTTTTATAGGAAAGAAAAAGATGCAGGAACAGAAAAAGTGGAGAAAAATCAAGGGAAAGTAAATATATAGTGCCACCAACTCGTAGAATCCAATGCATTTGTGATCCAACAAATGTAGTTGATGAAAATAATAGTGGTCATGGTGTGCAATTTGATATAGTACATGGTGACGTGGAGACTGATATAGACATGGTGTTGCACAATGTGATGATTTATTAGCAAAAGGTCTAAAAGAAATTATTGATCAACACGAGAAAAAAGGAAGAACAAGTATGGAGATCATTTATGCAAAACTCAAGGACATGTTTGAAGGCACATCTACAAAGACCGATATTGACATACCTATTGCCACACCTGATGTGGCCAAGGAGAATTATATTCTAGTTAATGCAAGTCATGAAGAGATAACACTTACATATCTTGTGCATGAAAATTCACCTGTTGCATCTCTTGATGAAATTGGATCAACCAAAAATATTGTTAGTGGTTCACAAGATGTGTCCTCTTTTGTTAAAAGACAAAGATTGAGTAAAGGATTGTATAGATGTATAGAGAGGAATGCAAAAGAAAGAAAAATAGAAGGTAAGAAGCCATTCTTGGTTGAGGTGTCGAAAGATGGTGAGCCCACTGGGAAAAATGCAGCGAGTTGGGCCTCAGATTTAGGAACAAGATGTAGTGCTCATTTGCATATTTGCAATTAAAAATGTTTAGATCAAGATCCATGAATTGTGGATAATTTTATCCAAAAGATGGAAAATTCTTTTGAGCTTATTGGTGGAAAAATCTCTAGAAAATATTATAAGAAAAATATGAGAAAATTAATCATGGAAGGAAAAGACAGGATAAACTCGACTCTATCTCCCAAACAATGGGAGGCGTTGAAGGAAACTATGCATTCTTAAGAGTATTTGACAAATAGGAACAGAGGCATGAAAACAAGAGATATTGTTAGGGCTCCATATACATTTTGGGTTGCATGCCAAAATAGACAAATAGATAGTAAGTGTTGTTTTTTTAGTTGAATTTAAATTGTTATTTATTTCGATTTATTTATTGAACTAACTATGTTGAAACTTGATATTGTTATTTAGGTGGAAAATAGTAACAGAGACCCAGGTGCATAAGACATTGTCCATTATATGGAAACATTAGATTCTAGTAAATCTGACAGTAAGAGAAAGTGGAAAAGTAGAGTGTCGACAGAGAATTCACAACCATCAGTTGGAGGTCAAAGAAGTCTAGTAAGAGACATCACAAATGATTTCAAATTGAGTGATCAGTACCAACATGTAATGAGTTGCATATAGGGTCTCAATGAGACAATTTCACAGTTGGTTGCCTCTGTTAAGCCTATAGTTTCGACGTGGAATGAACATAAATCCAATGATTCAATTGAGGTAAGAGGCTCTATTGATCTCATTTCTTCTTGTTTGAGCATGTATTCCATTTCATCTTGTAAAACAATCTATTGTATCTCATTTCTTCTTGTTTGACCATTTTTTTTGCTTGTAAATTGAACTAGAAGTTGTAGGATTTTGTCTGTTTCCACTTAGTTTGTTGCATTTACAGTGAACTCTTAAGTGATCTCACTCACACTCTCTTGTTGAGAATTAGTGCACTCAATTAAATCTCTAAGACAATATGGTTCCCTGTGGACATACCTTCTTCTTCTTCTGCCTTTTCATCCTTGCACTATGTATAACCATCCTATGTTTTTAGAATTATATCTATGTGTTATTCCTTTAAAGTATCAAGTATGTTTTGAGTTTGAAAGAGTGTCAACAACCGCTTGAGATCCATTTATAGGCACTTATGCTTATTATATTGTAAAATTGGTTGGGAAAAATGATAGGATTGGGGAATAGTTAGCTTCTGGCATGGTATTGTAGAAAGAATATGGTTGGAACAAAGTAGTGTTGACTGATTCATGGTGCCCTTACTGTTGATTTACCCTTAAAGACTGCCCAAAATTCCTTCTAGTGTGCCCAAGACTCCAATGAGGAAAGTTGTGATGTTATTCATCACTTTCTTAGGGATGAAATATGCCCATAATTGAAGGAGAAGGTTGTTTGAGGGCTAAGAAGTGCCCAAAAGTGAGATCCAATGCTACATGTTGTTTTAGGACTGATTTATGGTGGTTTTAGGGTCATATATGCTTAGAGTTACTTAAAACAAGCCCATACCTGATATTAGCTTATGCTTTGACCCTAATCATGCCCATATTTGGAGTTTCATTGTTGTCTTTAGCCCAGAACTTCATAAAAGTGTCCAAACACGATTTTTTGTGGCTACTCTTGAGGGGATTGCTTCATATTATGATTAGAATGATGCCTAGAAATCAACCAAACTTGGGGTTGGGGCCTCTTTGTTGTTGTTATTACCTCTATAACTACCCAAATTTGCTAATGAGGGTTAGGGATGATGTGGAAAGTCTCAAATAATGCCCAAAACTGCTTTTTAAAGGCTGTTATTAGGTGAAACATATACCAATATTGTTAGAATAGTAACTAGAAGATGTTTTTGAAAGAAAATTTTGACTTCTTTCCTACTTATAAAATGCCTAGAAGTGCTCTCTTCATACCCAGAACTGCTCCAATAATTCCCAGACTTGTCTTTCCAAGGCTAAAGTGTGTCATAGAATGTTGTTTTGGGTCTATAGTCAACCAAGAATCATGAATGAATGTTATTTTAGGGTTGTTTGAGGCCATAAACATGCCCAAAATT
>SNQJ01S0010872.1:43121-86600 GCA_010110895.2 Picea sitchensis | reverse complement strand
AAAAAATCTAAAAGATATTATTGATCAACATGGGAAAAAAGGAAGATCAATTTTGGAGATGTTGAATGTAATGTATTATTAGAATTCATAGATGTTGAATACAATTTGAATATATAGAAATGCATAACATGTGGTTTAAATTGGAGGCATAGTAACTTTACATTAAATTATTTACATGCCTTTAGCATAAATATACTTATTTACCGTTGATTTCAGTTATATAAGCAACACTTCAGTGGTTGATTTTAAGAGGCATTTGTTCTTTAACTTGTGCACTTAATTTTTGAGCACATGCATTAATAAAATCTGAGTTTCAAACTTATATTCCACTGTTGTTATACTTATTCAAGTGGCTGATTTATACACTATTGTTTATTTGGACTTCGGGATATGAAGAAAAAGTCCTTGAGGTGCAAGTTAGATGACAATGATAATGCAAAAAAGTTGACAGAATATGAGCACTTTCGTAGAGAAAATGTGACCAAGAATGATGAATATTTATCGTCTATTGGTTTGAAAAACAAACAAGTTGTTAATCCACTTAAGTAGTATATTATTTGGTTAATAGTGTTTAATGTTTTATATGAAAAAACTTTATGTATATAAGACATAATATGATAATTGTTTTGTTTTATAGGAAAGAAAAAGATGCAGGAACAGAAAAAGTGGAGAAAAATCAAGGGAAAGTAAATATATAGTGCCACCAACTCGTAGAATCCAATGCATTTGTGATCCAACAAATGTAGTTGATGAAAATAATAGTGGTCATGGTGTGCAATTTGATATAGTACATGGTGACGTGGAGACTGATATAGACATGGTGTTGCACAATGTGATGATTTATTAGCAAAAGGTCTAAAAGAAATTATTGATCAACACGAGAAAAAAGGAAGAACAAGTATGGAGATCATTTATGCAAAACTCAAGGACATGTTTGAAGGCACATCTACAAAGACCGATATTGACATACCTATTGCCACACCTGATGTGGCCAAGGAGAATTATATTCTAGTTAATGCAAGTCATGAAGAGATAACACTTACATATCTTGTGCATGAAAATTCACCTGTTGCATCTCTTGATGAAATTGGATCAACCAAAAATATTGTTAGTGGTTCACAAGATGTGTCCTCTTTTGTTAAAAGACAAAGATTGAGTAAAGGATTGTATAGATGTATAGAGAGGAATGCAAAAGAAAGAAAAATAGAAGGTAAGAAGCCATTCTTGGTTGAGGTGTCGAAAGATGGTGAGCCCACTGGGAAAAATGCAGCGAGTTGGGCCTCAGATTTAGGAACAAGATGTAGTGCTCATTTGCATATTTGCAATTAAAAATGTTTAGATCAAGATCCATGAATTGTGGATAATTTTATCCAAAAGATGGAAAATTCTTTTGAGCTTATTGGTGGAAAAATCTCTAGAAAATATTATAAGAAAAATATGAGAAAATTAATCATGGAAGGAAAAGACAGGATAAACTCGACTCTATCTCCCAAACAATGGGAGGCGTTGAAGGAAACTATGCATTCTTAAGAGTATTTGACAAATAGGAACAGAGGCATGAAAACAAGAGATATTGTTAGGGCTCCATATACATTTTGGGTTGCATGCCAAAATAGACAAATAGATAGTAAGTGTTGTTTTTTTAGTTGAATTTAAATTGTTATTTATTTCGATTTATTTATTGAACTAACTATGTTGAAACTTGATATTGTTATTTAGGTGGAAAATAGTAACAGAGACCCAGGTGCATAAGACATTGTCCATTATATGGAAACATTAGATTCTAGTAAATCTGACAGTAAGAGAAAGTGGAAAAGTAGAGTGTCGACAGAGAATTCACAACCATCAGTTGGAGGTCAAAGAAGTCTAGTAAGAGACATCACAAATGATTTCAAATTGAGTGATCAGTACCAACATGTAATGAGTTGCATATAGGGTCTCAATGAGACAATTTCACAGTTGGTTGCCTCTGTTAAGCCTATAGTTTCGACGTGGAATGAACATAAATCCAATGATTCAATTGAGGTAAGAGGCTCTATTGATCTCATTTCTTCTTGTTTGAGCATGTATTCCATTTCATCTTGTAAAACAATCTATTGTATC
Organism: Picea sitchensis; assembly: GCA_010110895.2. Lineage (NCBI taxonomy): Eukaryota > Viridiplantae > Streptophyta > Pinopsida > Pinales > Pinaceae > Picea > Picea sitchensis. The sequence goes on along the minus strand of SNQJ01S0010872.1, from coordinate 84,497 downwards.
TCATTTCTTCTTGTTTGACCATTTTTTTTGCTTGTAAATTGAACTAGAAGTTGTAGGATTTTGTCTGTTTCCACTTAGTTTGTTGCATTTACAGTGAACTCTTAAGTGATCTCACTCACACTCTCTTGTTGAGAATTAGTGCACTCAATTAAATCTCTAAGACAATATGGTTCCCTGTGGACATACCTTCTTCTTCTTCTGCCTTTTCATCCTTGCACTATGTATAACCATCCTATGTTTTTAGAATTATATCTATGTGTTATTCCTTTAAAGTATCAAGTATGTTTTGAGTTTGAAAGAGTGTCAACAACCGCTTGAGATCCATTTATAGGCACTTATGCTTATTATATTGTAAAATTGGTTGGGAAAAATGATAGGATTGGGGAATAGTTAGCTTCTGGCATGGTATTGTAGAAAGAATATGGTTGGAACAAAGTAGTGTTGACTGATTCATGGTGCCCTTACTGTTGATTTACCCTTAAAGACTGCCCAAAATTCCTTCTAGTGTGCCCAAGACTCCAATGAGGAAAGTTGTGATGTTATTCATCACTTTCTTAGGGATGAAATATGCCCATAATTGAAGGAGAAGGTTGTTTGAGGGCTAAGAAGTGCCCAAAAGTGAGATCCAATGCTACATGTTGTTTTAGGACTGATTTATGGTGGTTTTAGGGTCATATATGCTTAGAGTTACTTAAAACAAGCCCATACCTGATATTAGCTTATGCTTTGACCCTAATCATGCCCATATTTGGAGTTTCATTGTTGTCTTTAGCCCAGAACTTCATAAAAGTGTCCAAACACGATTTTTTGTGGCTACTCTTGAGGGGATTGCTTCATATTATGATTAGAATGATGCCTAGAAATCAACCAAACTTGGGGTTGGGGCCTCTTTGTTGTTGTTATTACCTCTATAACTACCCAAATTTGCTAATGAGGGTTAGGGATGATGTGGAAAGTCTCAAATAATGCCCAAAACTGCTTTTTAAAGGCTGTTATTAGGTGAAACATATACCAATATTGTTAGAATAGTAACTAGAAGATGTTTTTGAAAGAAAATTTTGACTTCTTTCCTACTTATAAAATGCCTAGAAGTGCTCTCTTCATACCCAGAACTGCTCCAATAATTCCCAGACTTGTCTTTCCAAGGCTAAAGTGTGTCATAGAATGTTGTTTTGGGTCTATAGTCAACCAAGAATCATGAATGAATGTTATTTTAGGGTTGTTTGAGGCCATAAACATGCCCAAAATTTCTCCTATTATTGTTTTATGATATAGCAGTCCCTCAAATATGATCAAAATGCCTTAGGGAATCATCATTGTCGATTTACCAATTGAATCAACCAAGCAAAACTTATGTCACCCCACTGAAATGTGATGAAAGTCACAAGTGGGCACCCATTAAAAATAGGGGTTAGCTTCAACTATTGGAAACTAAAAAAACAGTCTATGCATCTTCTAAACATATTTGGGAGTAGCTCATATGATAGGTACCTTCTCAAACATGAACAACAAGTACAAAATAACTAAAGTAGTTTGTTATCTACTTCCAAACTACAAATTCAACTTTCAACCAAATTCAAATATGATTTCATGTTCCTAACAAGTTTCAAAGCCTAAAACGAATCAACACAAAATTACCTAATAAAATGTCTGTGAATAATACATTACGGAGTTTACATTCTACATTTACCAATATGCTTAAAAAACTTATTTTCTCTCTTATCAGTTTTGGTACAACTCTAATGTTGACTCTCAACATTTTTAGGATATCCTAGGAACCAAAGCATCATATATGGTTAAAGTACGTCAGAATTAACTAGACTATGCGTGAATTGATATTTTTTCATAGTTGAGCCTAGTTCTAAATATAAGCCTTAAACTTGAAATCCATTCCTAGAAACCCTACATATTGACTGTAGTCTCCAATTAGTGTGGTTATGTTTAGTAGCACTAGGAACCCTACATTATTTTTCCATGAAATTACAATTATTCAATTAGCATGTTATATATTTGGGTTCATGATGATTTGAGAAGATATGAATATGATTTCATTTTCTTGAAAAGTTTCAAACCCCAAAAGGAATCAACACAACATTACCTAAACCAAATCTTTGTGAATAATCCATTAGGGAAGTTATAGTGTACATTTGTTGGTATGCTTTCAAAACATATTTTCACTTTTACCAAACTTTGAACTCTAACGCTTTAGGGTATCCCATGATCGAAAGTGGCTTATATGCTTTAGGTATGACATAATTAACTTGACAATGCCTGAGTAGATGATTTTTCATAGCTAAGACTCGGTGGAAATGATAGCCTTGATTTGCAATACATGCCTAGAAATCCCAAGTATAGACTATAGTGCACAATTATTGTGTAGCTATATGTGTACTATTATGTCACCCTAAATTATTTGTACCTGGACTTACAAATTTCTAATTATTCAAATAGCCTGGTATATCTTGTGTTTCAAGATGAATTTGATTTGCCTTCATTGTTGAAGTCAACACTACTTAGTAAATCTTGGTCTATGTTTGACATGTAAATTGTACTCTTTGATTCTCTAAAGAAATAGCAAGAGACATGTTTTTTTTTCATGAAAAAAAAAACCTCTGCTAGTTTGAATGATGGATGAACCCATGAAATGATTCATGTTTTGCACTTATTTTATTACATTTCTGCCAATGCTTGTTGCAATTTTGTTGTTTAATTCTTTGAAAAAGACAATGTTTCCATTGGAGACAGTTTGATGCTACTTTTAAAAGTTTGTATTTTTTTTTGCATGATGGTTAAACCACATGCAGAGAAATTATATCGATAACAATGGGAAAAGGAAAAGGCCTTCATGTTAACAGAGCTCGCAAGGCTGCAGTACAATCTCGTGTTAATATTGATATTGATCATGATGATGAAGTTGATGAGCATGTACAGGACATTAATAGTGTTGCCAAATTTGAGGTAATAAAATTGTTGTTGTGACAGTTAATCTGTCCCAATGTTTTTTCATAATTTGTCATGCTTAAGATGTTATTTTTGACTAAAATTTATAGCTTGCAATAATATTTACTTGATATTATTTGAATGGTAAATGCAGATCAATTATATAAAAACAACACTAAAAGGTAAAGGCCATCTTCACAACAGAGCTCTCAAAGCTAAAGTCTGACATCATGATAACAATTATATTGATATTGATGATGATGATTATGATGAATACAAGTAGTATGTGCACGTTCACAGTGGTGTCATTTGGGTTATCAAATGCACCGGCTATCTTCATGTTATTAATGAATGGTATTTTCAGGGATTACTTAGATAAGTTTGTCATTGTCTTCCTGGATGACATTCTTATATATTATAAGTCCGAGGAAGAGCATGAGAAACACTTGAGGATGGTATTACATGTATTGAGGGAGCATTAATTGTATTCCAAATTATTCCAAATTGAGCAAGTGCTTATTCTACCAAAAGAAAATTCATTATTTGGGCCAATCATTTCAGAGGAAGGAATATAAGTGGACCCACAAAATATAAAGGCAATTGAGGGGTGGCCATGACCAAGGAATGTCTCTAAGGTGATATCATTCATGAGACTTGCAGGTTACTATAGAATATTCATTGAGGGATTCTAAAATATTGCACACCCAATCACTTCTTTGCAAAATAAGGGTGTGAAGTTTGTGTGGAAATTGGATTGTGAAAGGAGTTTCCAACACATGAAGCATTTACTAAGAACTACTCCAATATTAAATATTGTTGATCCAAATGAAGACTTCATTGTATGCACTGATGCATGTAAATAAGGACTTGGTGGAGTTCTTAGTCAGAATGGGCATGTGGTATGCTATAAATCAAGGAAATTAAAGGAGCATGAAAGGCACTATACTATTCATGATTTAGATTGGCATTCGTAGTTCATGCTTTGAAGATGTGGAGGAACTACCTCATGGGGAAAATATTTGAATTGAGAACATACCATAGTGGTCTGAAATATTTATTTGGACAACCAATTTTAAATGACAGGAAAATAAAATGGTTTGAATTCCTCGGTGAATATGACTTTTATATAAATCATATCAAAGATAAAGATAACAAGGTGGTTGATTGATCCGGATTTATGACCAGGACGAAATGAATAACATAATGAATACAATAACATAGAGATATCGAGAACAACAACAGATATCTAGTGAACAATAAATTCTATTGAATAAATGAAATAGGTTGAAACTGTAAAACTGCAGAGCTGAAAACAACTTGCTCGAATGGTGGTAGTTATCTCTGAGAAGAGATGTGGCTGCTACGCACATCCTTCTGAGCAGAATGATTACAATGAGGCTCCAAGGGAATTTTTAAAATTACTCGTGAATTCCAAAACCCTAGACATCCAAAATCCTAACCCTAGGAAGTGTAAGATCTGAAATACTTGATGACGTCTTATCGAAGTTTTGGGCAATAAAAATGTTTCTGTAGAACGACCACAATTTTCTCCACAACAAAATGTCCTGCCATTTGACTATAGTGAGCCTCCCAAATAATATTTGCATTCTCGCTTGCAAGAACATAGAGATGGCCCAGATGGCATAACAGTCCATCTTGAATGTGAAAATCGGTGGCATTCGCGCATGTACCCAAGAGATGATAGGTGGTTGCGAAGTTTGGATCTTGCTGATAAAGTTGCGGCCACTCAAATGCCTCATGCCCATAGGAATGGAGCATGGTGGTGAGTGAAACCACGGGAGGTCGACTGAGGCAGTCAACGACACGATTTGTGCTCCCTATCTTATACTAGATGTTGAGATGTAATTGTTGCAGGTAGGTGGACCACTTCTGATGGTTGTTGTTCTGGAACTTCCCCTGTGTCTGTATGAATTGCAGAGGCTTGTGATCAGTGTCGATCATTGTCTCCTTTCCCAGAATGTAATGTTTCCATTGATGACATGCTTGTACAATGGAATGCATTTCCTTGTCATAGGTGGGGTATTTCTGAATAGTATCTGAGAGTGTCTCACTATGGTATGCTACCGAATGACCATGATAAGTGAGAACTGTGCCTACAACATAGTTGGATGCATCAGTCTCAATCTTGAATGGTTATTGTAGATTGAATCAGGATAGCACTGGAGTTGAGCACAAGAAATGCTTTAGATCATCAAATTCTCATTATTGTTCCTTCCCCCACAATAAATTTTCCCTACCACTTCCCTTGGTCACTTGGTTGAGGGCCCATGCAATATGGGAGAATCCCAACATGAACTGTTGGTAGAAGTTGGCAAGTCCCAAGAAGCTCTGAAGCTCAGTTAGTATGGTTGGGGCTGGCTAGTTACGAATGACTTGGATCTTAGCTAGATCAACATGTACCCCATGCTCATCAACAATTTAGCCCAAGTATTGGACCATGTTCATTCCAAAGGATCATTTTTCCAAGTTATCATATAGCTTGTGCTACTGTAGAGTGCTCAAAACCTATTGAATATCCTGCATGTGCTCCTCCCAAGTTTTGTTGAAGATGAGGATGTCATCCAAATATGCCACCACAAAATATTTGGTGAAGGGTCTCAATACATTATCCATCAACCTCATGAAAATGGATGATGCATTTGTTAAGAGAAAGGGCATGGCCATCCATTCGAAGAAACCTTCTTTAGATTTGAAATTTGTTTGTCATACATTAGTTGGTTCGATGGAACTTGGTGGTAGCCAGACTTTAGGTCAATCTTGATAAATAACTTTTCCCCCTTGAGTTGGTCAAGAAGGTCATCAATTTTGGGAATTGGGTACCAGTTCCTGACTGTGATTTTGTTTAATGCTCTATAATCAATATAGAGCTGCCAGGTCCCATCGTTCTTTTGCACCAGTACAATCATGCTTTCGCAAGGGGAGGAGTTGGGTCTGATGTGCCCCTTTTGAAGCAGCTCTTGGATCTGACGCTTGATTTCATCATTTTCCATCAGCAATCGATGATAGATTGGTCAAATAGGCAGAGGTGCACTGGGGATTAGATCAATTGGATGCTTGACTTGGAAATGCATCAGTACCCCGGTGAGTGGGAAGAAGATGTCTTTGTACTCTTCCACGGTCTTGTCCACTTGCTTATGTTTCAAAGAGAGGCTCTGTGTAGAGGCCATGGATGTGGCGATGAACTTATTCTTACTGTGAGAATGGATCACAAATAAAATGAACTTCCCGGTCTTTGAAACAACCTTACTACATTGCTTAGAAAAGATTAAAGAAATAGAAGTAAGCGGCACTACCTCTGGTATCCTGTACAATTGTATAACCAAAGTAATAATAACATTGTAGGGTCTAGACTCATACACAACATGTCGCTTCCAAAAATATGGTTGTCCTAAAATAACATCATAAACTTCAAGGGGAGAAATATCAATCAATACATCATCTTTGAAAGGCTTTATGCCATAAGGAAGACAACATTGTTAGTTGACACGAAGATCTCTTCCTTGGTGAAGCCAGTCAATGGTGTAGGGTTGTCGGTGCAGTGTCTTCGAAAGGTCCAATCACTTGACGAGATCTGTTGAGATCAGGTTCTTCTGACTATCACTATCGATAATGAAATGAAGAGGAGCCCCCTTTACCCAGATATGTGAGTGAAAGATGTGTTCTCCTTCCTCTGGTTCTTTTGGTTCTCTTGGTTGGAATTTGGTGGTAGAAATAGTGACATTGGGTTCAATATGGATAATTCGCTTCCCTCCTTCTATATTTTATTCGGAGTCAGAATCTGCCTTTGACTTGGAAGTTTTCATCTCAACCACCAATGACTTCTTGGAGCAACACTCTTCGGTATTGTGCCAAGGGATTTTATGGTATTCACACCATTTTCACGTGTCCTTCTTCGACTTCTCATTACCCTTATTTTGTTGCATCTTGCAATGGTTTTCCTGAGAGTGGGCATCTTTTCTCTGTCCCTTGTTTTGTGGGTTAGGGTCGCCTTTGCCCTGCTTCAATTGTGAGGAGTTTGCAGATCCAAACTCTCGTCTCTTCTGGTTAAATTTCTGCTCGATCTTGACAGCATATCTATAAGTTGTACCCAATGATGCGATGTCCAGAAACTCCATTTATGTTTGAATGTATCTATGAAAACCGTCGCAGTATTTTAGCACCAAATGTCGCTCAGAGTCTTTGATACCCAATTTGGTGCGCAGGGCATGGAAAACATTGGTGAAATATGGTACTGGCTGGTCCCTTTCCTGACGCAGGGTGCTCCATCTTGCGTACTCGTCCTCATATCTTCCCACAGGGTGGTATTGTTCTTTAACGACATCCCTGAAGGAATCCCATGTGAGGGAAACCACAAATATTACAGATTCCTTTATGGCCCTTTGCTCAAAGTAAGTATCCTGCTAGTCCTTAACATGGGGAACGACCTTGAGGAGTGCAAAAGTAATCTTTTCCCTATCGGAAAAATTGTGGACCAAAAAATACCCTTCGAGAAGATTCAACCATTTATCTACAACATCTACATCTATCAGTCCTTCAAATAATGGAATATCAAAATTTACATGTACCTTGAAAGGGGTTGCATGGTTGCTTGATGAAGATGTGTCTCATGTGGGCAACTGCCAAAGTATTTGTGCAAAGTTGTCCATAATTTCGTTCCTTTGTCACTCAAGGGATTCCTTAAGAAACATTTTAAAAGTATCTCCTAATCCATCATCTTTCTTTTTGTCCCCCATGGGTTGTTTCCAGGCTCAGCGTGATCGATATTGCAAAGGATCAACTGGTTCAAGTCCCAACTTCTTGTACCTAGATCTTGTCGGGGACACGAAGATAAATGAAGAGCAATACGCTTTGATACCACTAATCCAGATTTAGAAGCGGAAGGAAATGAATAACAGACTAAATATAATAACAAAGAGATACAGAGAACAACAACAGATATCCAGTGAACAATAACTTCTATTGAATAAATGAAATAGAATGAAACTGTAAAACTGCATAACTAAAAACAACTTGCTCGAATGGTCATAGCTATCTCTAAGAGATGTAGCTACTACACGCATCTGTCTGAGCAGAATGATTACAATGAGGCTCCAAAGGCCTTTTTAACATTACTCATGAATTCCAAAACCCTAGACATCCAAAAACCTAACCCTAGGAGATGAAATGCCAAAAGTTATGTGGGCCCCTATGGGTAAGTTGGTACCTTAACTTTCTAGGGTCGTAACTTTTGCATATGACCTTCATTTTAGGCGCGTGATAGCCTGTTGGAAAGGTATTTTAGAGAACTACACAGTATGATGTCAAACTCTAACGTTTTTTTACAGTTTGACTGTGGCAAGCCAGAAAAACATTGTTTAGGGCCCCAAAACGGTCGTGGAAGTACAAAAGATGCACTAACATGAAAAATTACAAAATAAGTGAGTTGGATTAGGTGGGAAGCCACCAATATCCACCTACAAGTTATGCAGAGCTTCAGAGAACACTTGAAGTGTAGAACCCACAATTACAAAGAATTGCAAAAGAACGTGTTGAACTAAAAATTGTCAAGAGGAGCCAGTTGGAATAGGTGGGTGGCCACCAATATCCACCTAGATCATTGATGCACTCAACAAGAGGGTGCATGAGATGCATGCTACAACCACTAGCATGTACCAATTGTATTTGAAGAATAGAATTTTAGAGGCTGCAAAATCAGATCATAAATACATGGAGGTAAAGGAAAATTTTCGACAAGGTAATTTGCAGTAGAAAAATGAAGAATATAAGTTGGAAAAAGGATGGAATTCTCATGTACAGGGGAATAATTTATGTGCCAAATTCCCAGGAATTGAAAAATCTGATTTTAAAATAATTGAATAATGTGTCTTATGTTGGGCACCCAGGTTACCAAAAAACTATTGCAGTTGTCAAGAGATAATATTATTGGTCAGGTGTGAAGAAAGAGGTTGTTAATTTTATTACCAAGTGTTTGGAATGTCAAAAATTCAAGGTTGAACATATACACCCAGTTGGTCTGCTACAACCATGACCCATTCTTAAGTGGAAATGGGAAGTTGTAACAATGGATTTCATCACCAAGTTGCACAGAACAACCAAGCAGCATGATTCCATCATGGTGGTGGTGGATAAGCTTACTAAGGTTTCCCACTTTATTCCAGTAAATCTCACTCACAAGGTAGCCAACATTGTTGATATTTATATGAGAGAAATTGCTAGGATGCATGGTGTTCCTAAGACAAATGTATCTTATAGAGATCCCAAATTTACATCAAATTTTTGGAAAGGATTATCCAAGGGATTTGGGACCAATCTAAACTTTAGCACAACCTATCATCCAGAGTCATATGAGAAAATAGAGAGCGTGAATCAAGTGATTGAAGATATGTTGCAAATGTATGTGATGGATAAACCATCCAAATGGGAGGATTACTTGCATTTGGTGGAGTTTTATTATAACAATGGGTATCAAGCATCTCTAAAGATGAGCCCATTTGAGGCACTTTATGGAAGAAATTCTAACACACCAGAGCTAGGACAACCCAACATACAAAATAGTGGTTGGACCAAAATTACTCAGGGAAATGGAAGAGAAGATGGAGAGAATAAAACAAAATTTAAAGGTTTCCCAGGACATGCATAAAAGTAACGCTAATAAGGGAAGAACTCATAAGGAATTCAAAGTGGGTGACCATGTGTTCTTGAAAGTAAAATCCAAAAGAATTTACTTGAAGTTGGGAAATTGTTCAAAGCTGGCACATCGTTATTGTGGGTCATTTGAAATCCTGGAGAGGATTGGTCCTGTAGAATACATGATTGCCTTACCTGCATCAATGTGTATTCATAATGTATTCCATGTATCATTGCTTAAAAAGTATGTACCTGATGCTAATCATGTCATTGATTGGAATGTGATTCAAGTGGAGCAAGAAGGAAACTTTCAAGTGAAATCGATTCACATATTGGATCGGAAGGTCAAGTAGCTCCTGAATCGATCAACTTGGGATCACAAGGATTCTATGCGAGCAGAATACCCACATCTCTTTGAATACTTTTGAAGTTTTGTTTGTATATGTGTATATATTGCATTGAGGACAATGCATAAATAAGGGGGATGGGAATGTAATACCCCTAGGCCAAACCCCAATTGTACATATAAATGTAAATGAACACATAGGCTCATGAGCCATGACATTTTGGGCCAAAGTGCCTTTGTGTATATGCATTTTTAGGCCAGACTGTATGTGTGATTATTAGGTTGTGGAGCCATATGATAAAATGGCTAGTGAACCATCATTGTAATATGTAATCACATGCAAATTTTAATGAAAAAACATCATTGTTGTAGACCAACCATGTAAAAGAGTATGGGGGGATAAAATCCACTAGATAGGGAAAGGGGGCTAAAAGTTTAGGAAAAGGGGCTAAGCTAGGGGGGATTAATCCCAAAAGAATATTATATTAATATTCCTTAAAGTATAAAGTATGGATATTTTTTTTATCCTAAGTTCTAAGGATGGGGACAAGTGGGGGTCAAGTGGGCCCAAGGTAGTTCCCAACACGACAAGTGTTAAGTTTAAAACACACATACATATAGTTTGGACTTAGTTCATTTTCCCGTCATTTTATATCTTCATTCCTTCCCTCGCTCAATATTGTTTGAAACTTGTTGTTATTGTACCTGTACCTGTACCTGGGAAGATTTGAAGCGAAAGAGTTGGGTTGTGAGGCCTGTGAGCATTCTCTCCAGATGAAAGAATTACTAGGAATTAATTCTAAAGGTGCCAAGTTGTATTTAAAGGGCTCTAAGACTTCTTATTCATCCTGTTGCTAAAGACCCAGAAGGGAAGTGGGGCAGTCGAAGGACTGTTGAGCAGAGAATGGGAACACTTCTTGGGGTGGGACAAGCATGGAGGGAATGAGGGATTGCATGTTGTTAGCTTGAGTTGGCACTTGAGTATGACCTTTATGTTTTTTGGGAGACCTTATCCTAGGTTAGGATTCCCTTGCCTAGGTGGAGTTTAAGCCCCATCTCGGGGGTGACCCACTATTGAGAGTTTTGAACAGTGTGATCTAAGGGTGGGAGGAACGTGGAAGGTATTCATGCAATTGGTGTTATTTTTATCAAAAACAAGTGTCAATATGTGTTAATTCATGTGTTGTGTTAATATTTATGTAATTTTTTTCATGGGTTTTTTCTGTGTAAGTTGCATGTATATTTATGTTATTATTTTGTATGAATTTGTGCATTTGCAGAGTATTTTTATGAATTTATTTAGTATCAAAGTTCAAAATTTAAAGTGCCATATCCCAACAGGTGGTTGGGGATGCTAAAAAAATCAAGAGAGGCTTCTGCAACTATCAAATCTAGATCCTAAGAGATTCTAGAGGAAAATTTTTACTCATAAAACTAAAGAAAACAATATGATTCCCTTGAAGGACTGGAACTCCTACCTCAAAAATATTTATGAATCCGTTATTGTCATGGACAACATTCCAAATGTTTATATAGAGGATGGAGTGTTTTCTATAGAAGACATAAATTTTGGGTTTAAGTGACTCGCAAAAGGGAAAGCTTAGGACATCAAAATCTACCAAGCTAAAATATTAAAAATTGGAGGGCCTATCTTCATCCCTCACTAATCTGGATTATTTTTGGCATGAAATGGGAGCATAGGTATAATAAAAAAATGTACAGAGATACACCAAATATCCAATAATATAACATATATGTATCAGAGATATAACCATAAACACATAGATACATTAATACACAATTTCTATTAATGAGCGAAATGTACAAAACTATAAAAATACAACGTGAAAGACTCACTAGAATGGTGGAAACTTATCTTTGAGAAGAGATGTGATAGATAATATCATTCATAAGAAGATGGTGATGTTTAAAATAAGTCTCTAGAGTCCTTTTTAACATAAAGAAAATCCAAAACCCTAACCTCGGAAGATGAAAAGCCAACAGGTTTGTGGACCCTATTTTGGGTAGTTTGGTGTATCAATTTCCCAGGGGCGTAAATTTGGCATACGATATCAGTTTGGGGCGCACGATATCTCATTGAAAAGGTATTGATGAGGAGATTCATTTCACATGATCAATCATTCCTTTAGTGATCATTGAGGTGCCCAGTCATGAAAAATCATCATTTATGCCCTCAAAATGGCCCCATAAGTTTAGGACATGAAAAACTACTAAAAATAGTAAATTTCCAAAATAATTGTTTTGAGCTAGATGGAATAGGTGGGTGGCCACCAATATCCACCTAGATCAATCCTCCCTCCTTAGGAAGCAATGGTCTCCATTGTGTTGAGTTCCTGAGGGAGAGGGGGAAGCATTTGTTGAATTTGAACCTTGGTGAGTTGCTTGCCTTACTGGAGAAGTTGTGTTGTTTGTCTTGTGGAAGGCTGTAGAGAACCTGATGTTGGAATGGTTGGACCTTTTTAACCAGTATGGATACATGATATGACTATGTGCAGAAGGAATCTTTGCGCTTTGCTTCCATCCGGTCGACTTGCTTATGTTGGATAGAAAGTGCTTGGACTAAGGCTACAGTGGTTGCAATGTGCTTCTGTTCACCGTTTGAATAGATTGTGAAGAGGTTGAATGTTGTAGTATGAGATATTACCTTGTGACATTGTTTAGGTGGGAAAGTAGTCAAAACTACCTCTAGTATCATGTAGAAATGACCCCCTGGAGTAACAATGACACTATGCGGTCAATACTCATAAATAGCATGGCACTTCCACATATATGGTTGGCCCAAAAGAACATCCTAGACATCCAACTGGGCAACATCACATAACACCTCATCCTTCAAGGGATCGATGTCATATGACAAGCGTCACTGTTGGTTGACATGGATATCTCATCCCTGGTAAAGCCACCCGATGTTGTATGGTTGTGGGTGTGGTGTTGTCAACAATCCCAACTGTTTGATGACCTCTTCTGAGATGAGGTTCTTCTAGCTTCCATTGTCAACAATAAAATGCAGCGAGGTCCCCTTCACCCACATCTGTGAATGAAAAATGTGCTCCCCTCTTCAGGATCTATTGGTTCTTCTGGCTGAATTGTTTCGGTCGCAACATTTGCAATGGGGTCTGCGTCGATGATTTTTCTTCTCCCATTATTTTCTGAATTAGATTTTGAATCAGGGTTCAACTCCTTTTCTTTGATATCAACCACCAATGATTGTTTTGAGTGAAATTCATTAGTGTTGTTCTAGGGGATTTTGTGGAAATCGCACCACTTTCCAGTGTCCTTCTTTGTCTTTCTGTTACCCTTCTTTTCTTGTGGCTTGGACTGGTTTTCTGGAGGCTGGTTGTTAGGGTTGTCTTTACCATACTTTGGTTGTTGCATATTTGTAGACCCTAACTCCCATTTTTTCTGGTGCCTAAATTTTTGCTCAATTTTGACAACATATCGATAGGCACCTCCCTTTGATGAGATGCCCAGAAAATCCATTTCGGTTTGGATGTACCTATGCAGAACCCCACGGTATTTTAGAACCAGATTCCTCTCAGATTATTTGATACCCTTCTTGGTGCACAAGGTATGGAAAATATTTATGAAATCTGGCACTTTTTTTCCCCTCTCTTACTGTAGTGTGGTCCATCTCATGTACTAGTCGTCATAGTTACCAACATGGTAATATTATTTCTTGAACGCATCCACAAAAAAATCCCAAGTAGACTCAGGCCCATATATTCCATACTCCTTTGTGTAAATTTTCTCCCAATAAGTTTCCCACCAATGTTTGACATGGGGGGGGAGCCTTAAGGAGTGTGAAGGTGATCTTTTCCCTATCGGAAAATTTGTGAACAGAAAAATAACCTTCTAGCAGATTTAACCATTTTTCTAGGGAATCTGAATCTATCTGACCTTCAAATATGGTAATATCAAAATTAAATTGTACCTTGAAAGGAGAGGTGCCTCCAAAGTGGCCTCTTGATGAAGATGTGCCTACTTTTATCGGCAGGCGTTGAAGGATGTGGGAAAAATTCTCCATCATTTCGTCCCTCTGTCGCATGAGAACTTGCTCAAGCAACAGATTAATAGAATTGTATGCTCTGTCATTTTTATTTTCTTCTACCAGGAAGGGTTTCTTGGGCATTCGAGAGTGATTGTCCTCAATAGAGACAATATCAAGACCCAACTTGTTATACTTGGACCTTGTCGGGGACATGCACTGAAAAATGATCAAGACCAGCCTGCTCTAATACCACTAATCCAGATTATTTTTGGCACAAAATGACAACGGAGATATAATAAAAAAATGTACAGAGATATATGAGATATACAATAATATAACATAGATGTATCAGATATATAACCATAAACACAGAGATACAGTGATACACAATTTCTATTAATGAATGAAATGTACAAAATTGTAGAAATACAACGTGAAAGATTGGCTAGAATGGTGGCATCTTATCTCTAAGAAGAGATGTGATGGTTACGCTCATTCATAAGAAGATGGTGATGTTTACAATGAGGCTCTAGAGGAATTTTTAAGATAAATAAAATCATAAACCCTAACCCTGGAAGATGAAAAGCCAACAGGTTTGCAGACCCCGTTTTGGGTAGTTTGGTGTATCAACTTCCCAGGGGCGTAACTTTGGCATACGATCTCCGTTTGGGGCGCATGATAGCTCGTTGGAAATATATTGACGAGGAGTTTCATTTCACAAGATCAATCATGCCTCTAATAATCAACGGGGTTTCCAATCGCGAAAAATTGTCGTTTAGGCCCTCAAAATGGCCCCGGAAGTTTAGGACTCGAAAAACTGCTAGAAATAGTGAATTGCCAAAAAAAATATTTTGAGCCAAATGGAATAGGTGGGTGGCCACTGATATCCACTTGGATCACTCACATACATAAGCTCTTCAATTTATCCATCAAGAAAGGATTCCCTAAACCCTGGATTTAAAGTCTCGGTGTTCCTATATTTAAAAGTAGAGATAAAAGTAATCCCTCTAATTATAGGACTATTATGATTAGCCCCATATTAGCCAAGCTATATGGAAGTATTCTAGAAAAGAAGACCAACATATGGCTTGAAATCCATGGAAAAAAATCTAAAGGCCTTATCATTCAATTGTGGACCATCTTGTTATGCTCAAGATCATTGTAGAGGAGTGTCGCAATAATAAAACCAATCTCCTTTGTTGTTTCATTGATTTTAGAAAAGATCTTGACATAGTGCCTAGGACTAACCTTTGGAATAGGTTAGAAGAGATAAAAGTTCCTTCTAGGTTGAGAGTTGTTGAAGTAAGCTATATGAGAGTGTTATTGCCAAGTTTAGGAACATTGAGGACTGATCGGAAGAAATAATTGTAATATAGGATTTAAGCAAGTTTTTCCCCTATCTCCTACCCTCGTTGGCATATAATTTGATAAGTTATAATATTGGTTGGATGATGTTGGTTGTACTAGCTCGAATCTCGTTGGTATAGTCATCGTCCTTATTCTTTAAGATGATGATATTGTTCTTATGGAAAGGAATCCCTATGACCTTGGTGAGCATCTAAGAATCCTCAATGACTTCTTCTCTAGTATGGGTATGATAATCAAATCCAAAAATATCACCTATGAAACCTTCATATATGAAAAAAATAGCTTTGAGGGAGTACCTTCATACAAATATCTTGAAATTGATATTCATCACAAGCTCAATAAGAACTATATTATTTAGAAAAGGATAAATGGAGGGTGGAAAGCTTATTATGGACTTGAAAATAAGTGTAAATTAGTGGACCTTTGGTTGTGGGATAAGAAAAACTCATCTTTGATACTCTCGTCACTCTTGTTATCTTATACAAATGTGAATTTTGGGGATGTATTATATCTAGAGAATCATAGAGAAACATAAATCAGATCCAAAACAATTTCAAAACTTATAATCTCAAAATTAAAGGCAATACACCTTATCTTTTTTTTCCAAATGAAAAAAGTGTAACTTTTATTAAAAGAAATAAAAATTACATTCTAAATAATGCACACAGAAAGCATTCATTTAGTCTGAAAAAAAATTCAATCCAAGAGGAATAAATATGCAGCAAAAATGGCCCTCTAAAAGTGGCCCCAGTACAATTGAAATCTATAGGAACGATAGCCACAAAACTTGACCAAGAAAGTTGCAGAGGCATACCAAAATAAATCATGGACGGACCAGGCCAGAGCGGCAAAAAAAACCCTCAAGATCCAGAACCGGAGGGACAAAATAAGGATTCTTGCAACCACAAAAGAGAAGAAGCCATAAACTACACACCCTAATAGGACCTCAAAGTGTTGACTGAGGCCTTCAAATCAACATTGCATGCCAAAAAAGAAAGGACCTCAAAGCTCTGACCCAAAACATTGAAAAAGAAGTAGCAACCCCAACATCCACTGCAAAAATCCAAAGCCTGAGAGTAGCGCAGAGACCCCCCAGCCACCAAGGCCTTTGGGAAACCCCTAACATTGCATCAAGCCATGAACGAACTAGCAGGGATGGATCAACTAGATCCAACCACAAAGAACATCAAAAAGACATCCACGGGTGCAAATGGTTGCAGCAGCAAAATACCGGAACCCTGCAAATGACGGATCATACATCAAAGGACCAAAAATGGAGCAACAACAAGAGAAAAACCATTGCAAGGCACCAGATCATGGACAACGCACCCACATCCAAAATCCATACCGGAAAAGCTTAGAATCACATATCCGCACATGGGAGAGGGCGGCCACCAAGCAAAACACCGGAATAAACAAAGAAGAAACAAATCCACACAATGTGAAACCTGACACTAGCAACCAAGCCCACGAAAAGAAAGGACCATGGGAGACACGGTGGCTAGAAGAGGAGCACCACAAGCGCACAGACGCCTGCGACCAGGGATGCGATTAGGGAAACCCTAGCCGCAGAGCCCTCCAGTTTTTTTTTTGTTTAATGTCTTTGCAATCCTAATTTTAACTTTGATCTATAGTCAACAATAC
Source organism: Picea sitchensis (assembly GCA_010110895.2). Taxonomy (NCBI): domain Eukaryota; kingdom Viridiplantae; phylum Streptophyta; class Pinopsida; order Pinales; family Pinaceae; genus Picea; species Picea sitchensis. The sequence continues at coordinate 67,542 of SNQJ01S0010872.1, read as the reverse complement.
ACCTTATTTTATCCTCCTCATAGAAGCAGTCCTTTCCCCCATTGAGTGCACAACCAATATTAGGTACTTAATGTACAAGAACAAGATAAATAACATGGATAACAAGAAGCTCCCAAAAATTGCTTCAAACTCCATCCAAAACCACCAAGGGCTCAAGCAAGGGTGGCATCAAGATGACAAGTTTTGGCTAAATCATTGGGGCATATAAGAAGATGTCATTCTTCAAAATATCAATAATATTAAAAATATTATTACATCCAAATTTAAATAGAATATGTGGTGTAATAAAGAAGTAGAAGATAAAAGGAAGCTAAGATACTACAAGGAGGTGGTTAACCCTAATCTAGAAGATCAAAAGTATCTCTCGGTTTTGACTAGCGCCAAGAAGAAAATCAACATTGCTAAAATATGAACCAACTCCCATGAGCTACATAGTGAAATTGGGCGCTGGAAAATTCTCAAAACATCATGTAGGATTTTGTTACATTCATTAGTGAATGTAGGATTTTGTTGCAATGCCTTTGCTAAGGCTCAATTCTCCCAAGTACATGTTTATCTTTATTAGTCCCTGCCGTAGGCGTAGAGGGACTAGCGATCGATAAATCGTTGACTTCATATTAGTGTGTCCTTTGACCAGAAATATTTCTATATTATGTATTGTTGGGACCAGGGAACTGAAAACATCGATTTTTCTATAAAAAATAAGTACCATATTTGTCATGCTATGATTGGACAAGGGATTGGAGGTCTTATTGTCGGCTTCGCTATTCCCAATATTATATATGTTGGCATATCCAAAGTATTTGATCATATATGGTCTTTTTGAATTACATATTTTGTAATGCGTTCGTCGAAGGTGGATTAATGCTAGCATTAATTCGAATGTTTGGTTTAGCATTTTATGCTAGGTAAATTTATGGTAATCTTTGATATGGTGGCATATCAAAAGTTTGGCTTTCCAATACATTCTTTGGTGTTCGAACTATTGTTACAAAAAATATAATTATTTATTTGGGATACGTGAGAGACTTGTCGCATTGAATTTTTTTCTTAAATGTTTACAGTGCATTTATGACAGACTTAAATGTTTACCTAACAGGCTTGGTAGTGTTGAATGGTTACTTAACATGCTTGTTACAAGACATTTTCTTCTGTTTTTAAAATTTATATGCTCCAGCGACATTGTTGGTTCACTGGTCCATGCTTGTTTTTTGCATGGCACTGATTTCTTATTTGCATGTTGTCGTTGTTCTTGCTTGCGTGTTCGTGTTGTTGCAGTTTGCACGTTTGGGTTTCTTCAATCGCAATTGGAACAACATTGTTCCTGGGAGAGTGGTTGTTGCTTGCTTCTTTCTTCATTGTATGTTGTTTATTGTTGCTTGAATCGACTTTGTTGCTTGCTTCTTTCTTCGTTGTATGTTGTTTATTGTTGCTTGATTCAACTTTGCAGGGTTCCAGTCCTGCACCTGCAGTTGGGCCTTTTGGTGCTTGTTAGTTGGGTTGTTATTTGGTTCTTGTTCTTGTTTGCCCAGGGTTTGTAATGTTGGGAAGCTGCATTTGCGGTTGGATCTCTGGTTACATTTTTTTGCACTGCAGTTTGCGTAGAATACTATTAAGATAAAATAACAGAGTAAAGAATTGTAGGCAATGTAAATTGCATCTATTACGCATTGAAGCAGAGTTTGTTGGTCTCAAAATATATTTCATAGATGTCGATGCTTTTTCCATGGATTCTATGTTACTATGGTTTCATAGTTATGAGAATGCCTTTTGCTGTGTGGGAGATATAGTTGTTCTCTCCCTTTTACTTTCATGTTGTAAACTGCGTTTGACTCTAGTTTCTCGCATTTCTGTGGTCATTCCGACCAACCACCGTTTGGTTGCATACTTAGTCAGTTTTATGGACGCGTCTTCGCCAATAGGTTCTATCGAACTATGGCATGTCGTGTTTGGTGTATACATTAGCTTTACTGAATTAGTTTTCTTTAAAAGAAGGCCTCCTCGACAGAAGAGAATGCAATTTATGAAATTATAGGTTTCCTTGACAGCATAAGTTAGTGCTCGCGGGTTCTGGGGGTGGCGGGCTGAAAATTGGGCTTCTGTTGTTCTGTGCCCTGCAAATAGCACGGAGAGTTTTGCGATCATTCCGACTGACTGCAGTTCGGTTCCATACTTAGCCAGTTTTATGGACGCGGCTTCGCAGATAGGTTGTATCGAACTATGGTGTATACATTAGCATTTCCGAATTAGTTTTCTTTATAAGAAGGGCTCTTGGACATAAGACATTGAAATTTATCAAATTATAGGTTTCCTAGATAGCATAAATAAAAAATAGGAAATATGTAATTTTATAAAGTAGATATATAAAGCATACACGGAGCCCTCATCCCATACTTGGCCAGTTTTTGCATCGCGGGTTCTTGGGGTAGGCGGCTAAAAATTGACAATCGGAGAGTTCCGCGATATACAAATTGACAATCGGACTTGCAGACTATTTTAATTTGAATTTTTTCACTGTAGTTTGCGTAGAATATTATTAGGATAAAATAACAGACTAAAGAATTGCAGGCAATGTAAATTGCATCTGTTACGCATTGAAGCAGAATTTTTCGAACTCAAAATATATTTCATAGTTGTCGATGCTTTTTCCATTGATTCTGTGTTACTATGGTTTCATAGTTATGAGAATGCATTTTGTTGTGTGGGAGATATACATGTTCTCTCTGTTTTACTTTCCTGTTGTAAACTGCATTTGACTCTAGTTTCTCGCGTTTCTGTGGTTATTCCGACCGACTGCCATCGGTTGCATACTTAGCCAGTTTTATGGATGCGGCTTCGCCAATAGGTTCTATTGAACTATGACAGTTCATGTTCGGTGTATACATTAGATTTCCCGAATTAGTTTTCTTTAAAAGAAGGCCTCCTGGACAGAAGAGAATGCAATTTATGAAATTATAGGTTTCCTGGACAACATAAGTTAATGATTGCGGGTTCTCGGGGTGGCAGGCTGAAAATTGGGATTTTGTTGTTTCGTGCCCTGCAAATAGCATGGAGAGTTCCGCCATCATTCTGACCGATCGCAGTTCGGTTCCATACTTAGCCAATTTTATGGACGCGGCTTCGCGGATAAGTTGTATCGAACTATGGTGTATACATTAGCATTTCTAAATTAGTTTTCTTTATAAGAAGGGCTCCTGGACAACATAATTTAAACATAGGAAATATGTAATTTTATAAAGTAGATATATAAAGAATGGACGGATCCCTCATCCCATACTTAGGCAGTTTTTGCATCATGAGTTCTCAGGGTAGGCGGCTGAAAATTGACAATCGAAGAGTTTCACGATATACAAATTGACAATCGGACTTGCAGACTATTTTAATTTGAAGGGCGTCATGTCCAAAAAATTTAGCATTCTCGAAATAGTTTACTTTACGTACATTTTACATATCCTGGTGGACCAAAAACACACAAAAAAAATAGTAAGCATTTTTTGGATCGTGGGCTCTTGAGGTGGCAGGCTCTAAGTTTAGTTTTTGTTGTTTCATGTCCTACAAATAGCATGAAGAGTTTCGCGATATACAAATTGATAATCGGACTTGCGAAGTATTTGAACTTGAAGGGCTGGTGCAAAAAAACTAGCATTCTCGAATTACTTTTCTTTACGTACGTTTTACATATGGTCCTCAACAAAAACAAAAAAATAGTAGTAATGTCTGTTACATAGGGCTCCATCCCCGCTACCTTCAACGCTTCCCAATACAAATTAAATATGTTTTCAAAAGTCAGAATTGACCAGACAGGCTCAAAAACATGGGCTTTAATAACTAGAAAGCTCGAGGACATCTCTCATTAAAATGAATAGACAGACGAATATTATGGGATCTGGTAATTTCCTTTTGCCTGCATTTTGAATTTGCGAAAATATTTTTTTTTTGTTTTTATTGCTTGTGCAGTTTCAGTTTTCTTAAAAGCTTAAGCATAGTTCACGAACGTGTCGCCAATAGATGCCTTGACATCATGTCCCTCTTTAATATTGTGCATTTCGAAATGATGGGCTTTAATAATTGGAAATCTCGAGGACATCTCCCATTAAAATGAATAGATAGGCAAATACTATCGGATCTGGTAATTTCTTTTTGCCCGCATTTTGAATTTGCGAAAATACTTTTTATTTTATTTTTTTGCTTGTGCAATTATAGTTTTCTTAAAAGCTTCAGCATAGTTGACGAACATGTCACCCACAGAGGCCTTGACGTCATGTCCCTCTTTAATATTGTGCATATCTTAGATGTCAGATTTCAGAATCTGCTCAGATATGGGAATTTTAATATGTGTTGCTAGTCACTATTCAACGTACGTATTCAAAAAGATTGGCATTAATAAGTGAAAAAATCAAGAACATCTGTCATTAAATCGAATCAACACAAAATCTATGGAAGACCATCCAGCGTTTGTTTTAAATACTTATTGCCATTTCTCTCTATCATCAAAGAGTTGCGCTTTAGGGTGCCTTCGTTCTAATGTTCCTGGTCATGGGCATGTAAGACAACTTAGAGATGCGATCGAGGGGCACATGAAAGAAGACAGACTGGTTTTATGTGACCTGAGCTTTGAGTAAAAAAAAACTCTATTATACAAGAGAAACTCAGAGAGGACGAAGAAAAAAGAACAAGTATGTTCTGGTTGGTGTTCTCCCTGTCTTTGATGCTTTGGTTGGTTGAAAAGGCTGCCTGGAGATTTGTTGGTTGAACTTCTTTGTTTTCTTGCAGGGAATTGTAATGGATTTTGAGGTCACTTGCAAAATAGTTCTTCGTTTAAGTATATAACTTCTTCCAACAACACAGATTTGGCAAGTGTATCGAATTGTAGAGATTGCACTAGTATTTGTCTACCTTGGAGGCAGGTAACAGAAACTGTATGGGTGAATAAAACGACATATTATCACTACAAAAGTTTCTATTTCATAGTTTGATGACCTGCATGTGGGTCTGGTATCCGACCTGACAAAAAGATATGTTTTTTGTCAAAGTTTATTCGGTTTCCTCTGGATGTAGTTGCAGACTCCACATATTTGGTGTGACCTCCGAAAATTCCAGACCTTTTTGTTGGCCGCCATTCCTCCAGCGCTATGAGGAAAGATATATTATGGTGCCATCTGCAACATTTCATACACTTTCCAGCCCTGTGCTTGTGCATTCTGCAGCATTTGATGCAATTGCCACACCTCTGCTACCCAAAGAAGTTATGTACCTCAATAGATTTGCATTTTGCATCTGGGTTGGACATTTCTTTCAATTTACTGTAATAAAGCAAAGAAGTTCCACATACAAATCCTCAGGCAGGCTTCTCAACCAAACAGACGATCGAATATAGCGAGAATACCAGTCACTACATACAGACAAGGTATTAAAAAAACTGGGATAGATGTACTTGCAGGCAACATCGATCAAGTACAAAACCCAAAATTGATATTGAACTCGTTTTTTACGAAGAAAGAGCTTGAATGTAAAGAAAACTATGAAGAAGCTTCATCAATGTACATAGTATTTATTGGTCGAGAGCAAGCGAAATCGCAATTGTTGTCACAAATAGCCTCAGCTGTATTTTGTAACCCATCTTATTTTAATATAGAATAATTTCGGTTTATATTTTAATAGTATTTTCAAATTTCTGGTATTTGTTTTAATTCTATTTTGTACCTTCATCCCATGTGTCATTAAACATGAAGGAAAACCTTTCATTTATGTTGCCCACTAATTCAATCTAAATAAAACTTGCTCTGTTCTTTCTTTACATTTTACATTTAAGAATAATTAATGAGTTACAACAACGCAACTGAACTGCTGACACAATGTTCCTATGAAGTATGTTGGATATATTGCAGCTTTTTCTATTTGATAATATCTGTGCATATATACTAATATCAGTACTATTGGAATAAATACAAAAAAAAAATTCTTTGGAAAAGCTTAGGCAATTATGTTTGGGTTTGTGGTATTAAACAACTATGTCCATTGTTCCGTCATATACATTTTGCAGCCTAAGAACTTCTGTGGTCTGCAATTTATGCTTTAATTACTTAAAGTCACACCAAATTTTGATTGCATTTAATTTAATTTAGATGTTTATGTTTATGGAGAGACGACGTTTATTGATGTCATTGCAACGAATACAAGATGAATAGATGATAAAGAGTTGATCTCGCTGAGACCAAAATGCAAGTTCATGTTTCTTATTGCGCTATGTTCATCTTGCAGTCAAAATTTTCGTGGTTTCAACGAAATTTGCAAGTCGAAGAGCATCTTGGAAATTGGGAACTCATTTGCATTTGAAACAAAAACGATCCATTAATATATATTAGTATGAATACTATTCAGATAAACATGAAAAATTTCTCCATTGATAGATACTAGTATGAAAAATATTGAAATAGATATAAAAAAATTGTCTTGGCCAATACTTAGCCACTTATCTGGGCAGTAGGCCTCAGGTTCGCAGAACCCACCACCTATGTCCCCTGTTTCGTCATATACATGTTGCAGCCAAAGAACTTCAGTGATCTGTACTTAATGCTTTTACTAGTGATCTACAATTCATGCCTTAACATCTCCATCTATATCCTCGCACCACGGATCCGACCGACCGCTGTTCTTTTCCATACTTAGCCAATTTTATGTTCGTCGTTGCGGGGTTGGCGCTTGTGAACCCAGGTGCTTATCATTCCACTATATATATCTTGCACTCAAAACATCTGTGATCTATAATTCCACTGTGGGTTCCTCGTATACATTAAGTTCGTTCAAAGTATATGTTCCTGCTTTCCATCCCCAGAAACTTCGTGTCCTTCCTGATATACATCAACAATGCTCTTACTAGTGACAAGTGGACACAGTGATACGAAATATACTTCCGTGATCTGCAATTTATGGCTTAACTGGTGACAACTCAGCAGGGATTCGCAAGCATTTGCATTAATAATCAAACACTAGATGTTCTTCTACGAGATACTTAGTTATTTTTCCCTTCTCTTCTTCCTGTGTATTATCTACACTTCCACTGCAAACTCCTCCGTCCTTTTTCCCTTATTTTCTTCCCGTGTATTATGGGACTATAAAATATGGACATGATATTTTATAGAGCATGTACAAATTTTGCATTCCATACCTAGTGATATTTTGGATCGCGGGCTCTCGAGCAGGCGGGCTCAAAATTGGGTCTCCATTGTTCCGTTGCCTACAAATAGCACCCAGAGTTCCGCAATATACAAATTTACAAGTGAACCTACAGACTGGCTGAATCAACATTTCACTTCTATTGTTTTGTGTTCTCCAAACAATGCTCTCAGATCCGCGATATAGAAATTGACACACGGAATGCAGGACTGGCGGGGTGGAAATTTCCATTGTTTACGGATGGTAGTCCCTATGAAGTATCTAACAGTGTCTAAAAAAATATTTTGAATACTAAATTAGCTCTTAGTAGTGACAACTAGACACAGAGGTACGAAATAGTTGGAATTGCAGTCTCCGCAATATACAAATTGACTACCAAATTTCGACATCGTTCTCTCTTTCATGTTACAGATTATGCATTCAACTGTTAGGAGCGATACAATTAGAAGGTTTGAGCCTCGCCTCCTCTGCAGACACCTTCTCAACCTATTTTGGATCCTCCTGTTGTCGGGTTGATATCTTATAGAGCATGTACGAATTTCGCATTCCATACCTGGTGACATTTTTTATCGCGGGTTCTCGGGCGGGGGGGGCTCAAAATTGGGCCTCCATTGTTGCGTGTGTTGCAAATAACACCCAGAATTCCATGATATACAAATTGACAAGCGGACCTGTGGACTGGCTGACTCAACATTGCACTTCTATTTTTCCATGACCTCCAAACAACGCTTTGAGTTCCGCGATTTACAAATTCACACATGGAATGCAGGGGTGGCAGGGTTGAGATTGCCATTGTTTACCAATGCTAATCCTTATGAAGTATCTAATAAAATCTAAGAAATTATTTTCGATACTAAATTAGCTCTTACTAGTGAGAACTGGACATAGGTACGAAACAGGTGGCATCGCACCCTGCGCAATATACAAATTGACTGTTGGGTTTGGACATCGTATGCTCTTCTGTGTTACAAATTATGCATTCAAATGTTCAGAACGATACAAGTTGAACGCTGATGACTTGCATCTTCTACAGACACGTTCTCAACCTGTTTTGGATCCTCCTATTAGCGGGTTCACTAAATGTGCAACTCTTGGATACTGTTTCGGGTTGGCATCAAGATTTGTTGTACCACGGTTCACAAATGTTTCGAAGTATCTGTCACTACCTCAGTTGGCATCCAGCCCTCTGCAATATACAAATCGACTACCGGGTTCACATCTTCTACTCAAAATTTCTATGATCTACAATTCCACCGCCAACTCCTTTGTCCTTTTTCCCTTTTCTTCTTCCCCTGTATTATGGCTCTTTGGTTATATACTTGGTTTCCTTTCTATAATTGCGGGTTCCAACATTGGTGGGATGACTTATTTATCTCCATCTATATAATCACACAAGGAATCCGAACAATCGCTATTGCTTTCCATACTTAGCCAATTTTATGGATGCGGTTGCTAGGTTGGCAATCTACAATTCTACCGCGGGCTCCTTGAACTCGCAAGATTCATTGTGCCATGGTTCACAAATGTGCTTGCTAATATACATTGGTTATGCTCTTACTAATGACTCTTACAAGTGACAGTTGCACACAGCAATACGAAACGGGTTCACGAAATCTCCAATTCTTAGTCAGTGTTTCGGGTTCGCGCATTCAAACTCTGTTTCTTCTTGTTCCGTGATATACATATTGCACTCAAAATTTCCGTGATTTACAATTCCACTGCAGAGTCATTGGTCCTTTTTCCCTTTTCTTCTTCCCTTTTATTATCGCTTTGTCGTTATATATTTAGTCGCCTATCTATAAACATGGGTTCCAGTCTTGGCCGGTTGAGATATCTTTATCTCCATCTATATAATCACACAACGAATCCGACCGACCGCTATTGCTCTCCATACTTGGCCAATTTTATGGCCACAGTTGGTGGGTTCGCGGTTTCAAACTCTGCTTCTTGTTGCGTCATGTACATCTTGCACTCAAAACTTCTGTGATCTACAATTCCATCGCAGGCTCGTCGAACTCGCAACCTTCACTCTACCACTGCTCATAAATGTTTCAAAGTATCTCTCATTGCCTTCCATCCCCACTAACTTCCTATCCTTCTGGTTGTCTTACCATACCCTCTTCGTTGTTACACGTATTGCACTCAAAAATTTCTGAAACATACAATTTGACCCTCTCCCCCTCACCTTCAACGGTTGTACCTTGCAACCCTATTTTGTAGCGGTTGTTTTCCCCTGCCGGCGACCTCCATCCTTTCTTACTATGCAATTAGAAACCTTTCATGGTAACAGTCGAACATGCAAGAACCGTCAACATTGTCATTAATGGGTGAAAATATCGAGGAGATATCCCATTATTAAGCATTAAACCAAGATGTGCGGAGAGTTATTTTGTCCCTTCCGATTGTTCATCTTGAACACGCGTCGTCGTGTTGGCCTACTCAAGAAATCTATAATGCTTAATCACTCATTTCAATATCCACCATGTTCGCATTTCTATGTATGCAATTACTATTGTTTAATGTTAACAATGCATCATGCAATAGCCGTCCTAATTGCCATTAATCAACGAAAGTCTCAAGGACATCTCCCATTCACACACTTTCGACCAAAATTTTCCTAGGGTTATATTATCCCTTCCAACTTTTCATTTCATTCATCGTCTGGAACAAATAAACGTTCTTGTAGACTTATGGCAGTAGGTCGAGAGTAGCTTTGTGGAGATACAGTAGATATGTTCACACAAGAGGACCATACCTTCCACTGGTCCAGGGCAAACTTTTACTATTCATCCCATTCCGCCCAGAACAAAGTGATTTGGACCTCTGGAATCGCTCGTACAGGCTGTGTCCCTGAGGTTTTTTACTGTAAGGAGGTGGTCTCTTGGTGCACTGAAAAATATATTCCAGGCAAAATAATTATTCCATTGCGTGACCACTCTCTCGTTTCTTTGTCACCTCAGGCCTTCCGCAAGATGTTAAAATTGTCGAAACCAACATTGACGTTTAGAGGACAAGACTGCAAGAAATTTCTAGAAAAACATCATAACGGGTTGGACATCTTAGCTGACTTCCTCGAAGACCCGACAACAGTTCCTGAAGATATCACAAGGCTATAGGTAAGTTCCTTTAGAAATCCATCCCGGGAAATTGCTTGGATGTTTACAAGAATAACGGGACAGGCATCCACAACAAGCATTTCCCATATAATTAATTATATTTTGTATTTCACAGTCAAGGAACAATACATTTTCGATTGGGGGAACCTAATTTCCATTGAGATTTGTTCCCAGTTGTCACGATTCAAAGAATCGAATAAATTTTATATGTCATCGTACTTGATTTTCACAATTGTGTATTGTTGTCTGTTTCCAAAACTTTCTCTTTCAAATAAAATAAACTATGGATTTGACCCAGTAACATTCTGGCACGAGGGCCTGTGGAGGCACAAGGCCTTCCATTGTTTTTATGAATTTTTTAAAGGCTTTGTCTCAATTTTCAAAGATTTACTGTTAGGCAAGGATGCTCCGCGAATGTCTGGCCAGACAACTAAGTTTTTGAACAGAAAGGGCACACTTGAGCAAGAGGAAAATCAAAGTGTGCTCATGGTCTTTGGCTCTAAGTAAAATCCTGCCTTCCTTCCATGCCACATCACGAACAAGATGTTTGTTGCAGAAATAACAAGGCAATACAACCACTGGTTGCATTTTTTCCATGACAAGAAAAAAAAATAGTTCATTCCTCTACCCTGGAAAGTCAGAGACTTCATGTGCAGAAACATCAACAAGATTGACGATTTTTCCACCCATTTCAAGAAATTGAACCTAATGTATGCTGAAAGGATAAAAGGGTTCAACCCTAATGGAATTTTTCGAGAAAATTTACTGGGTGTTGGCTTTAACACCTCTTTTATCCATAGACACCTGGCCCAAGACAGGGACAGTGTCGACAACAATTCTGCTTCTGTCGATTGTGATGCACAGACATTGAAAATAACGATTGAATTGTGCAGACAACATGGAAAAGTATCTGGTGAGAAAAGTACCCAATCCCCCGCCAACACTCCCAAAAGCACGACATCACGGAGCATCGCTTCGATGGTCCACCCCAGTAAAAAACAACCCAGAAATCTTCGAATGGAGGAGGAGATAAGAACCCTCCTCGCATAAATATTAATAGTTCTCACAAAATTCCATTGATGAAGAAGAGAAAAAACAATGCAGGGCAGGCGGAGGAACCCGGAATTGAAAGTGGAAAACTGCAACTTGAAATTGAGGAATAGCACACGCAGAAAATTGGGTCGTCCGCAGTAGAAATATCTAACACCGAATTTTTTGACATAGATGAATCCTTCGTAATCCAGAGCGTTATTTTTGACAGCCAATATAAAAGCATGGTCATTGAAAAGGGAGATGTAACAAACAAGAAAGGCAAATCTTGCACAGAGATTGACTTTAGAAAAATGTCTTCGTCCCAAATCTGCTCATTTTACCAGGTAATCGGTGACATTTTTCATGATTCCATTGGAGGAATGGAAATGGATCATGCCAATCTGAAACAATACCTCAACTAATTTGAGCAGGCTTTCATTGCAACCCCATAATTTTCCAGTCCTTTGGCAAAAATCATGCATGCTACCACTGCAACAAAGATGAAAGTATCCTCTACCCTCCTTGCATGCTCTAGAGCCCTTATAGAGAATAACATCAACAAAAGAATGCAGCTAGTTACTGAAGCCTGGGAAACATCGCAAAATTTAGTTTCCTTCGGAAAGAAGGCCAATGATTTGCTGGAACATTTGGAGGAAAATTTAAAAAATGAACATATTTTCTATGAGCAGGTACTGGCACCCTTTGCCAACTATGTCATCAACACATCGGAACTGAAAAGAAGATAGGAGAAACTCCCCTCCCCAAAGTGCACCAAAAACGTAAAAGCATGCTGGCAAAAGAAAGTTGACAACCTGAAGCTCATTATCAAATCATGTAAACAAGTCATATTAGAAAAGGAAGATTTATTCAAAAGCCTGCTATAGATGGACTTAGTTGAAACTACCAATGAGGTTCAAGATCCTAACCTAATTCTCAAATCCTTGCCAGTCACCAAAGAAGCCTTCCAGGAACAAGTTGATATTTTAAAGGGGTTGTCTTTCAAAAAGTTTTATGAAATACTTGAACATCGTCTAGATGAGCACGAGCACTAGGTACTGGACTATGCCTCACACAATGAAGAAATTGAACAAAGTCTGCATGGTATTTCAATGGATCTAAGGAAATTGGAAAATGACCTTTACAACATAGAAATCTGGGATGAAATCAACACGTCCCCCATGAAAATATACATCGAAGAATGGTTCCAACAGAGAATGGATGGCCTCATCCAAGAAGGGCAACAATCGATCAACAGGACTCCATTGCCCATCGACAACAGCAACAAAAACACACTGGATTCATAGTAAGTCTATACTGCCATCTTGTTTTGTTTATCAATCCAGTTTAAGTCTATGCTCTCATCTTCTTTTCTTTATCAATCCACTTATGTCCTCTTTAAATAAAAAAATTGTAACCAAAGACTCATACCTTCCAATTTCTTCTTTTCAGGTCTTCCTCTCTACCGTCGCGCACTTCTTCTTTCGATGTTCCTAATTCTTGTACTTATTTATTTTTATAGTCTGCGGGAGCCCCAATCTCAGTCTATATGACAAACGCATTTTACATTTCTAGAAACATGTAACAGACATTATTAATTTTTTATAAATTCCAAAGAAAACTGATTCGTCAATGCCCTTATTGTATACTAAATTTTGGATTTCCAGGAACCTTTCTTGTTTGTTCTAAAGAAAACTAATTCAGATATGCTACATTTCTTGTGTTCTATTCTATGCTAATTTTTTGGTCTTCAGCGACGTTGATGTAATTTCCAGAGATATGTAACAGACATTATTTATTTTATAATAAGTTTGTATAGTTGACAAGCCCGCTTGTCAATTTGTATATCGCGAAACTGTCGATGCTATTTGTAGGTCACAGAACATTAAAGGCTCATTTTTGAAACCGCCAGCGTGAGAACCCGCGATCCAAAAACTGCCTAAGTATGGAATGAGCACTCTGTACATGCACTATAAAACGTGTGCAAATAAAACTAATTCGGCAATGCTATATCTTTTTTGTCGAAGAAAATCCTTAGTTTTAAAGAAAACTAAGTCGGTGTAACGGACGTTATTACTATTCTATTATATAACAAACATTATTAAATTCTGGTAAATTTCTATACTCGACAACTCCACCTGTCATTTTGTATATCGCGGAACTGTCGGTGCTATTTGTAGGGCGCCCAATTTTGACCCCACTAACCCGAGAACCTGCGATCCAAAAACTGGCCAACTATGCAATGAGGGCTCCGTGCATGCTCTATAAAATCTCATCCCCATACTTTATAAAAGTATAAATTTCGTTTCTATAAAACTAAATATCTACTTTATACAACTACATATTTCGTATGTATAATTTATTTATTTCTGATGAATTTCTATAGTTCACAACTCCACTCCTCGATTTATGTATCGCAGAGAACATCTGAGGCCCAATTTCTGTATCACAGAACTGTCGGTGTTATCTGTAGGGAAAAGAACATCAGACGCCCAATTTTCAGCCCGCCAATCGGACAACCCGCGATCCATTATAAAAGTGCATATTTTGTATGTATAAAACTAGATATCTGCTTTATAAAATACATTTTTTAAATTTCTATACTCCGTAACTCCACCTGTCATTTTGTATATCGCAGAACTATCGGTGCTATTTGTAGGGCGCAGAACATCGGAGGCCCAATTTTGACCCTACCAGCCCGAGAACCCACGATCCAAAAACTGGCCAAGTATGCAATGAGGGCTCCATGCATGCTCTATGAAATCTCATCCCCATACTTTATAAAAATACAAATTTTGTATCTATAAAACTAAATATCTACTTTATACAACTACATATTTTGTATGTATAATTTATTTGTTTCTGATGAATTTCTATAGTCCACAACTCCACTCCTGGATTTCTGTATCGCATAGAACATTGGAGGCCCAATTCCTGTATCGCTAACTGTTGGTGCTATTTGTAGGGCACAAAACATCAGACGCCCAATTTTCAGCCCGCCAGCCGGACAACCCGCAATCCATTATAAAAGTACATATTTTGTATGTATAAAGCTAGATATCTACTTTATAAATTACATTTTTTAAATTTCTACACTCCGCAACTCCACCTGTCATTTTGTATATCGCGGAACTGTCAGTGCTATTTGTAGGTCGTGGAACATCGGAGGCCCAATTTTGACCCCGCTAGCACGAGAACCCGCGATCCAAAAACTGGCCAAGTATGCAATGAGGGCTTCGTGCATGCTCTATAAAATCTCATCCCCATACTTTATAAAAATACAAATTTCGTATCTATAAAACTAAATATCTATTTCGTACGTATAATTTATTTATTTTTGATGAATTTCTATAGTTTGCAACTCCACTCTTGGATTTCTGTATCGCATAGAACATCAGAGGCCCAATTCATGTATCGCAGAATTGTCGGTGTTATTTGTAGGGCACAGAACATCAGACGCCCAATTTTCAGCCCGCCATCCAGACAACCCGCGATCCATTATAAAAGTACATATTTCGTATGTATAAAACTAAAAATCTACTTTATAAATTACATTCTTGGTATGTATAGTTTATAAATTACTACTTCGGTAATGCTATATTTTTTGTGTCCAACAACCTTTCAAATGTTGATAAATTTTTATATTTTTCAGGAAGAGCTAATTTGCGAATATTATGTTTTGCATGCAAACCACATGTATTTCAACTTTCTAGCCACATGTCTATACTGGGTCGCATTTACTCCCATCCCAACCTGGCAGGGACTACGCTGCCATGCAACACTTGTTACAAATTGGACCAAGTGCAAATTCTAGGTGACTTTGGTAGAATAATAATTTCCAAATAGTTATTTAATTGAGGCCATGCCATTATATCTTATAAAATGCCTCTACCGTATTGTAATATTTCACTTCAAATAGTTGTTGTTCACTTACGTTTATTTGAAGCATTTAAACCACAAAAAAATGAAAATAAAAAAATTAGATGACATTTATGTTGATAATTATGTCGAAAAAACATAACTAAAGGTCGAAAATTGAATTGAAAATGATGCAATAATAGTAGAAAATAAGGTAAAAATAATCAATTATCATGCATTTAAGCATGATTTCTTTCATGACGATTTATATAAATTTATACGAAAATAAAAAGAAAAATTTTCCACACTAGTGTGTGTGTGTGTGGAGGATGAAAAACATTTTCTCTTAGAGTGCCTTGCATATGCCAACATTAGGTCTTAATTTCACAATATTTGCAACACTATTGATCTTCATAACTTGTTACTAATGAAAACCAAAGAGAGCTAAGAAAGTTTCTCTTCAATCTTTTTTATAGAAACAAAATGTTAAAACAAGTCAATTAACTACTTATCAATTTTCTTAAGGTTTGATACACCAAAGTTGGTCTTAGTGTACTATAAAGTCGACGTTCCCATCATCATTGTCTTCATCTTCAATAGATCAAAGTTGGTCTTAGAGTATGTTAAAGTTGTCATCTTTTTCCTCATTTTCCTCATTTCCATCTTTGCCATCATCAACGTCATCCTCGTAATTGTCATTGTCATTCAGTCATTGTCGTCATCATTATCATCGTCATAGTCATTATCATTGTGCTTGTCATCATTGTCACCATCATTGTCGTCATCATCATCGTCGTCGTCGTCGTCGTCGTCATTTCCATCATCATCGTCTTCATCATTATTGTCATCGTCATCATCATCACGCCAATGTCATCATGGTTTTTAATGACATCATCATCTCATTGTCATTTTCATCGTCATCTTCATGATCGTCCTCATGATGGTGATGATGATGGTGGTGGTGGTGGTGGTGATGATGATGATGATAACGATGTCAACAATGATGATGATTAGTAGGAGGAAGAGGATGATGACGATGACAATGAATATGGTGTCAACAATGCCAATGATGATAGTGAAAACAACGATGATGATGACAAGGATGACAACAATGTCAATGATGATGATGACAAGAATGATGATGAGGAGGAGGATGACAATGATTATGACGATGATTAGGATGAGGATGAAAATGATGATGATGGCGATGATGATGAGGAGGACAATGTCGATGATGATGAGGACAATGTCAATGATGATGATGAGGAGGATGCAGAAGACAATGTTGATGACGATGACGATGAGGACAATGAGGATGAGGATAATAGGAATGATGATGATGAAGACAATGATGATGATAATGATGATGACAATGATGACAATGACGAAAATGAAGATGACGACGACGATGATGATGATGGTGACTATTATGATGGTGATGATGATGATGGCAGTACCAATGATGACAAGAATGACAATGATGGCGATGATAACAATGATGATGATGATGACAATGATGATGATAACAATGATGATAATGATGATAATGATGACAACAATGATGATGAGGAGAATGATTTTGATGACGATTATGATGACGATGACAATGACAATTATGACAATGATGATGAGGAGGATGGTGATGACAATGGTGTTGATGACGATGATGATGATGGCATTGAGATGATGATGATGATTATGATGATGACTTCATGATGAGGATGAGGATAATGATAATGATGATGGGGTGAAAACATGAATCTTGATTACTATTATGTGGCAATTGCAATGTGAAAAATGTGTTTTCGTGATTTTTTGGTCAAAGAAAATGTATATTCAGCCAAAAAATGTAACTAACTTTCGATTCAATATATTTTTTAGATGAAAGTTGGATCTAACGGAGCACACTAACATGGCATAGAAATTAAGTTTACAATATTCTCCCATGAGCGAGCTAGAGATTGATAACCAAAAACTTTTTTTAACTAAAAAACAATTTCATTCATATAAATTATTCGAGTAAAAAATTATTGACGCAGTGCCCAAGGCCTACAAATCAAAGTCACATGGAAGAAGCCAACACAACAATAATAAATCTATAAATGCATTGATTCAGGAGGATATGGAACACTCAAAGAGGTCTAGGAGAATCCAAAATGCTAAAAAAAATATCATCTCAAATGCTCTTGAAAAGAAGTTCATTGTGTAGCGATCAAAGATAGATTTCCAATGACACGTGAATCACCTCAAATAGAGTTTGTATGAGAAAGTTATGGCTCTTCAAAGTTTTGGTCAAACAAACTTAAGAGGTTAAAAAAAAGGGTGACACATGGCACATATGTACAAGTCATATGACACTAAAGTGACAACCTCACGGTGAGACATGTGGCAGGTACCAGGTTGAGCAGGGTCGTATGGGTAATCGAGCAGTGACATGGACCAATCATGTGATGACACATGGCATGGTTTTGCACAGGTGGACCGATAAGAAGTTTCCACGTGGCAGCCTCCTATTGGCCTTTTATGGGTCAACAGGGTCGAACCCTTGACCTCGTACACACAATGTCAATGACTTATTAATACATCGCGGCATGTGACTTAAAAAACATATGGTAAAGATTTTATTTAAGTTGTAAATGTTGTATATTCGGTGGAAAAAGGGTTGAGGGCCGAGCCCCCAACCCGTGGTTTATGTTATATCTAATGTAATTGGGTGCCAATATTCGTGGGGGGATAATAACTATGCCACCAAATTTAATAAAGTTTATACCAAATATAAACAATGGTTAAAACGAAGTGCCAAAGGGGAAATTTAATAAAGTTTATACCAAATATAAACAATGGTTAAAACGAAGTGCCAAAGGGGGAGAGGTTTGAGAGTTTGAACCCCTGATCTCGTCCCATATGTATTAATGCCCTAACAATTGCGCCAAAGGCGTTGCTTGTTACGATATTTCAACGGAAATGCATTTAAGTTTACGCCAACATCGACATGGAGGTCGGGTCATGGTTTGGCCGACCTAGGCTATATAAAGGGCATGGATTACGAGACAAGACACATGAGTGTAGAGTACAAATTATGAGACATAATTCCACAAAGGGTACATATTGTCTCAATTTACGTGCCAAGAGGTGCCTAGTTATGAGTTTGCATTGTTTTGCATTTCATTGAGCTTTTTGTTCAAACATAGTCATTTTTATACTCATTTTTCTTAGTTTTTCAAGAGGAGTATGATGGTGATGTATGTTTTTGCTAAGATGTTGCTTATGAAGATCTTAGTTCAGATTGCTTGCATGAAAATTTGAGTGCATTGTTTTGCGTGAAGAAGGGGGTCATATTGAGCCAGTTCATAATATAGTTGAGTTTATATTCAT
The DNA here is from genome assembly GCA_010110895.2 of Picea sitchensis. Classification (NCBI taxonomy): domain Eukaryota; kingdom Viridiplantae; phylum Streptophyta; class Pinopsida; order Pinales; family Pinaceae; genus Picea; species Picea sitchensis. Next base: position 48,988 of record SNQJ01S0010872.1, on the reverse strand, counting down.
TCTTTTCAAAATTTCGGGAGAAATTCATTGGTAACCTTTGTTTCTGTGTTTAAGCAGTATAATTGAAGAATAACTTCAAGATTTTGTAAGTCCATTTCATTGATTAATGAAGTGAAATCTCATTGTTAAAAGGGAACTCAGAGATGTAGCCTAGAAAAAGTGAACTTCATCATCAGAGATAAAGGATTCAACATCTCTCTTTATGACAAGTTTCTTGCGATCCAGACTACACTCATTAATTTCCCAACAAGTCGAAATACTTTGTCGTTCGACATCGACTATATTCATGCAAGAAATACTTCGACATATGCATATATGCTCCATAAGCATTGATATGACTATTTGGATTCCCATTGGAATCGAAACACATCGTCTTCACGCTGGTTGGGCCTGGTTCCATTTCTTTTCCCCACGTAGAGTCGTTTCCCATGAGGCTGACTGCTAATTCGACGTCCCATGATTTCTCTCGTCAGTCGTTTGGAAGTCGACTAAAGTTTCCAGCGTGAAGCCAACTATTGAATCAATCGGCTTCCACGTTACTGTATCTATAGTGGTAATCTGAAACCACCATCTCAGATCCTTCTGGTTAAAAAAACATTTCAAAGCATCACTCTAGGGTTTTGATGGGGAATTGAGGGAATGTGAGTACATAACACTTTGAATTGATCATGAAGGATCAGTGGGAAGTAACTTGATGAAGGAGATGGGAAATGAGAGGGAAAGGACTTTATATAATTACGCCGAAAGGCGTACATCTATTGACAATGGGCAGATTTAATAAGGGTTTAGTGCTTAATAAGTTTTTTATGGACAGAATTAAAAATATCTGGAATATTCTTAGTAGTCACACAAAATAAATGGCTGTGATTTCAATCATTAACTTCCTAGCTATTATAAAGACATCCGTTTATGTGTTTACTTTTTTACATTTACCTAATCATATTTAAAAATTACTTTGATAGCTAAATGATTGCCACCTAAGTGATTAACAAAAATTAAAATATTAACACCTGATAAATGAGCCCAACAGTTTATTTGTTAATCAATAATAAAATTTAATATATTCTTTTAAGAATTTTTTTCATCTTATCAACCTTTTGACATTGATCAGCCACAATTATGTGGCTGTACTAGTAATTAGTCATAAGACAAACAAACAAATTCTGTCTGAGGTGATTGAAAACAACATAAACTACAACATGTATTTCAGTGAGAATTAAAATCATTGGTTTATCGAAGTTGATGTATCGAACAATTGGTCGGCCCCCGGATGAGTGATCAGAAAGTTTGGGGGAGATTTGGAAGTGCATGACAATCACTTCTCTTTGTCGATATCTTCTTTATTCATTTTCTCGGGCATCTCCCAGACATCAACAATAATTCCAGCCTCGACTAAATCGCCTCATTTCCAGTATTGACATCCTTCATTTGTTTCTTCTGTCAATTTTTTTTCTCATATTTAAATATTTTCAATTCTTTACGTAAGCATATTCCTCAGCGAAGCAACGACATTATATACTTTCATTCACAGGTTTAATTATCTCATGATTTTTTCCAGCTTGTGTGCAGGTTTGTCTTTCAGAGGGTTTTCCACGAGCAATCGACATTTAGGTTTTTATGCAGACTTGTCTTCAATACGAGCAATTATCAAGCTCGGAGTGGCATCCACGGGCACCATAAAAAATATTTCACACTTATCTCTCCATCCACGAGTAGTAATCGATCAGTGAGCATCTTCACTATATCTTCATTTTTCTTTTCTTGCAACATCTCATTTCTTGTGCTGTCTTCTTTCATGCGGCTCTCAGCTCTCACCCCAGGAAAAAATGCTACTCCAAAAAACTTCTTTATTTCCACAATCATTTCAAGAAATTCTCTCTGGATTCAAGTCAGGTGACAACATGATATATCAAGAACACATACAACCGAACAGATAAGGAATTCCATTTCAAGTTTTTATTCCATCTTTAGGGTTATCTATATAATAGATGAATGGTTGGAGCTATTGCACCAGCTTCAACTAATCCTTTCTTTAGTTACATTTACCACTAATTACATACATTTACTTAGTTTTATCCATTTAATACATATATTCTTGCTTTATTACATGTTATCATATATTCTAACATATATGTGATAACTATTAAAGTCTAAGAAGCCTAATAATCCTCTACATATTATAAAAAATTTAGACTTTTATTCTAAGTATTAGTTGCACACAAGTCAAAATGTAAAATCCTTGTTTCTAGAAAATTATTTGTGTGCATGGCATGTAATGGGTGTATACTTAAACTCAATCATTTTTATTAAATTTGGTTAGTATATAGAGGAATGTGTCATATACAACATATCCAAATTTTAGTCCTTGACTCCAAAGTATGAGAGCACGTTAATTGAAATACTAGTCCTAGTCCTTTTTCAGTGAAAAAATAAACTCTTAAACTTATTTGTAGTAGTTTTGGACATCTGTATGGTATTAACTTCTTTTTTTTGAAAATTTGTGATCATGTATAAGAATGTATTCGTGACAGAATGTCCAAATTTTGTACCTTGATACCAAAACATGAGCGTGCACAAATCAAAATATCAAGCCAATGTTGGTACTAATTTTGGGCATGGGGTCTAAACTCAATATATTCTTCTAAAATTTGGTGTGAATGTATAATAGTATTTCCTCTATAACATATCCAAAATTAATCTCCAATTTATGAGATGGACAACATTGATTAAAATACTAGACCATTGTCTTGAGTTGAAAGTCTGGAAAAAACTTGAAAGAAAACTGGAAATATTTTTGGGTGATGTAGGATTGCCAAAACCCCTCGGATGTTCCTGCATCAAACTCCTTGGGAAAATTTGAGCATCCCACTCAATAGATTTTTTTATGAATCAACAATTAATGGATGTTTGATTTTCTTTTTTCTTCTTCTCCACACTCTGGTCCACTCATCATTATGATTTTTCCATTTGTTATTATTCTTCTTCATCGTCTTTGTAATCCTCACCTCTGTGATCTACCACTATAGGTAATCATCATTATGATTTTTCCATTTGTTATTCTTCTTCTTCATCATCTTTGTAATCCTCACCTCTGTGATCTCCCACTATAGGTAAGTTTTCAAATCCACACTCAAATTTTCCATTATTCTTGCCTCATTTTCCTTTATCATAATTGTCATCATCTCTTCTACCGCTAGTTGAGTCGCTACCATTCTTCCGTTTGTGTTGATTGTTATAATTTTTTCTCAGAGGTGCTAACTAATTCAAATTACTCTTGCTTAATGATTCTTACTATTTAAAAATACTCCCTCTCAATGGTACTTACTTTTGATGACCATTTTGGTCAACATATCTATCCGGTAAAGTGTTTCCATACTTCCCCTCATTCTATATTGCTTGTGAAAAATTGTGAGGACTCTCACTAAAGCCGACACAATGTTTTTGCAAAACTATCGCGATTCTCCACTTATTGTTAAACATGACCCTGTTCCCGCTATTCTCATTCTTAACATTATCATATTATACACTTACAATTGACACACTTGCATACTATGTTTGCACACTATGTTTGGGCCCTTTTGGTATATACCCCACCTTATCTTATCTACTTTATAATAGAAAGAATCAATAAATGTTTTAAAGATTAGCTATAACCATGTTACCATTTAAGGATCGTGACATATTATACCCAACATATATCTTCTCTAAAATTTAGTCCATATCTCTCCCTTCCATATTCTAATTAAATCTTAAAGTTATACCACATTTCTTCTTTTGAAATTTTGACTTTGGTTTAATACCATGTCTTATTTTGACTTTGGTTTAATACCATGCCTTTGGGTTAAGACCTTAACATTAGTCATGACCATATCCACATGAATACTTTTAATACTTTTATGAAAAATAAAGTATAGCCTTAACCTTATCTCTTATATATGGATTTCATGTTACAAAACCATTATGAAATTTTAACTTTGATTTAATACCATACCTTATTTTGACTTTGATTTAATATCATGTCATTGGATTTAGTCATGACCATATCCACATGAATATTTTTAATACTTTTATGAAAAATCAAAGTGTGGCCTTAACCTTATCTCTTATATATAGATTTCATGTTACAAAACCATTATGTTATGTTTCTTCCCACATATATTCAGCACTTCCTTTCATATTTTCTTAGAGACATATATTAAGAAGAAAACTATCACTATCTGATTTGTACGATAATGTCTGCAACATGCATTTGTAGGTACATTAACAAAAAAAAACCACATGATCATCGTGGAACTATGCATGTGCAGCAATTTCAAAGAAATTCAGAGTACTGAAGAAACTATTGTAAGTATCAAGGATCCAGTTCGACCTGATGAGAAAGAGGTGACTCAAATCTGTAAATAAACTGGAATCATTGTGCAAATGGTAACTGGAGATAATGTCAATACTGCGAAGGCAATATAGTGCATCAAATTCAAATAAAAATGCCCTCTCCATCACTTACTCACGATAACCTTGATAAAGCCAAATCATGAACCTCATATAACTTTAAATATGTCTCGAGAAAGGGACATGAATATGGAGGATTATGAAGACCTCATGTTGTTTGTCATACTCGTTATGTCTTTGAAGACAAATTTGTTTGGGAACATTTGAGTTTATAAATTGAGATTGACACGTGGATAAGAAGTTCTTTGATAAGTCTTGTAAGTGACAGAAAGAACAAAGCACAGCCAAGTTTGGGTTGTGTTCTTGAGGTAATTTGTTCATTTGTTTAAGTTAATTGTGTTTTAAGTTTGAATTTTCAGTATTTATCAATATGTTTTTATGTTTTTATGCACATGGTTGCCTTGAGTTTCATCGGTATTGCTTTCTTAAAAATTTGACTTTATTTTCTTCTTTGTTTTCTTCTAAACTTTATTAAATTTATGAAAATATTTGGGATTTTACTTTAATAAAATATTACTTCTTAGGCTCTCAATTATTTCTTTTACTATTCTAAGTTTCATTTTCATTTACTTTTTTTTCTAACACAATGTTTTTAGTTAAAAAAAAAATACAAATCATATGAATTTATTCATTTTTGTAATTTTTATGTATATAATCTTTTATTAATTCGTTTTCTTTTTATTGGTTCCTTTTTCTTTTATCTAATTGTGACCCTGTGAAAAACACACATAAGTATAAAAAATACTAACAATTAGGGTTTCTCACTTTAACATTTTCACATTAACATCTTTAACTTTTGTTTTATTTTTCATACAAAATAAAATATAAAAATGATAAAGTTGATAAACTCATAAAGTTTAATCATGCAATTAAGTTTTGGTTTTTTTAACTTTTGGCTTTCTTGTAAACACTAACTAATTTGTAGTTTACTTTCTCTAACATTTGTGCAAACATAAAAATTATAAAAGATGCAAAACAAAATAATAAAATCAAATATTTAAAAAATCATAAATAATCATTATGCTTGGGCTCTTACTAAGAGGTTTGAGATGTTTGTGTTGAGAACTCCCTAGTCCATCAACATCAACACTTACTACCTCCCCATCCTCGCTCTTGTGCACCATCACCTATGTCTCAACAAACACCCCTAATGCTTGTTGCTCAAGCATCTTCTCATTCTATTTTTTTTTTCTACAACAACTTGTTTGCTTTAATCATCTTCAACTTGCAACTCTACTACTATAATACCATTCATATATACAACAAAATGTCTAATTGTATATCATTATTTTATGCTTTCCTTTGGAATATTGTCAACAACATGCACTTTATACACTCTTTCTTTATTCTCTTCAACTTGGAGAAATTTTCCTTGCATGTTGAACTCATTTTTTTGCACCTCATATGTCTTATCTTCC
>SNQJ01S0010872.1:27123-40365 GCA_010110895.2 Picea sitchensis | reverse complement strand
ATTACTCTTGCTCAATGATTCTTACTATTTAAAAATACTCCCTCTCAATGGTACTTACTTTTGATGACCATTTTGGTCAACATATCTATCTAGTAAAGTGTTTCCAGACTTCCCCTCATTCTATATTGCTTGTGAAAAATTGTGAGGACTCTCACTAAAGCCGACACAATGTTTTTGCAAAACTATCGCGACTCTCCACTTATTGTTAAACATGACCCTTTTCCCGCTATTCTCATTCTTAACATTATCATATTATACACTTACAATTGACACACTTGCATACTATGTTTGGGCCCTTTTGGTATATACCCCACCTTATCTTATCTACTTTATAATAGAAAGAATCAATAAATGTTTTAAAGATTAGCTATAACCATGTTACCATTTACGAATCGTGACATATTATACCCAACATATATCTTCTCTAAAATTTAGTCCATATCTCTCCCTTCCATATTCTAATTAAATCTTAAAGTTATACCACATTTCTTCTTTTGAAATTTTGACTTTAGTTTAATACCATGTCTTATTTTGATTTTGGTTTAATACCATGCCTTTGGATTAAGACCTTAACATATTAGTCATGACCATATCCATATGAATACTTTTAATACTTTTATGAAAAATCAAAGTGTGAACTTAACCTTATCTCTTATATATGGATTTCATGTTACAAAACCATTATAAAATTTTAACTTTAATTTAATACCATGCCTTATTTTAACTTTGGTTTAATACCATGCCTTTGGATTTAGTCATGACCATATCCACATGAATACTTTTATGAAAAATCAAAGTGTGGCCTTAACCTTATCTCTTATAAATGGATTTCATGTTACAAAACCATTATGTTTCTTCCAACATATATTAAGCACTTCCTTTCATATTTTCTTAGCGACATATATTAAGAAGAAAACTATAACTATCTGATTTGTACGATAATGTCTGCAACATTATATTAAGAAGAAAACTATCACTATCACTATAAGAAGAAAACTATCACTATCTGATTTGTACGATAATGTCTGCAACATTATCATCGTGGAACTATGCAAACTATCACTATCACTATCTGATTTGTACGATAATGTCTTGCATTTGTAGGTACATTAACAAAAAAAACCCACATGATCATCGTGGAACTATGCATGTGCAGCAATTTCAAAGAAATTCAGAGTACTGAAGAAACTATTGTAAGTATCAAGGATCCAGTTCGACCTGATGAGAAAGAAGTGACTCAAATCGAGAAAGGGACATGAATATGGATTTACACGTGGATAAGAAGTTCTTTGATAAGACTTGTAAGTGACAGAAAGAACAAAGCACGGTTAAGTTTGGGTTGTGTTTTTAGGTAATTTGTTCATTTGTTTAAGTCAAGTGTGTTTTAAGTTTGAAATTTCAGTATTGATCAATGTGTTTTTATGCACATGGTTGCCTTGAGTTTCACCCGTATTGCTTTCTTCAAAATTTGACTTTATTTTCTTCTTTGTCTTTTTTTAAACTTCATTAAATTTATGAAAATATTTGAAGTTTCACTTTAATAAAATATCACTTCTTAAGCTCTCAATTATTTCTTTTACTGTTCTAAGTTTCATTTTTATTTACTTTTTTTTCTAACACAATGTTTTTAATTAAAAAAAAAATACAAATCATATGAATTTATTCATTTTTGTAATTTTTATGTATATAATCTTTTATTAATTCGTTTTCTTTTTATTAGTTACTTTTTCTTTTATCTAATTGTGACACTGTAAGAAAACACACATAAGTATAAAAAATACTAACAATTAGGGTTTCTCACTTTGGGAGGGGAGGCCATTATGAGAGAAATTATATTACATTTTCACATTAATATCTTTAACTTTTGTTTTATATTTAATACAAAATAAAATATAAAAATGATAAAGTTGATAAACTCATAAAGTTTAATCATGCAATAAAGTTTTGCTTTTTTTAACTTTTGGCTTTCTTGTAAACACTATACTTTCTCTAACATTTGTGCAAACATAAAAATTATAAAAGATGCACAACAAATAATAAAATCAAATATTTAAAAAATCATAAATAATCATTATGCTTGAGCTCTTACTAAGAGGTTTGAGATGTTGGTGTTGAGAACTCCCTAGTCCATCAACATCAACACTTACTACCTCCCCATCCTCGCTCTTGTGCACCATCACCTATGTCTCAACAAACACCCCTAATGCTTGTTGCTCAAGCATCTCTTCATTCTATTTTTTTTTTTGCTACAACAACTCGTTTGCTTCAATCATCTTCAACTTGCAACTCTACTACTATAATACCACTCATATATACAACAAAATGTTTATTTGTATACATTATTTTATGCTTTCCTTTGGAATATTGTCAATAACATGCACTTTATACACTCTTTCTTTATTCTCTTCAACTTGGAGAAATTTTCTTTGCATGTTGAACTCATTTTTTTGCACCTCATATGTCTTATCTTCCCCAAACATCTCTTTCACTTTAATTCTTTCAATTTCATGCACCCTACTCTCACATTTATCATTCATCTCAACAAACAAAATTTCTGAGTAACAACACCTAGGGAAAACCCCCAGGTACTTCCCCTCATTTCGAGGACAGTACTGAGGGTAAACCCTAGATTCTTTCGGGATCAAAGTCATTGAAACAAACTCATTATGAGCTTGACATGTCACTTTACGATAATAGAACATGGATGGGGAGGATAACATTGCATCCCACAACTACTCGGGATAGACACAATTGGCATTCTTCTCAACAATATATACAATAATCTATTTTTATGTATCCTCTCTTAAAATGCTCTGTTTCTTTTTCTTGCTCTATTTCTTTCATGTAATGAATGCATCTTATTTTCACAAATCCTCTTTCTAATGGATAACTTCAAACCATCCACAAATTTTGCAATTTCATCTTCACCATCTCTTACAAGACTAGCTCTCATGACCACTTCAAAAAAATCTTCAAAATAATTTTCTACATGCCTATTCTTCTACTTCAATTTTTCTAATCTGCTAAACATCTCCAAAGCATACTCATAAGTTACAAACTTACCTATTAATTTTCTAACCACCTTCTCCCATTGTTGAATCTTATATTTTCATCTTCCTTTTATGTCCATCTTATACTATTCCCACCATCTGGATGCATGACCTTTCAATATTTCACGAGAAATATTTAGTTTCTGGGGACCTTCAATCTTATTGCACTCAAAATACTGATGCATTTATTCAATCCATTTCATCAAATCTTATGAGTCTGAACTCCCGGCATCTCCATTCTCTGCACTTCCTTGGATTCTTCTCTAAGAAAACACTATTTATCTTCATCTTCATCACTCTTCTTTTCTTGCACTACTCCCTCCTTTTCTAACTTTGGCATTCATCATTTTCATAAATCTCCTCACCATCACTCTTCTTTTCTTGCACTACTCCCTCCTTTTCTAACTTTGGCATTCATCATTCTCATAAATCTCCTCACCATGGCTATAAGGTCATCAACATCATCTTCATATTTTCTCATGGTATTTCTTCTTCCGCCACTCATAGGAAATTCTCTTCTTCCTATCATGTTGTCTTCTTCAACATGTCCACTCTCGGCAATACATTTTTTTTTCTTTTGCAAATTTCTTCAATCACAAATTCATCCAAACACTCATATGTACTTCTAGAGATGATCTATCCTCGTGGCAACAATCCTTTGTATTCATCACCAATTACCAACCCTCATATTGTCTGCTAYAGAACCACTACACCAACAATCTCTTTTATTGGAATTACCTTCACAAAGACCACACATAACCATTGTTCAAGAACACACCAATACTCCAATACGAACCTARTCATGTTGTGATACCAATTGATTTAGTGCCCAAARCCTACAAATCAAAGTCACGTTGTGGAAAGTAACACAACAACAAGAAAATTGCAMATGCATCAATTTGAACATACATTCCACACATAGTTTGTTGCCAAATAAATAATCACATGAAAATTTACCATAAACACTTTCCATAACAACCCTTCAGCTTTATTGATTCAATGGCCAATGCTCTCAAGCCTTTTTACAATCACAGAGACAACGCACAAGTCTCTCGAACCACACATAACCAACAACAATAGTAATCCCAAGCCAGGGAGAGCCAGAAGGCCCTTTAATCAATTACAAATCTCATATTTATGCTTGAGGCCATAACTATTCGATTCCCAAGCCTTTTCATTCCCTTGGGTATCTCAAACATTTTTGTAATTAATAAATGGTTAATAATTGACTCTTCAACATCCAAATTTTGTCATTTTATGTTGTGCTTTGTTATCAAATTATTTGGACCCATTAAAATCGATATATTTTAATGAAAATTTGAGAAGGTAGAGAAATATGTCCTCTACATCGTGCAAAAATTTTAGACTCTGATTCCAAGTATTCTCTACATCGTGCAAAAATTTTAGACTCTGATTCCAAGTATTCTCTACACGTGAGTCAAAATACTAAACCCATGTTTCTATAAAATTTTACGCATGGTCTCTAAACATGAAAAAACTTGGGTGTAGAACCTAAACTCAATATTTTCTTATGAAATTTGGTTAGGAGATAGAGGAATGTGTCATCTATAACATATCCAAATTTAAACCTTAACTCCAAAGTATAAGAGAGTGCCTATCAAAATATTATTCCTCTACCAATGTAGAAATAAAATATGAAACTTATTGCACGCTAGTGTTGGACACTTTAGCGGTATTGACTTTTGTTAAAAGTTGGTGATCATGTATAAGAATGTTCTTTGATATCCTGTCCATATTTTAGACTTTGATTCCAAAATATGAGCGTGCATGGATCAATATATGAATTCAATGTCTACACAAAAGTTTCTCTACACACAAGTTCTAAGCTTGGGTGAGTGGCCTAAAATCTTACAGTTGTATTGATTAGGGAAAATGTGGCATGCAAACTAAAACTCGGTCCATAGAATCATAATACAAATTCCAGTTCCATTTAATTATACCAATAACACGCCCAATTGACCATCTTAGAATTATGCTCCAAAAGGGCATCACAAGGAGCATCATTCTCATCCACATCCAATGATTCTCCTTCTTCTTCAACATCCCCCACCATAGATTTGTAGAATTATTCTTCGTTAGCAACCTTATCGGGCATATTTGGATGGGCAAATCTTTCCAAAATTCCTTCCAATTTTCTCTTAATTTCCCCAAGCTCGTGCTTAATTTCTTCAAAGCCTACTTTGAAAGACATGTTGTGGAAACCAATAAATGGCTCTAATACCACTTGGACAAAACCTAGAACAATATATAATAAATATTTATTTTATTAATATTTCCAAATCCGGTTACAATGGAGCACAATCAACATTTTATACAAGTAGACTCTAAGAGACATGACTCCTCATCGGGGTCGACGGACTAGGGGAACTACTAGAAACGAGTTGGCTTAGAGAGTTGCAACTAGGGTGATCCAACGAGGGAGAGGAGTTGTGACAACACCCACGATAACCTGAGAGATTTCCACCAACATGTTGTGGTTTCCCCCTTTCATGCGGCATTGTTTTATAAGACTTACCAGGAAGAGCAGGATTGGGAAAGGAGGTGGTGAACCACATAGGATAAACCCAATGTTTTGTAGCCAAAGTGAGAACAACACAAAAGGTAGGGAAAACTGAGTGAGGAAAACATCCCCTCAAAACACTAAAACCCATGTGATCCTTCCCTACCATTACTAGAAACTTCAATACCATGTACTCGAGCCAGACTAAAGTTATTGCAGAATCATGGACTGAATCCATAAGTGTATCCCATTTGGAGGTAAGACGCAGTGACGACCAGAGTTTAAATGAGATCGTGATGTCATTCACTAGTAGCATGTAGAGTAGTCTACTCCCAAAGACACCATGTGTATACGTCATAGGCATTCCCATCTTTGTCATAGAGACACCCATACGAGGCTTACTAACTATTAACTTATATCTAAGTATAAACCTATTTAAATATATTACACATCCAATGCAAGCAAATCACCTATAGTTATTATAGCAAATTGTGGCATATATCAATCAACCTGCCCTACTTTGATGTGTCATACGTGTTGAAGTGTATGGGATGAAATGTGAGCAACATAATCATAAACATACATGCAAGAATCAAATAAATATGAACCTATACATGAATAACCTAAGAGAGAGATACATACTTTAACCCAAAAAAACTAGTTCATATTATAGAGATAAACTAGTTGAATGTTATGTCTTAACTTTGTTGTAGAATCATTTGTTGTTGTAGTATGATTTGTTGATTTATCAATTGTAGTAAAAAATTGGGATTGGTAGAATTGTTATCTTATAGAAAGTAGACAAAAGTTGAGATCCAAAAAATACCATGGGTCTTCACCCTATGGATAGGAAAGGACCACAACATGGATTCCATTTATAAACATTAAGCAATTCCACTTCATGATAGGTTTCATGGGAGAAACAAACTTTGAAACATATGTCCATGCATTGTCTCTAAAGTAGAAATACAAACTCTATTAGTAATGGAGAACAAGAAGGGAAATTTTAGATATCAATGTCTCTGATGGAACAACATCACTTTCATGCAATCATAGTCGCACTCTATAAATATAATTGTTTTGTGGATAGACACACAACTAGACTATGATTTTTGGCATTATGCTCTTGACATAACGAGATTCAATAGGTAGGGTCAGTTTAGTATTTTATGTAGTGATTACCAAGTAGTGTTCGAATTGAGTGGAATTGCAATGCATTCAACACATTAGACTACAACAGCCTTAAAGATAGTAGTCAAGTGACACAAAATTTAATGATGGCCAAGGACATCATAAATAAGTAGGAATATTAGAAATTGATGTCCATTTGAAATTCTAAATCTTTGGATGACATACCAATTGGATCCATATCCATGTATGCATCAATATCACACACTATTTAACTTATGGAAATGCATCATATTGAAGAAAAAGAAAAAGAAAAAAGATAGCCTCTAAACATACACAATAGCCACAACTTGAATAATAAAAGAATGAAAAATACAAATGATTAGTCTCAATTTAGGCCCTATTCTCTCAAATATAAATCCTAACCCTTGACAAGACTCCAACATAACAAGACTAATTATATATATGTATACTATGATTCCTAATTATATAAAGCATTTTTATCTATTTTATAAAAAAGAGTATATAATCAAAATTAATAGAAGAAAACTATTTAAAAATATCATTTTAATTTTTTTTACAAAATTCTTTAAAGAAAAAATTTAATTACTTCACAACATACTTTTTATTTTTGATAAAAATAATAAATATACACATATTTTCTTAAAAAAAAATACAATAATCCCACCTCAATTCCACTCCAACACCACATCTTTAACATATATCAACTCTAAGAACACTCAAAATATAACATACAAACATTTTCCCATTTTGTCATGCAAGGGAGTGCCAATTGGACAATGATCACACTCCAACCCATGTTTAGGAAAGTCCCTTACCCCAAAAAAAAAAAAAAATGGTTATACTTTCTATACATAGAAGCATATAGTGATGACCTACTCATACTAAAGGACTTATTGTAATCATGACAAGGGAATTTCCATAAGCAAGGATCAACAAAAATAGAAACATAATAGGTAATAAAGTTTAGGGTCAATATAAAAATAGAATATGTAATAAAGGACGTATTGCAATGATGACGAGGGAATTGCCATAAGCAAGGATCAATAAAACTAGAAACATAATAGGTAATAAAGTTTAGGGTCAATATAACTAGAAACGTAATAAGCAAGGATCAATAAAACTAGAAACATAATAGGTAATAAAGTTTAGGGTCAATATAAAAAAGTTTAGGCAATCTCTTAAATTGTTTTCAAATAAAGTTTAGGGTCGATACAAAAATAGAATATGTAATAAAGTTTAGGCAATTTCTTAGGGGCTTGTTTTTAGGACAAAAATTCATTAAACTCGTAAATAAAATAAAAGGAAAGGAAAATGTAATGAGGTATGAAGTAATATTTAGAAAAGGTAAAAATTGCTACATAAAGTAAATTATAACAAGTTTCCATTACTCTTATTCCATTATTAAAATTTATATCTATTTTTTTCCTTCGACTTATTGAGTTCATCATCTCTGTGGGATTACAATGTCTATTTTAGTGTTTAGATTCAAAAGCAACAAAACATATTTGTCTTAACATATTTGACTAATAATAGACATAGATTCCTAGGAGGCTACACGCCTTGATATCTTAATCATTCAGACTATGAGCTCATGGGCTCTTTCTCATAGAACTACTTAGAAATTCAAAATGACATACATAAAACATTAAAAATTAGAAGTGAAAAGCCCTAAACTCGATTTCTTGGTCATCCATGAATTTATGGAAGACAAAAGAGCCATCATCCATAGAGAGTGCTTCATTTGACAATTGATTAGCTTTTCGTTCAATTCCCTATAAATATGTGTGAAATAAGACTAGTCTAGCTTCTATATGTCTCCCTGTATCTGATCCTGGACTGAAGTTAATCTTGCAATTTGGACGACGCTTTTCCCATTCACCCAGTCTACCACTACTTTCGAATTTCCCAGAATCTGAAATTTGTTAACCCCATGAGAAAGTGTCAAATGTAGAAGACTCTAGAGTGCAACAAACTCCACTTTCATGTTAGATCCTCTCCCAAATGCATGTCGAATGTGAAAATAATTTAATGAGTATTTATATATAAGACCACCCAAATCCCTACATGGGTTGGATGTCCCTGGCTAGCCCTGTCAAAAAATCCCCATGGCACCTCCAAATCCAATTGTGGCTTGACCGACACTTGTGTTTTTTCTCTTTCGCTCCACTTTAAATTCTTGAGAGAGTTTTTCAATCAGGGTTGTAGATACTTCTTTCGGGACCAACTTATCCTGAAAAAAGGCTCAAATTGTGAGACCACAAAATAAAATAAACAAATAAACAAAGGAGGGAGTTGTATTCTCCAACCGAAGCATCCATTCACCAACCTTTGCAATATTCATGTAGATCGACCCCCCTCCATGAAACTTTGGGATGAAATGAATTTTCCATTGCCTTCCAAACTCAAATTGAATAAGGGCATGAGATGAAAATATGGTTGATTGATTCTTCATATGATTTGTATAGGGTGCATATGCTCAGCCCGATCCATCCATGCTTAAGTCCATTGTCCCACATTAAGAGATTCTTGGATAGAGCTAGCCACAAAAGTATCTTGGACTTTACATTCCTAGTAGTTTCCATAGGCTTTGCCACCACCAGGCCGTGTTACCATCGAAATACAATTTTTCTTTTACTTATACCCTAGTTTAGTCATGTACATACCTGTAGTCAGATTAAGAGACCAATCTAGGGCATATTCTACCTACTTGTCGAGCTTAATGAAACTAGTACTAAGCTTTAACATGTAAGTCATCCACTCCTCTACTAGTTGACCCTACTGGTTGAGTTCCTCCATTGATTTCCATCTTAATATTCCAAAACCTTCATGGTTCAAAGCCTGAGATTCCCATAAATAGAAAATGTCTCGATCATGGAACACCCTAAGCAGGGCATCCGACAACTTGTAATGTTCGTCATTTCCCATCCAAGGATTGTCTCCAATAATTATGCTTTTTTTGTTGCCAATCTTCCAAACCATATAGGGTCCCACCAATGGGAAAGCTTCTATGAAATCCTTCCATTCTACTGAACAATTCTTTGCCTCCTTGCAGGGGTTGTGAAACTTGTCTTCCAGTCATGAATTGCCTAGATACTTATAGAGCATCATGTGTCTCCATAGAGAATCACCCTGCATGAGATGCCAAAGATTTTTTGTCACCAGATATTGAGTAAACAGATGGACATTTTTTATCTCCCATCCACCAATGCTTTTAGGGGAGGCAATTCTGGACCAATGCACCATGGGTATGCCTTATTTTTCTTTACTACATTTCCATAAGAAATTAAAGCATTTTTTTTTCTGAATTTTAGTCAAGATTCCTTTAGGGATTTTTACTATGGAATCCCAGTACACTGGAATACTTTCCAGCACTGACTTTAACAACACTAGTTTTTTGCACCTCAAAATTCATCAATTCACCCATAGAGATATACATGCTTCAATTTTATTTATGAGCCAAGTCCAATCCGTAACCTTATAAGAGTTAGGATTCAAATGGAAACCCAAGTACTTTGACCCTTCATCCAAACTTCTTCGAGGAAAGGGCAACAATATTTCTAGAGCATGCATTGCTTCATAAGACAATTGGTTATGCATCACACATGACTTGAGAATGTTAATTGCCATACCTGTTTCTTTGCAATAAAGGTCAAGGATGGACTTTCAAGCCTTGGATTTCTGACTGCTTTCCTGCACCAAACAAGAGCACGTCATCAACAAAAAGCATGTACGAAATGCATTATGATGTTGAAATTTTAAACCCTGAAAGAACCCCTATGTTTTGAGTGTCCCTCATTAATTTGCTTAATCCTTCTGCCACTATCAAGAACAAAAATGGCGATAATGGGAAGCCATGTCTTAAACCTCTAGAGGCATTGAAAAAAGGAGATGGGGATCCATTGATCAGTACGGAAAAAGATGAAGACTCTACACACCCCATTATCCAATTTATTGAGTTGAGGCTCATTCCCATATGAATAATAATCAACTACAAATGCACCCAACAAACTCTGGCATAGGATTTAGACAAGTCAAGTTTGAAAACCATGGATGGAGAGTTGGCATGATTAATCGAATGCGTGGCTTCTTGCACAATAGACACAACACCATGAATTTGACTTTCGAACAGAAATCCAAATTGTTCTTCAGAGACTAAATCATTGAGGATTGGATTGAGTGTATTATCCAAGACCTTATAAATGATCTTGTAGATCACATTGTAGTAGGGGATAGGAAAATGATCCTCAAAAGAAACAACTTCTTGTTTTTTGGGAATGAGTGCCAAAAACGTGGAGTTTAGAGTGCCCAAGACTTTCCTATAACTCTTGGCTTCTTGCACCACTTTAAGAATACCGTTCTTAAGGAGATCATAGAAACTTAGGTAAAATTCAATGGTAAGGCCATTTGGGCCCAATATTTTTCCTTTCTTCATGGAGAACATTGTTGACAGAACTTCTACCTTGGTAACTTATGCATCTAGAGAGGCATTCATTTCCTCTGTAAAAATCTAAGGCAACAGACCAATGACATTCAAAATGTCCTCAATTAGGCACCTCGAGGGTTCTAAAAAAAGGTTATGATAGTGGAGTTTTGTTGCCTCTGCCTTGTCCTTGAAATATTTTACCACTTCTCCACTCGGGTCTATTACCTCCCAGATAGAAAATTCAAGTTTTTACAAAGGTTAGCAAAATGGTGGAAAAATTTAGTGATGTTATCTCCTTCAATCAACCAAATCAATATGCTTTTCAGTCTCCAAGAAGATTCCTCCTTAGTCAGTAGGTCATGTCTTCGAGCTTCCAGGGATTTTATACTTGTAAGATCCTCTTCGCTCCATTCACCTTTTATATTCTTATTATACATCTCTTTGATATTATCCTCCATTTCTAGAAGGGATTCTTGCGTCCGACGATTGTAACCTTCTAGCCAAGATTTGGTCCTCTATTTAACTCTTTTTAGGTTGTTAAAGAAATGTTTCATTAGCGAGGCTACGAGGGTGTGTTGCAAAGGGATCCATGAAGAAGTAATTAAATCTCTGTAGTATTCCTCACACAACCATACGTGGTTAAATTTGAGGGGGGAAGGAGGTTTACATTCTAGACTATATAGTCTCAAAACAAATGGGAGGTGGTCATACATGCCTCTCGAACCCACCCATGATTTCCATAACCAATTCCCCACTAGAAATTCATACGATAATACAAATTTGCCGAGCCTCTTCGAAATTCCTTCAGCACCTTTACGACGGTTTTTCCAAGTAGGACATAATTTGGGCAGCACAAGGTCAAGTAAGAACACGCTCTCAAACAAATGCTAGAAAAAATACACCAAAAGGTATTTTATAGCACAACCCCCCTAGATTCTCTTTGGGAAAGATTTAGATTCAGGTCCCCTCCCACCACTAGATTGTGACTCGCAAAAACACTTAAGGATACTAGATCTTCCCAAAAAATGCACTTGTACATATATGGGCCATAAATATTTAAGATATTAAGAGTGAGCCCTAGGTCTTTTACCTCCAATTCCAMTTGAATGCCCGAATTGAAGGAAGAGGAAGAAATAAATTTTACATGGGGGTTCTAGGTCGTTAAGAGGCTTCYCGATTAACTATTTGTGTCTAGGGTTAAGAATGACCAATTTTTCAACCATGGAGAGAAAATATCCACYGCTTTTTCCCCTAAGCACATGGTTTCTTGAATTAAAAGAACATCCAAAGACTAGACTTTTACAAGTATTTTGAGGGCTAGCATCTTGTAGGTGCACCCCACCCCTCTAGAATTAAACAAAATTCACATCATGATTGACCATTGCCTCGGGCCTTCTCTTCTCTAAGGGCCCATGCAATGGTGGCTTGCATGCCACTTTTTATGTCTTGTTTCGTCTGCAATTGGGCCATGGAAAAGTTAGAATTTATGCCCACCTGCAAACCTAGGGCCTTGTCTAAAGTCAGGCCTTACTTAACTGTCACATTCTCCTTTCACTGCTTCTATGAACATAGAAGATATCTCGGTCTTGGGGAAATATTAGAGCTATCGATAGATGAGTCAGGAGAGGAGACCACGTTTTCACAAAGGGGCTAACATACTTTCTTTGTTGATGATTATAAAGGCTTCATAGGAGAAGGTGGAGGGGAGTTGGACAACATCTTTTGAACATGGAGGGATTGGCTCAAAAGAGGAGAAGAAGAGGAGGGAGGGAGCCTCTTTTCCTTTTCTACAGTTAGGACGTCCTCCCCCAAAGGTGAGACTTCCCCTACAACTAATGGTTGTTTATGTTAGAAAAACAGGACCATGGAGCAATAAAATAAAAAAAATGCGAAAACAAAACACAGACGATACATAATACAATAGAGACACAGATTTACGTGGTTCACCTAGTGTGGGCTACGTCCACCAGAGAAATTTCCAGGTCCTTCCTTTATTATTATCCAACATATGAAGGGATACAACCTACAACAAACTCGATGTAACTTCCTCTTCTTTCTCTCACAATCTCCTATCTCAGAATACAATATTCACCATC
>SNQJ01S0010872.1:0-22937 GCA_010110895.2 Picea sitchensis | reverse complement strand
TTTCCATTTTATGACATTGCTCCCACTCGAAATAGGAACCCTCTTTTCCTGCGAGTTACCTTTCGCTCTAATACCAGTTGTTAGAAAAATAGGACCGTGGAGCAATAAAATAAAACAAATGCGGAAACAAAACACAGAAGATACACAATACAATAGAGACACAAATTTACATGGTTCACCCAGTGTGGGCTACATCCACCAGAGAAATTTCCAGGTCCTTCCTTTATTATTATCCAACATATGAAGGGATACAACCTACAACAAACCCGTTGTAACTTCCTCTTCTTTCTCTCAAAGTATCCTATCTTAGAATACAATATTCACCATCAACCATAGTTGCAATACATTTCCCTCATAAAAGAGGGTTGCCTTCTACGGAAAAAAACCATAAAATAATCTCTATCGTTAGATCTACGACCTTATAATGAACGATCCATATTTACAATGAAATTACAGTATACATTTACAAGGCAATTTTTCCTCTTGGGGGTTGCTTGCCCTCAGACCCCCCAGTCGGGGGGATAGCCCCCCCGGACCCCACAGAGGGGGTACCCCCCCTCTGCACTCCCCCGCATGTAAGAGTGTGCATACTTCTTGGGTGTAAATACTTCATGGGGTATAAACACGGTTGAAAGTAGAAGACCTATGAATCAAGAAGATAATCAGGCTCCACAACCAACAGTTTCATCACGCCTTCTAACTTAAAAAAAAAAGGAGCAACATGAAGAGAAGAAAGAGAGTGAATCTTACCTGAGACTTCTTCTTCAGGTGGGGGTGGCCTTGGGATCATTCCTTCCAATTCCCTATCTTGGACCTAGAAAAATTATGATTAATTCTTGGCCTCCAAGGGGTTCCCGTCGACTTCCAAATCCTTAGGAGCACTATGTCCTTGCATCATCAACTATTTTTTTGGGAGAATTTTTTTTTTGGAGGGCCTCCAACACTGATCCACTTGGGAAACTGTGAATAAATGTGTCCCACCTCATGACAACCATAACATATAAAGAGGATTTTCCAAAAATCAATCTTCTGAGTCCACTTGAAACTTACATACTCCAACTCTATTTCCTCCAAAAGGCCATATTTAATTCAACTTCTACTAACACCCAAGACCATCTGTGATTCAAATCCATGCTCTAATTGTCTTCAAGTCGAATGAACCTTCCTATTTTTTTCCCTGCAAATTCTAGGAACTCCTTCTGCCAGAAAATCATCGATAACCCTGGAAGAATAACCCACACATGTTGCACTGACGCTTGTTCTATTAGAGGCTCGAAACTTACATTCCATTCATGAAGGACTAATCCCAAGGGTCCCCATCCCTAGTTTTTCCTAAGGATTTTATCCATATATTCTTTGCAATTGAACAAGAAACACAACCACCCTCTATACAAAACATGGAAAATAGAGAGGTAGCCTAGTAGTGGCACCCACTGTTCGACCATTCAGTTCTTCAGAGAGTTTGAGCTAACCATATTACCGCTAAAATGACCTATCATGGTCTTTCCCAATAACTTCGGGACTTTTTTCACTTGCACATCCTTCCCTACTACCAATTTCACCTTTTCCTTACGAGCCCGAATGCACCATTTTTTTGGATGCTCTAGTGGAGAGACAGAATTCCCTTAGCCTTCCACCTTCTCCTACTCCCTTCTATCAACATTAACACAGGAAGGTTTTGAATTTCAATTCACTTCCAAAGAAACTGAGCCAAACTTTCCTTTGCATGGAGATTTGAAAGAAAAAATCTTATGCATCGATGACGAATCCCTAGTATTAACTTCACCTTACCTGGGACTATCTGGAACCCCACATCGCCCCTCTATGACTTATAAGTAGCTACCTCACATGTATCCTTTTGGTTCCTCATCATGTGTTCTATTAATGGATTTCATGGCTCATAACTCCTCATTGTATTTCCACAGTCCATGTGGGCTCTTGATCTCCTCTTCATAATCAAGGGCTTCCTCCATTAAAAAAGCAATGAGGCCATCTTAGAACTGATCACCGGTGAATATGTTTGGACAAGACATGTCAAGAAACTATCTCTTGTCAAATATATGAGCCCATGACTACCTTCGATATTACATTTTTTGATCCAGATGGATGTCGGTGGCCTCCCACCTATTCCAACTAGTTCATTTTAGTAGTGTTTCAGCTTGGCAGTATTTTTCAAGTTTTCGAGTCCCAAACTTTAGGGGTCGTAAAAAGTGTTTTTAGGGCTCATAATAATCAAATTGTAGACAAATTTAGATTCTAATGGAAAAATGTGTATTCCTTGGATAGACCTTTCCAATGGGCTATCCTGAGCCTAAAACGAAGATCGTATGCAAAAGTTATGACCTCGGGAAGTTGATGTACTAACTTACCCCAACGGGGCCCACATGACTTTCGACGATTCATCTCCTAGGGTTAGGTTTTTGGATGTCTAGGGTTTTGGTACTCTTGTTTATTGTAAAAAGGATTGGGGATCCTCATTGTAACCATATTCTTTTGAATGAGTGCAGCCATCACATCTCTTCTTAGAGATAAACGACCACCATTCTAGCAAGCTTGTTTCAATCTGCATTTTATAGTTTCAGCATATTTCCTTATTGAATAGAAGTCATTTTTATTGTATGTATGTTATTGTTCTTTGTGTTTCTGTGTTAAGAACAATGATAATCTGTATTCATTTCGTTCTACTCATAAAATATGGATCATTGGTATCAGAGAGGTATGCTCCTTGTCATTCTTAATGCATGTCCCCGACGAGGTTAGGGTACAAAGAATTGGGTCTTGAGCTTGTTTCTCTTGAGGACAAAATCTCTTGCACCCCCAAGCGACCTCTCATGGTGAGAGAAAAGAAAGATGACAGGACATGAGATCCTTTCAAAATGTTGCTTGAGGAAGCTCTCACACAATAGAGGAATGAGATGATGGATAGTTTTGCACAAATCCTTCGGTGGCTACCAACAGTCGACACATCTTCCTCAAGAGAAGGTGTCGCCCCCTTCAAGGTACAAATCAACTTTTGTATTCCTATATTTGAATGTCAGATAGACGCAAAAGATTTAAACAAATGGTTGAATCTTCTAGAAGGGTATTTTTCTATCCATAACTTTTCGAATAGAGAAAATATTACTTTTCTTCTCCTCAAAGTCGTTCCCCTTGTCAAAGATTGGTGGGAGATTTTTTGTGAGCAAAAGGAAATAGAGGAACCCTCATTATTTACAATCGTGGTCACCTGGGAGTCCTTCAGGGATGCTATTAAGGAACGATACTACCCTTTCAGAAGTTATGATGACCTGTATACAAAATGGACCACACTGCGGTAGGAAAGAGACCAAGTCGTACCAGAGTTCACAAAATATTCCATACCTTGTGCACCAAGTTGGGTATCAAATATTTTGAGCGACATTTGGTGCTCAAGTATCATAGTGTTCTGCATAGATACATCCAGGCCGAAATGGAGTTTCTAGACATCTCGTCCTTGGGCGTGGCCTATTGATATGTCGTCAAAATCAAGTAGAAGCTTAAACAAAAAATGAGGTAATTTGGGTCTGGGAACCCTTCACAGTAAAAGCAAGGAAAAGGCATCCCCAACTCGTAGAACACAGGACAAATAAAATATGGATAGTCTCAGAACAACTATCATAAGTCGCAAGCAAAGAAGGACATCGGAAAGACAAAGAAATATACCGGGAAGTGGTGCAACATCCATAAGAGCCCCTGGCATAACACTGTTGATTTTTTCTCAAAGAAGTCGTTGGTGGCCGAGGTGAAAGCCTATGAATTGGATGTGGGGTCTGACTCTGAGTCAGAACCATAAAGGGGGAGATAAATCATTGATGCATAACCCAATTCCACTGTTGCTATCACCAAGATCCATCCCGGTGAACTAGACGAGCCAAAGGAAGGAGAGTGCCTCTTTCATTCATAGATGTGGGTGAAAGGCACCCCACTGCACTTCATCGTTAATAGTGGTAGCTAGAAGAGCATCATATTAGCAAAGGTTGTCAAGTGGCTAGCTCTGTAGACAATGTCGCACCCGCAACCCTACACCATTGGATGGCTCCGCCAAGGAAGTGATCTTCGCATTAGCCAACAATGTCACATGCCGTACAACATTAAGCCCTTCAAAGATGAGGTATTGTGTGATGTTGTTCCTCTTGAAGTTTGTGATGTTATTTTGGGCCAACCTTATCTATGGAAATGTCATATTGTATATGATTCTAGGCCTCACAATGTTATTATTTCTTTGAATAATAAATTGTACAGGATACCCAAGGCGATCCCACCTAATGCTATTTCCTTGATCTCTGCCAAGAAATGCACAAAGTTCATCTCTTAAATCGGGAAGCTTGTCTTCTTTGTGATTCTCTCTCAGAGTGAGAGAAATATTGTAGCCACATCCAGGGCCTCCATGACCAGCCTCTCCACACATCATAATTAAGTGGATAAGGTCGTGGAAGAATACAAAGATATCTTCTCCTCACCTATCGAATTACTTCTACACTGTCAGGTCAAGAATCCCATCAATCTGACCCCCGGTGCACCGCTATCCAATAGGCCAGTCTATCATTGCTCTCTATTAGAGAATGAGGATATCAAGTGACATATCCAATAATTTCTCCATAAGGGGTACATCCATCCCAACTCATCTCCTTATGGGAGCCCAATCATGCTAGTACAAAAAAATGACGGGACCTGGTGACTCTGCATTGATTATCGGGCACTAAATAAAATCATAGTCGGTAACCAGTACCCGATTCCATGGATCGACGATCTCCTTGATCAGCTCAAGGGGGGAAAATACTTCAGTAAGATTGATTTGAAGTCTGGATGTCACCAGGTCAAAATAGAGCAGACATATGTATGGGAGACTGCCTTCAAGTCAAAATAAGGTATTTCAATATGGTTGGTCATTCCCTTTAGGTTGACAAATGCTCCAGCAAATATCTTGCGCCATTTCACCAATGCTTTTGTAGTGGTGTATCTGGATGAAATCCTCATCTACAAGAAGACTTGGGTGGAATACTTGCAGCATATTCAATAGGTTATGCACACCTTGCGGAAGCACAAGCTATATGCCAACTTGGAAAAAATTTCCTTCGGCATGGATAGGGTCCAACACCTAGGCTAACTCGTGGATCAGCATGGTGTGCATGTGGATATATCTAATATCCGAGTAATCCATGATTGGCTAGCCCCAACCACACTCACCGAGCTTCAGATCTTCTTATGCCTTGCCAATTTCTATCGCAGGTTCGTGTTAGGATTCTCCCATATTGCATGGGCCCTCAGCCAAGTAACCAAGGGTGGTGGTAAGGAAAAATTTGTATGGGGTCTGTCCCAACAACAAGCTTTCGATGATTTCAAGCAGTGTCTGTGCTCATCCCCAGTACTTTCATTACCTGACCTGCAACATCCCTTTGAGATCAAAACATATGCTTCAGACTATGTTGTGGGTGCAATTCTCACTCAACACGACCACCTCGTGGCCTATCATAGTGAGACACTATCAGATGTCGTCCATAAGTACCCTACTTACAACAAATAAATGTACTCCATTGTGCAAGCATGTTGCCAGTGGAGGCATTACATTCTTGGGAAGGAGACAGTCATCCACACTGATCATAAGCCACTGCAGTTCATGCAAACCCAAGGAAAATTGCAGAATGATTGCCATCAGAAGTGGTCCACATACTTACAGTAGTTCCACCTTAACATCAAGTATAAAACATGAAGTACCAACCGAGTCGTGGATTACCTCAACCGACCTCTAATCGTGGCACTCACCATGGTGTTAAACTCTTATGGCCATGATACCTCTAGATGGCCCCACCTCCATGAAATAGACCCTGACTTCACCACCACCTACCAAATGTTGGGTGCAAACTCAGTTGTCACTAATTTCCATCTTCAGGACTTCCATCTTTATGACAGGTTGTTGTGCTATATGTGTCATATTTGTGTTCCATCAAGCGTGCAAGCGAAGATGATTTGGGAAGTCCACTATAGTCGGGTAGCAGGACATTTCGACGTCAAAAAGACAGTGGTAGTGTTGCAACAACATTTCTACTGGACAAAACTTTGACAGGATGTCAGCAAGTATATCAAGTCCTATACTGCTTGCGGTATTACCAAACTGACCACTAAGAAACAGGGCCTGTACACCCCTCTGCCTACTCCTGACAAGCCATGGGAATCCATCTCAATGGACTACATGTCGGGCCTTCCATCCACCAAGAGGGGAAATGATTGTGTTTTTATAATTGTTGATCGCTTTTCCAAAATGGCGATTCTATCCGCCTACAAGAAGAGCATCACAGCGGAGGCCAATGCCAAGATCTTCTTTGAACAAGTGTGTGTACATTTTGAAATCTCACAAACCATTGTCTTAGATTGGGACAGTCGATTCCTTAGCACATTCTGGTCCATCCTCTAGTCACTACTGGACACTAAGCTCACCAAATCCACTGCCTTCCACCCCTAGATAGATGGCCAAATCGAGGTCGTCAATCGGATGATCATGCATATCATGTGCATGTACAATTCCAAGCACCCCTGCACATGGGATGATATTATTCTCTATGTTCAACATAGCTACAACCGAACCATACATAGCTCAACCGACCACAACCCCTTTTAGGTGGGTTTGGGATTCCAACCATTGGGTCCCATGGATGTTCCACTACCCCTTGCGGCCACCCTGGCTGACTTGTCACTGGTTCTAGCTGAAGCTAACAAAGCCACCCTGTTCATTGAGCAGATCCAGCATATCTGCCAATAGGTTCATGATATTTTATAGAAGTCCAATGGCAAGTACAAGCAGTGCCATGATCAACACCGGGTGCCACATAAGTTTTCGGTGGGAGATAAAGGTTGGTTGCACTTGCGGAAATAATGCCTTATAGGGCCCCATCGGAAGATTTTCCCACTCCATTATGGACCTTACACCATCACCAAGGATGTGGGCGATAATTCTTTTGATCTCAACATTCGCCCTTTCCTTGGCCTGCACCCAGTGTTCAGTGTGGCTTTCCTTCAACCATATTTCCCACCATTATTGGACACCTCAGAGATAGTATAACGATTGACACTAACAGAGCTCAACCATGACTGCATGCAACAAGAATCCAATGATCAGATTGTGGACACATAGGTCAAGGGCACTCACCAGTAGAGGATCCATCTTTATCGAGTTGTCAAAGCAGGGCAGCTCTTGCACCAAGGCAAGTGGCTCACCCAGGGCCAAATTCAGCATAAATTTCCTCATCTGATGGGGGAAATCAATGCAATGGATACCATTGCTTCCTAAGGGGGGATGATTGATCCAGATGGATGTCGGTGGCCTCCCACCTATTCCAATTGGCTCATTTTAGCAATGTTTTAGTTTGGTAGTTTTTTTCTAGTTTTCGGGTCCCAAATTTTTTAGGCCATTTTGAGGCCCTAAACAACATTTTTAGGGCTCTCCACAATCAAACTATATATGGAGTCAAAGTCTAATGGAAACATGTGTATTCATCGGATAGACCTTTCCAATGGTCTATCGTGCGCCTAAAACAAAGATCGTATGCAAAAGTTACAACCTCGGGAAGTTGATGTACTAACTTACCCCAACAAGGCCCACATGACTTTTGGCGCTTCATCTCCTAGGGTTAGGTTTTTGGATATCTAGGGTTTGTGAATTCTTGTTTATTGTAAAAATTCTTGGAGAGCCTCATTATAACCATCTTCTTGCAAATGAGTGTGGTTGTCACATCTCTTTTCAGAGATAAATCGCCACCATTCTAGCAAACTTATTTCAGTCTGCATTTTACAGTTTCAACATATTTCCTTATTGAATAGAAGTCAGTTTTATTATATCTTTGTTATTGTTCTTTGTGTTTTTGTGTTAAGAATAATAATAATATATATTCATTTCGTTATGCTCATAAAATCCAGATCATTTTTCAATATGTCTAATCTCTTATTTATACATTTAAATTAAAATAGAATCATTTATATCATTTAACAATAACTATTACATGCCAACATTGTAAAAATTAGAATAGAATCATTTATATCATTTATCAATAACTATTACATGCCAACATTGTAAAAAGTAACCAGAAAATACCTTTATAGGTGGTGAATTCATGAATTGGATATGCTTTTAGTATAATCATTGATATTATGATTATTTATCATCCATGTAATTATCAAGTGAAAAATCTATGCAAAAGTTTCCTTAAATGTATTCCAATGCACATAAGCTCTTGGGCATGTTTCATTATTTTTTTTTAATCTCGCCAATAAAGAGCATTTAGGATAAACTTTAGAGTGATTGAGGAGGTCTTCTCTTCATTCCATATCAATATCAGTTCACAATGAAATAAATTATATTTAACTATTAATACTAATATTATATTCAACTATTTTTACTAATATTCAAGGTATTTGACATTAACGTCACTTTGAAATAAATAGTTTCTTAGGGTCGGGTTCATTTAGACATTTAAACACTATGTAGTCAAAATGTGTAAAGTTGTCATTTTGTATGAAACATCACTTTGAAATTTCTCAGGTTCGTTTAGACATTTAAACATTATGTGGATTGTGCTCAAAATGTGTAAAGTTGTCATTTTATATGAATTTGCAAAGCTTGCTATATGAAAAGATTTCTTGCTACAAACTTAAAGCAAATAATAATTATGAGTAAGAAATTTAATTTGAATTATCCATTTGATTTTTAGTTGTAAGATCAAGGTCTCTATATTTTTATATAGAATGAACTTGGTCTAGCCTGTTAAAATGTCGTGGGAAGAATGATTTAGTAGACATGTCCAAAACAACAATCCAACTATATTACTCCAAAATCATAACAAATATGAGAAACATTCTATAGGCTATAAACATTCAAAAGATCAATAACTATGAGATACAACATGAAAGTATGAAAGTGTAACAACATAATAAATATATAAAAACTAAGAATCTCTACAACATAAAAGTGTAACAACATAATAAATATATAAAAACTAAGAATCTCTTTTTTATACACTACTATAGAATAATAATGTTTTCAAACTTTTTTTTGTTATTTTTCAATGCTGTTATACTTTTTTAATTAACTCATTTGGTGAATTAGCAATGTTGATATGCATATTCTTTTAACTATTGCTATGATTTTAATCTATTTTTATTCGTGTATTCATGACTTTGTTGAATTTGGTAATTTTGTTAAGTATTTTTTTTAATTTAATAATGTGTCTAGGTGATTGAACTTAGAGGCTCATAAAAGAAAAATATATCTTTGAATTGAAAAAAAAATGAAAAATTGCATGCAAAGATAATACATGGAAAGAGTGATTAGAGAGGATACTTAGTGATTTGGAAGCTCCTTTATAGTAGTGGTAGCTTCAAATGTTTTATGTAATTGGAGTGACTATTTTTAAAAGACAAAAACTACTATGTTAATAATTCTATGAGATAAGTGAAAGTTTAAATAATCATTTCAAGCAAGCATTCATACATGGATTAGAGTAGAAGGTTAATTTCTAATTATTGTGCCAAAGGTGTAAATGTTTATTGGTATGAACAATGTAGAATTTGTAGAATTTGTTATTTTCCAAGGTATAAGTGTTTATCTTTTAATGTTTTTGTTTTTATCTTCTTGATTTAAAAATATATAAATTAGTTGTAGTTATTTTGCTTATGTAATCTAGTTTGGAAGATAACAAATCAAGCATTGGTTCTTCTAGAGCAACGCCTTCTCTCATGAGATTTATAGATATGAATTTTATTTTATTTTAAACATAAACAAATAAATTTTGTTTTAGAAAAAGATTCAACTGAGTTGGACAATGAGTTAATATAAAAAAGAGTGTTGTCTTTTAAGAAAACCAACTTTACTAACATACAATATGTGTTAGAAACATAGAATCCCAAGCCATCATTTGCTGAAGATTTCAAAAAGTTCATGCTAGTGTAAACTCTAAAAAAGAAACCTAAGATTCATATTGTTCTACATAACATGAACAACTAATGAAAAACATGTTTACTAAGAGTCTCATCTTGGCCAATATCGGTGTGATGAGATTCATAAATGCCCAAGTCCATATCTTTAATCATTTGGTGTGATGTATCTTTTTCCTTGAGATATTCTAGGGTTAAATTCACTAACATTTTGAAATTGGA
This sequence comes from Picea sitchensis, assembly GCA_010110895.2. NCBI lineage: Eukaryota > Viridiplantae > Streptophyta > Pinopsida > Pinales > Pinaceae > Picea > Picea sitchensis. Next base: position 12,773 of record SNQJ01S0010872.1, on the reverse strand, counting down.
GGCAACTAAATGTGAGCATTTATTGAGATTGCATACCATATTCTTTAACATTGAGCATTCAACTTCTAGTACTTGAATTTGCCACTTATGTTGAACAAGAGTGTCCATAATCATTGTGTTTTGAGATATGCATTAGTGCTTGTTCTCATGAACCTCGATGGTCACCAAGAATATAAATGTTACATTTCTATTTATGAAATCTTCATGTCTACATAGCACCCTGTGCAATTCTTGATATTCCCTATAATCCATATCTAGAAAATTCCTCTATAGCCTAGGAAGAATATAGATAAAAGGCGCCCAAAGGAACAATTCCAAAGAACCAAGCCAAACTTTCCCAATAAGAAGATGTGGAAAACTAAAACCCAAGAATAAAAATACACAATAGCTTAGAGATGGAATTGTGCACAAAAGGGAGCAAGGTGGTCATAGGTAGCTAACCAAAAAATTCATTCTTAGAGTCTAATAGAACCCAAGCTATGGGAATCAAAACCTCCAACCACAAGATACTACTCAAGAAATACCTGAGGCCCCTAAATCCCAAGCTACAAAAAAAAAACTCCAAACCGAAACAAGCAATTTGAATGAGGACAATAATTGAATTCTAATTAACCACCAAAGTAGAGCAGCATACTGAGAAAAAAACACCAAGGGATACACCCAACACTCTAATCAAAAGCCACAAAGCACCAACACGATTCAATTAGAAATGATTACCCAAGAAACAAACTAAATTGGAGCCAAACACTACCAAGAACTCTCATCAGATAAGTTACCTACATTATGTGTCATTATCCCACATATTCCCTACATTAATCCACTGCTAGCTTCAAATTATCGGTCAATCTTAATGATTGTCATTTGTGAGGCTTGTGTATAAGTGATGAGCTCTACATCTCATCTCCTACTTGATATATTATGAGATCTTGGATACAATGGAAAATGTTGAATATTGGTCGTGACGAGTCTCCATGCTTAATGATCCTTGGATAATACTTAGGGGATAACTTGTAAATAAGTACCCCCAATTTTCTTTAGGATTCCTTCGTTTAATTTAGAAGCCTCATTTGCAATAATGTTTGTTTGTTGATTGAGGGCCCTCAAAACTTAGAAAAAGGTGGCCTCCTTGAATCGAAGGGTCTCCTTTTCTATTCTCACAATGAGGTAGGCAAGCTTGTTGTCAGATGGGTTTTCTTAGTGTTCATAAGTTTGATAATTATGCTCAAGTCACCAATAATGATCAAGGTTCTCACTTTAGATATATTTATGGAGAGAAGTCCCAAAGGAGAGCATACACGTCAACTTGATTATTTGTGGCTATCCTTAAACCCCATTCATAAGGTAACTCCCATTTCCCCCCAGGATCAAGGATGATCCCCTGCACTCCTGCCACCCCTAACTCATAGACATGAATCTAACAAATTTAGTCAATGTTTTATAAATACCTTCTATAATTTATCCACATTAAATGGAAATTAGTCCTACATGGTATCTTTAGGATCTATTCCTTGTCTTCTTATTGGTGTAGAGGGTGACTACACAAAAAATGCATAGAATGTTGTATAACTTTTCATCTATTGAGGAGTGAATAAAAAAAAATTCTTATACTAAAGGTTTCTTTAAAGCCATTGCACATCTTCTTGATATAAGTACACCTAATGTACAAGAACATGCATCAACCTCTTTCCTATTATTATGTACTAATAGTTTTGAGCATAGTCAAATGATTTAAATGGAAAGTTTTGTTCCTTCTTTGATTACACTTTCTACCCATGGAAGCCTAAAGGGAAGGGATAAATATAATTGCTACAACATTTTAAAGAGAAGCCACAATTATACATTTATTTATGTTATTATCCACCTATGTGCATCCTTCAACTAGTAAGCTACATGTAGAACTTGAAGGAAAAGAAAACAACTCATACAACCACCAAAAATATTGGTCAAACATTAATATTATTTTGGAAGTTCAAGTCATTTTCTTTCTACCATTATTAGCATATGCTAACAAAATGGAGGCATGACATTTATCTTAAGCTTTGGCTCTAAGTTCTTATAAATCAATTTAGTTTGTTGTATGGTTTTAAATTTTATTTGCAGTTAGGACCATGTGGAGGCAAGCCTCATTGTTTATGTAACACAAACTACAAGATTTTGGGTGATTTACCACCCAAAAAATGTCCAAGATATGTCTTTTCCATGAAGATCCATCAAAATGGTCACTTTTGTAGCTAATAGTATCAACTTTGAATGTTATAAGGTCATCAAAAACATCCTTGTAAACATATATTAAAATGTCCATCACTACTTCCAAATAAACATCTATAATAATGTCTCCATAACAATAATAATAAATAATGAATAATGATAATAATAAATAGTAATAAGTAGTAGTAGTAGTAGTAATGATGACGATGACAATGATGATAAAATATTAATGGGGTCTTGGGCGGCTAGTGGAGCAATGATGTTGTTATTCCCACTATAAAGGTTCAAATTCCTCCAATGACATGTCCCACATGGCTTCCCAAAACATCTTCTTATGCTTTCCCAAAGGAACTGAATATAGATGGCCTAAATGGGACAAAAGTCTTTCTTGGAGGTGAAAGTCTAAAACTTGTTTCCATGTGACCAATGCTTGGTATGTAGTAGTAAAATCATGATTGTTTTCATAGAGTTGGGGTCACTTTGATGTCTCGTGTCAATAAAATTCAGGATCATGGTTAGTGCCACAACTAGAGGTTGACTAAGGTAGATGCAACTCAATTGGTGTTGCCCTTTTTGCACTTGAAATTTAGATGGAACTATTGAGTGTACATAGATCACTTCTTATGGTGGTTGTTGTGTTATTTTCCCTAAGTTTGTGTATATTGTAGAGGCCTTTGATTTGTGTCCATGATCATTTCCTTTCTAAAATATAATGTTCATTCTTCCAATAAGATTGCATAATGGAGTAAAGCTCCTTGTCATAGGTGGGGTATTTGCAAACACTTCATCTCCTTGAATTATTTACACTATGGCTCGACCCAAACAAACTTGGCTCCACACTTAGTTACTTGGTTTAGGGTCTAGGTAATATGAGAGAGCTCCAACATGAACTTGGAGTAAAGTTGGCAAGGCTCGAGAAGATTTAGATGTTGATTATTTGGGTTGGTTGTCATTGATGTCAACCCTTGAAGAAAGTCTGGTAGAAAATTCTGGTAGCACAAAGGTTTGGGTAATGGAACCAAGTTTGTTTTATGGATAATGGTATGATTTTTGATATATTTGTAGGTAATACTATTATAGATGGATAGTACATGTCATTCCATTTTTGGTGGTATGTGGAACGTCACATAACTCTTCACGGTTAGAAAGTTATGGCCATGTGAGGTTGGAGAACCCTCAAATATCCATAACCATTTCTCATGCATACATCAAACTCCAACTACCCATAGAAATAAGACATACCTTTTGAACCAATGGATAGATCTGATGTACCTGATCACTGTTGTTAGGGTCCTAACCCGCACATAGGTAGAAAAATATATTCGGATGTAATAAAGGTCAATATTAATAAGACCTTGCAATAAAATAGAATAAGTCGGATGTAAGAAGACCTAATAGAAGCTTCCGCTTCTAGAAGGATATTCCTCTAGATGCTTCTTTTGATAGACATATTTAGTATAAATATGAGTCGAGGGTATGAGAACCGTAGCTTGGATATTATTGTAAAAGAGCTCTGCTCAACTGGAGGTTGCCCCCTCAAAGAGGCCCATGAACATTACTTTCAGAATCAAAGTGTTATTTTTGTTGTTATTATTATATCATTTCAGTGCTATTGTGGTGATTGTTCTGGTTATATTGTTGTTATTTTTCCATTTCTAGCATTTTATTTATGTTTTGCATACTTTTTATATCTGGTATATTACAAGTGGTATTAGAGCACTTTCCTTGGCAGAAAGTGTGGGTTAATTTTTTTTTTTAGGGTAGAGATGTATTCCGACGTCTTTAAGCCACAAAGATCTGTCATTACGCACATAAACCCGCGGTTGAGGGATTCATACACGCAGGAAATACAAGTGGTACTTAAGCGCACATTTGTTGGCCACCCTTGTAACCCCTCTTGGTACCCCTTCGAGTGGTAGTGCATCAGACAACACCTGTGTACAGATCGGCCTAGATTACCTGAAGCCCTCATTAGATAAACTGATTGGCCACCCAACTGCTATAGTGTCACTGAGAACAACACTCGGGAAGATACTCTCTAGTACCTGGGTAGTCGGGTAGTACGGATAAGGGTACAGTCTATCCTCCTTAGTTAGTGCCATNGGGCCGAGTATTACTGTTGGACCCCGTACGTATATCAAAGAGCTATAGCACAGGGCAAACCCTTGTCTGTAGAACCCTTGAATACCTAACCCTTGGGGACAGAAACATAAACAAATTAAAATAGACAAGATCTATTGTCGCGCAACTGTGTTTGGGTTGCCAAGTAAATACACATTTCTTTCTGGTTAAGCATTTGGGCATTTCCTCTTTGCAGTATTCTTCAGATCGGAGTATAACTCCGCACGTGTAAAAAAAAAATCTGGAAATTTTTTTCACCATTATTTGAGACCTATTCCATTGGATTCATCTCTTCTCCCTTATCACATTCATCCATATCATTTTTCGGTAAAAAAATTTACCCCGCCCACCCCTTTTCAGTTCCCCCATCCTCATGGCCCATACTCATAGCTAAGACTTGGAAGCTCGCTTCAACACCTTGCAATATGGTCTCATTGAGACCCAACAAGAAGTAAAACAACTCAGTGCCAATGTTGTCGCCATCAATACAACCATGCAGTCCTCAATGGAGGAAATCAAACAAGACCTCACCACCCAGCTTGAATCTGTCTTTTCGGCACTCTACACCAAACTGCATATCCCTACATATAACCCTTCCTCTTCCTCACCTCCACATACTGAAGGTGAATATTCCTCTCATTCCCATAACTTTCAGAACCATCACTTTCAACGTGACCTATGCCTTCTGCAGGTGGATGTGACCAAATTTGATGGCTCAGACCGAACTGGTTGGGTAACCCAAATGGAACATTATTTCTCTTTATACAACATTATAGATGACTTGGCCAAACTCTGGTATGGTGTTCTCCATCGAGATCAAGAACGTTGGCAATGGTGGCAAAGGTGAAAAACTTCTTGTCAAGGGTATATTGCTTGGACACACTTTGTGGCAGAGCTTTATGAACTCTTTGACACTGACACCAACCATTTGGGTCATTCGACAAAGTTGAAACAATCAGGAACAATGGAAGTCTTTATAGATGCCTTTGAGCACCTGGCTTTTCGAACAGAGGGCATGTCTGATGCCTTTTTCCGAGAATGTTTTATCAGTGGCCTCAAGGATGAGATTCGGGCCCATGTCCTCATGTCTCAGCCTCAGAGTTGGATGGAGGCTACTAAAAGAGCTAAAGAAGCACAACAGGTTGTATCTTCTCAAAACCGGAAACCCTCCTTTATCCCTCGCCCTAAACAATTAAATCCCACTACTCCCTCTGCTCCACTAAAGATCCAAAAATTGACCAGGGATGAAATGGTTAAATGCCAACTCAAAGGCCTTTGTTATAATTGTGATGAAAAATATTTCCTGGGCCACAAGTGCAAAAAAAAAAAGTTGTTTATGGCCATCTCCGAGGATATTTTGAAAGAGGATATTGAAACTCCCCTTGTGTCTGAGTCACCTGAAACCCCTGACATAACCCCTCCCTCAGACCCTCCCGAAGTAGAACTGGTCATTTCCCTCAATGCCCTCACTGGCTTCTCAGCTCCCCAAACCCTCAAGCTAATCGGTTACATCAAGCATCGGAAGGTCATCATTATGGTTGATAGTGGAAGCACACATAATTTTATTCATTTCCGCATTCCCCAAGAAACTCATTGCTACATCCATGTCGTCAATAATTTCCAAATCATGATTGCCAATGGTGGCTCCATGAAATGTGGAGGGCGTTGTGAAAATGTGTGTCTCCATATTGGTGACTACCACTTGAAATCTCATATGTTTTCTATCGACATGGGCAGTTGTGACATTGTGTTGGGTGCCGACTGGCTAAGGACTTTGGGTCCCATTCTCATGGATTTTAAGGAATTAACCATGAAATTTGACCAAGAGGGCCACCAATATAAGTTCCAAGGCATCACCGCAGGTTCACCTAAGATCATTAGTTCCCATCGCATGGAAAAGCTGCTCAAAAAGGGTCATTCTGGTGTTATTTCTCAACTCCATGCCATACAAGCAACAGAAACACCCTCCGTGCCGCAAGACCTCCAAGACATCCTTTCTAAACATCAAGTGGTCTTTTCCACTCCCCATGGACTCCCTCCTTCACGTGGTGTTCATGATCATTCCATTCCCCTTGTACCCGGAAGTCTTCCTCCCAATATTTTTCTGTATCATCACCCCTTTTCCCAAAAAAATGAAATTGAGAAAATGGTCCAAGAACTCCTTAATGCAGGAGTTATCCGCCCTAGTACGAGCCCCTACTCTTCTCCTTTGGTCATGGTCCTGAAGAAAGAAGGTTCTTGGAGAATGTGTCCTGACTTCTGTGCCCTCAACAAACTTACCATTAAAGACAAATTTCCATTCCCATCATTGATGACCTCCTAGATGAACTGAGTGGCGCCCAATTCTTTACTAAATTTGATATTCGTTCGGGCTACCACCAGATACATATGAAAGAGGCAGACATTCCCAATACTACCTTTAGAACTCATGATGGCCACTATGAGTTTTTGGTCATGCCCTTTGGCTTGTGTAATGCCCCTTCCACCTTCCAAAGCCTCATGAATCATATCTTCCATCCTTTTCTCCGTCATTTTGTCTTAGTTTTCTTTGATGATATCCTCATCTATAGCAAGACCTGGATAAAACATCTTTCTCATGTGGATTGAGTTCTCCATCTACTCTCTCATCACCAGCTTTTCCTAAACAGTCTAAATGTGCTTTTGGCACCTCAGAAGTAGAGTACTTGGGTCATGTGGTTGGCAAAGACGATGTCAGGATGGATCCTAAAAAGATTGAAGCTATGCAAGATTGGCCTCACCCAAATACTCTCAAAAGATTTCGTGGATTTATGGGCTTAACACGTTATTATCGCAAGTTTGTTAAGAATTACAGAAAATTGCAGCACCTCTCACTGCTCTCCTTAAAAAGAACTCTTTCACTTGGACTCCAGTTGTTGCTCAAGATTTTCAAACCTTGAAGATGGCCATGTGCACCACTCCAGTCCTAGCCCTTCCTAATTTCACAAAGACCTTTGTCTTGGAATGTGATGCTTCAGGGAAAGGAATTGGTGTTGTCCTTATAGAAGAGGGTCGTCCTTTGGCCTTTACCAGCAATCAACTATCTGAAAGAAATATGGGCAAATCTATCTATGAAAACGAAATGTTGGCTATTCTGCATGCCGTTGATTTGTGGTGCCCTTATCTATTAGGGCAATGCTTCTAAATTAAGACAAACCATCAAATCCTCAAGTATTTTTTGGAACAACGCATTTCCTCCCCGAAGCAACAAAAATGGGTAACTAAGCTATTTGGCTATGATTATGAGATCATTTACAAGAAAGGCAAAGAAAATGTGGTTGTGGATGCACTTTCCCGCAAATATGAAGATGAAGGATCCCTTTTTTCTCTTTCCTTCATTATACCATATTGGCTCCAAGTTGTTCGCCAGAAATGGCTACAAGATCCCAAAAGTTAGTAGTTGATCCAACAATTGCAGTCCAGTGATCCATCTCCCCCAGGGTACTCTTGGCTCCATGATGAGCTTTGATACAAAGTTTGTTTGTATTTAAGTAAACAATCAAAGCTTAAATCCACAGTATTGTCTGAGCTTCATGCTACACCGACAGCGGGGGAACTCAGGGTTCACCAAAACCTATGACAGGGTCAAACGTTCTTTTTTTTGGGATGGTATGAAACAAGACATTCATACTTTTGTCTCCGAATGTGATGTGTGTCAACGCAACAAGGGAGAAATAGTCAAATATCTGGGCACACTACAACCGCTCCCAATTCCACCTGCTATTTGGAAGGACATCTCTATGGATTTTATTACAGGCTTACCCAAATCGGGAAATAAATCAGTCATCATGGTGGTTGTTGATCTCCTTTCCAAGTATGCTCATTTCTGCGCTCTTCAACACCCGTTTACAACATCCACGGTGGCTCAAATTTTCATGGATTGGGTCTTCAAGATTCATGGCATGCCACACTCTATTGTTTCTAATTGCGACCCAACTTTCACAAGCAATTTTTGGAAAGAACTGTTCAAGCTACAAGGCACCCAATTGCATCTCAGTACAACTTATCATCCCCAGACTGATGGCCAAACAGAAGTTGTCAACAAGTGTTTGGAAACATATTTGAGGTGTTTTACCTTGGAAAAGAAAAATCAATGGGCTCAATGGTTACCCCTAGCTGAATGGTGGTACAACACTTCATACTATACAGCTACACACATGACTCCTTTTGAAGTGGTATATGGACAGAAGCCACCTTTAGTTCTCTCATACTTACCTGGTGTCTCGAAGGTCCAAGCGGTTGACCAAACACTTACAGTTCGAGAGGCTATTCTCTGTACCCTCAAAGAGAATTTGGTCATGGCACAAAATCGCATGAAACAACAAGCAGATCAAGGTCGCTTTGAACGTCAATTTGAAGAAGGGGATCAAGTGTTTCTTCACCTGCAACCTTACAAGCATAATTCCCTCAAGGCTGAGCATTGTCATAAGATAGTGCCCAAATTTTATGGTCCTTATACAGTTCTCAAGCGTGTGGGACAAGTGGCCTATCAGTTAGCTTTTCCCAGTCATTCGAAGCTACATCCTGTTTTTCATGTTTCCTGCTTAAAGAAGGTGATCAGAACTAAGTGCCAAATTCAAACCAACCTTCCCGAGTTAGTCGAAGAAGGATCCATTTGGCTACATGCACAAGCATTTTTGGACCAGCGTGAGCGTCACCTGCGTCAGAGAACCATCAAGGAAGTGTTAATCCAATGGAAAGATACAACTCCAGCAGATACCACTTGGGAACCAACTACCATTCTGCAACAATTTCCACATCTTAAACCTTGAGGAAAAGGTTGCTTTTAAGGGGGAGGACATGTTAGGGTCCTAACTCGCACATAGGTAGAAAAATATATTCTGATGTAATAAAGGTCAATATTAATAAGTCCTTGCAATAAAATAGAATAATTCGGATGTAAGAAGACCTAATAGAATCTTTCGCTTCTAGAAGGATCTTCCTCTAGATATTTCTTTTGATAGACATATTTAGTATAAATAGGAGTCGAGGGTATGATAACCCTAGCTTGGATATTATTGTAAAAGAGCTCTGCTCAAATGGAGGTTGCCCCCTCGAAGAGGCCTGTGAACATTGCTTTCATAATCAAAGTGTTATTTCCGTTGTTATTCTTATATCATTTTAGTGCTATTGTGGTGATTGTTCTGGTTATATTGTTGTTATTCTGCCATTTCTAGCATTTTATTTCTGTTCTGCATACTTTTTATATTTGGTATATTACAACTGTAGACCTTCCTAGGAACTTGGTCTCAGAATCTAGAGACTTGGCATCTTCATTTTCTCAAGTTTCTATGGCTTTACTCTCATGTATGCACCCTAATATACTGACAACCTGTTTATGTACACACCCTATTGCACTATTAGACCGGGTACACCTCATAACTTAGGGTTTTTTAGTATTCGATGTAATCCTGAAACTTTCATCATCAACCCTTCGTGCTACCTCAGACGTTCGCAACTTCAGATGTATCAATGAGTACTTGTAATAAGCCTTACACAACAATAGATATTCAATGTGATCAAGTGTAATTAAATGAGAGAGCCTTTTCTCTTATTTATACTTTCATGTAGCTTCCTCAAGGTGTTACCTTTTAACCATCTTAACCCACTTTCCTTATTTTAGGGTTAACCCACTTCTAACCACTTGTCCACTTAAATTAACCACTTTCCATAATTAGTAAGTTCAACCAGTTACCACTCCTATGCAAACCAGTTGCAAGTTGAGAAAAGATGATGATTCAAAGTCTACATACCAAAGGCAATACAGTTCAATGACTGGTAGCTTACTATATGGGACAACATCTAGACCAGATGCAATGCAGACAGTTGGACAGGTGGCACGATTTCAAGTAGCACCAAAGGAATCACATGTCTTAGTAGTGAAGAGGATTTTTAGATATTTCAAAGGAACAGAAGAGTTTGTATTATGGTATCCAAAAGGAGAGGATCTATCACTTATTTCCTACACAGATGTAGATTGGGCAGGTTGCATTGATGATCGATGAAGCACCAGTGGAGCAACATTTTACTTGGGCGAGTGTTTAGTATCTTGGCTAAGAAAGAAACAATCATCGGTATCTTTATCTACAGGCGAAGAATATTATATTGCAGCAACATGATGTTGTACACAAGTTCTATGGATGAAACAAACTTTGACAGATATACAGGTTGAGTATGATGAGCCCATTCCAATCTATTGTGATAATACAAGCACCATCAGTATCTCAAAGATACCAGTGATGCACTCCAAGATGAAGCACATTCCAATCAAGTATCACTTTCTACGGGAACAAGTTGCAGAGAAGAACATCAGAGTTGAATATGTGGGCACAAAATAACAAGTGGTAGACATCTTTACAAAACCGCTTCCACGAGAAGCCTTTGAGTATCTTCGCCAGAGACTTGGAGTAATTTCTACTCCAAAATGAATTCTTTTGAATGCTTATCTTATATGTCTTATATTAACATGAGGAAGCACCATAAAGAGTACAGTTCAGGTTGGGAGATTAGTTTCAGGAAGAGTTCAGTTAGGGGGAGTATTCCCAAGGATAGTTTAGTTAGGGGGAGAAACCCCAGATCGAAAGATATATTTTCCATAGATGACAAAGGGGGAGAGATTTATCATATGCATGATATAAATTCTTGGAGAAAGAGCACAGAGGCATGGTTCCAAGGGGAGAGATGGTCACAGGGGGAGCGATGGTCACAGGGTGAGCATGAGTAATGTGACTTCAGTATTTCATCAGAGTGTTGCCATCAATGCCAAAGGGGGAGATTGTTGATTATTTGTACTTTCATGTAGCTTCCTCAAGGGGTTACCTTTTAACCATCTTAACCCACTTTCCTTATTTTAGGGTTAACCCACTTCTAACCACTTGTCCACTTAACTTAACCACTTTCCGTAATTAGTAATTTCTCCATTAACTTTATTAATTAAATAATTTCTTTTGCATCCACTTTGACTTATAGTACACTCATCACTTCACTTTATTATTTAAATATTTTCTTCTTTGCAACCACTTTGACTACTTTGACCTTTTGGGGCTTCTAGATGACTCGTGAGGGTTCTCCAATCTTCAAATATCCATAACCATTTATCATGCATACATAAAAATCCAACTACCCATAGAATTAAGACATACCTTTTGAACCAATGGATAGATATGATGTACCTGATCACCGTAGACCTTCCCGGGAACTTGCTCTCTGAATCTAGAGACTTGGCATCTTCATTTTCTCAAGTTTCTATGGCTTTACTCTCACGTACGCACCCTAATATACTTCCAGCTCACGTATGTACGCACCCTATTGCACTGTTAGCCCGCATACACCTCAGAACTTAGGGTTTTTTAGTATTCGTTGTAATCCTGAAACTTTCGTCGTCAACCCTTCATGCTACCTCAGACTTTCGCAACTTCAAATGTATCAATGAGTACTTGTAATAATCCTTACACAACAATATATATTCAATGTGCTCAAGTGTAATTAAATGAGAGAGCCTTGCCTCTTATTTATACTTTCATGTAGCTTCTTCTATGTGTTTCATTAGGCCTTCTTGGATAGCCATTTTGTGTATGACTTTCAAAGTTGTTTATGTTCCTCCTATTAGCTCTGCAATTTACAACTTTATGTCCAAAATTATTGCATGCATAACATAAACCAAAAAAGATAGTTTAATACCTGGGAGTTGAAGATATTTTGAAAGGAGTTACTCTTATGAATACATCTTCTTCCTAAGGCCTATTTGTTTATGTTGGTCGTTGATTCTGAAGTCTGAATATTATCTATAGAAATTTTAATATAAATTTTGTATTACATGGATTCTTTTGATCTAACAATTATATGCCACTGTTAAATACAAAATCTCTTCTACAAATATTCTTGCGGAATTTAAAACACGATCGCCAATTGCAATATCAAGAAGAAAGATCAATCACACATAACGCAGATGTTTTTACCGGTAAAGCATAAAGCTAAAATCCCCACTATCATATATTATGTATATATCATGGATCATGCAAAAATATCATACAAAACTCTAATCCAAGATCTCTCAGTACAATATACAATCGTCTCACATTGTCATACAAAAATTGGCAAATGCATGTGCCAATTTATTGCCTCTAGACAGCCCGCCTCCTCTGCGCAATCCTTGCTAATGGAAATCCCTGCAATGAATGAATCCCTCTTGCCTAGGCTGAGAATTCCTCATTGGCACATCCAATGTGTGTGTGGTTTCATGAGTGCACTCACTAATGTCACAACTGATAGTCAAACTGTCCCTTTCACCTGTTATCTCAACTGTGTCTCCATTGGATCTGACATGCATGTAGTTAACAGTGGAAAATCTTCAGTTGCATGTGAGATCACTGATTGTGAATTAATTAATAATTAATTCATTGATCTCTCACTAGTGTAAGTTCAGT